>JAVYIG010000383.1:0-545017 GCA_035222895.1 Strongylocentrotus droebachiensis
CCCCAACAGAATGAAATATTTTGAAAAAGAGCTCATAGGCTAGTGACGTCATATTTTGTCCGATGGTGAAACAACGTGTGGCTTGCTCAAAACAGTATTATTATCAACTAGCTTGGCTGGCTTAGCACTGTGGATACTTCGTATAGCAAAATGATTGCATGTATTGTTCATGTAACACTTGTGGGTTCGAATCCCACTGCGTAACTCTACAACACGCGATCCAGCTTTAATGCGGGGAAGTGATATTTTTGAAAAAAATAAATTATTAATAAATAAATACTGACTATTCAGTCTTCGTGCTTAACTATTTACATGGCCATGAGAGACGTCCCAAAATAAGAGGATAAGTTTTCCTAGACGATTTGGGTCTAGGCATTGAGAAAGCGTTGACATTCTGGGGGGGGGGGGGGTGTGCACGGTCTTACAAGGAAAATACAAAGTAACGAGGTCACTCATGGGGGAGGGGTTAGGAAAGGTTCTGACGTCTTCTTTTCATGTTCCTTTCACTCTCTCTTTCTGTTTTCTTGTTTCTTTTTTTCTTTTCCGCCCGTACCATTTGATCACTGCCCCGCACCCCCCCCCCCCCCTCCGTATCTACGCCAGTGTCAACAAGCTTACTACTGCAATATATAACGCCTTCAATGTTTTAAACGTTCAGGGATGAAAGCACATAATAACTCTTTTCTCTTCTTTTTCTTTTATCTTTTCCTTCTTCTTCTTCTTCTTCTTCATATTATTTTCTCCCACACTTCTACAAGTTGTACATCCGGAGACTTGCACTCCCGAAACTTCTTTTCCAAAAATTCCATTTTTTTCTCCACGCATGCGCGTGCCCGCCCGATTAGCCCACGGCTTAACCAATCATATTTCAAAGGAGTTTTAAATAAGGTATAGTATATGATTTCTCGTCAAATCTACAAAAAGGTTCGAGGAAATGCTAGTGAACAGAATCCTTGTCAAAATGGCTAGGACCTGATTCAAAAATAAATTACGACCAGGCGATTATTGCAGAGTGCTCCTCCTCCTCCTCCTCCTCCTCCTCCTCCTCCTCCTCCTCCTCCTCCTCCTCCTCCTCCTCCTCCTCTCCTCCTCCTCCTCCTCCTCCTCCTCCCATTTCAATCGTGCCAATGCCCCCTCAATGGGTCGACTGACTGACACTATACGCCACCGCTCAGTCCTTTATCTCTAGAAGGAAGAATGAGTAATACATGAATGACATTGCATTTTGGTGGTGCAACAATCTTGTCGGGTTTTTCAACTGTGTGTCATTGCATACTAGGTTTGGCTGGCGGGGCAGTGTGGATACTTTGTATAGCAAAAATGACAAAGCAATTAAATTTTATTATATTAGTTGTGGTTTCGATTCCCACATTAGATTTTATATTATTTTTCTTGCACTTTGCTTGAATTCATAACTAATTAAATTCTGAAATACAAAGAAAGAAATACAGATTACCGAGAGTCCTTTACAGGTCCCCCCCCCCCCCCAATCATCCCCTCTTCTCTCACATGGTACAACCGCAAGTCTAATGTATAAAGTCATATAATTACATATATATGTATATGTTCATGTATGTATGTAAATGTGTATATCGATGTACATATTGAGCTTTGATATAACAGGGAAATGGCTCTTACATGCATCACAACGAATATAGTTTATTGAAGAATAAATGATGTCATCATGCAATGTGATTGGGCAATCTATAAATATATATTCGTGTAAAATTGATCGGCTGGCTAAGCAGTGTGGATACTTCGTATAGCATAATGGCATTGCAATTAACCTTCATTTAAATGATAGTGGGTTCGATCCCCACTGCGTTTATTTCTACACGCGCGATCCAGCCTTTTTATTCCTTCTTGCATTATATTTCAACAATTTCATGCTGATACAGTCTATAACATTTATTCAATTCATCATGATGCCATCAACTGGCAAAGATAAATATGTACATTATAATTAACATCCTCGCTCGCGACCCCCCCCACCCCCCCCCCTATTCAACTGGACTTGAAGAGATCACCATTGATGTTACTGTAACAAAAATGTCAAGCATCTATGTATTTGTATCCAACTAATTAAATCATTAAAAAAATTAAAGATATAAAAATGAGTTACAGCACTGGCTTTGATGATATCAATACTTTTGTTGTAAAAAAAAAGGGGGGGGGTGGTAGTGAGCACTAAATTTTTCTTTTTTGACCCTCGAAAATTTCAAAACGAAAGCCCCCCCCCCCCCCCCCCCCCACCCCTTAAGCACCAAGGGAGGGGCCCGTCTCCAAATAAAGGTAAAATTAACGTGTTTTTACCTGTTCGACCCTGGATCCGCCACTGGCTCTACTAAATTGAAACCTATACATAAACTGCAAAAAATAGGTTTGAATTCCCCTTACTCCGTCACGCCCAATATTTGCAAGATTAAACACATTGACAGTTTTTTATATTCATAAAATCCAAATTGCGATCCTGATGTATTACGTGAAACATAATTTCGCACCTCTTAATATAATCAATCTATTTCAGTATAATAAAGATTACCATCAATATAAAACCCGTTCCCATACTAAATTCCATTTTCCATTAGCACTCAATCAGTCAACTCTTATTGCATTTACATCTGCGGATCCTCGAATATGGAATTCCCTCCCTTCTGATGTAATCTCCAGCACTAATGTTTAAAACCAAACCCAAACGTTCAATAATAATTACCTATGCCACATAAACATGTAAATTCATCTCTCCTCCCATGTTTATTTTATGTATATTTCTTTATGTATTGGGGGCCCCATTAATCAAGTCTTGGCTTTTAGGGGCACCCTGGTCATTTACACTGTATACAAAATACAGATGATTTGTATACTGTTTTTGAAATATTTTTAATGGTTTAATAAAACGAATTGAATTGAATTGAGAGAAAAAAAATGAATTGAATTTCAAAAAAAGCTGGATCGCGGCGTGTAGAAAGAGACGTAGTGGGGATCGAACCCACAATACTCATGAGATTAATAAGGGCTATACCATTTAGCTATACGAAGTATCCACACTGCTTAGCCAGCCACTCATCGGTATCAAAATAGGTATACTAACCTTTCGTTTTGTGTCGTAACAGGCTATTTGGAAGTGACGTCACTTGAACTTTCCTTAAAAGAAGCAAAATTGGTTATAATGAATATCGAGTATTCAATCCACCGTCACAATATTGATACCCCCAACCGGCGTATTTCTTCGTCTCCCCCTCCTCTCCTCCCCCTCTCTCTCTCTCTCCAATCTTCTCCCGCTTTTTGCGTCTGTCTCGAGTCCTCTCAAACCCCTCCCCCCCCCCCCCACGGTGCCCTTAGTCACGTAGCCAGAGGTTGATGTTTTTTTTTTTTTTTGGGGGGGGGGGCATCTACATGTAATCGATCGAGGTCAAAACAGGGGTCTAAAAAAGTTCAACCGATCTTGGATTTTTTTTTTGGGGGGGGGGCACGTGCCCCCCCCCCCCCCCGTGGCTACGTGCCTGGCCCTTACAATCATGTGGTATACTGTATTGGCATGTGGTTATAATAAAATTCACTTCGCAATCATATTAGTGATCAATTCGATTTGATTTTTAAAAGACCTGCTTTCTATTCATTTGAAGTGATATTTATAAGAAGAACTCTTTTCGAAATGTATTGAAATAGTCCGATATATTTTGTAAAGTAAAGAGTCAAAACAAAACACACCTGCCCTGCAAAAGAGCTGGATTGCGCGTGTAGAAGGTGCGTAGTGGGTTTGAACCCACAACTCTTAAACGAAGGTTAAGTGCAATGAATTTTGCTATACGAAGTATCCACACTGCTTGGCCAGCCGAAATAAACAGGCATTCAACAACTATATTATAATGAACTACATGAACCTGGAATATTGCACCACAGAGTGACATAGCGATGTGACGTCACGGATGTTTGTCGCCCTCTGTAGAGCCCTGCAAATATTCGTTCTGTCTGCCCAGGGCACTGACCTATACACCCAGGGGTTGTTTCATAAAGCTGTTCGTAAAGTTACGCATGATTTACGAACGACTTGTATATGAAGTGCCAGATAGGATGCCCAAAGTTTTTCCTGATGTTTTAACAAAGTGTAACTATATTTCCAATAACCTAATGGCAAAAAAATATACTTTGCGTTAATTTTTTTTTTGTTATGATAAGAATGTTAATCTAAATCTGCACAGTTCAAATTTAGTTGATGCAGTTAATCTAAATCTGCACGGTTCAAATTTAGTTGATGCAGTTAATCTAAATCTGCACAGTTCAAATTTAGTTGATGCAGTTAATAATGATTGAGCATCCCATTTGGCTTTTCATATCTAAGTCATTCGTAAAGTCATGCATAACTTTACGAACAGCTTTATGAAACACCCCCTGGTTTAGATTATTAAAAGTTGCTGTACAATAATTGGAGTTCATTGTGGTGTACCATAAACTATTAAGGGGGCATAGGCTAATTCAGAACGAGATGGGGAGTGAAAGGGCACGTCCCCTGGCTACTAAAATATTCTTAAATACATTGCGTAAAACCCGCCCTGTAAGCCAGTCCATGAACCATTTTTCGCTTTTCAGATTTTTAAATTATTACGAACACAAAATCCTAAAGCCTCTGACAAATTAGGAACCAATTTTGTTCACTTGCTCGTCGGAGAATCCGTCACTTTTTGTACATATTTTATTGCTGAAATATTCACAAGGTTGTTTAGTATAGGCCTAAAGACTGAAATGACTAGAGGATGCATCGCCGAGTTATCCAAATGCTTTTCTAAAATGTTTCAAATATGCTTGATAGGAGACACAAAGAGACTAGCCTACAATGTAAAACAAAACAAAATCAGGAAAATTACGCCAGTAAAGAGATTGTGAAAAAAAAATTAATTTGACCCGATTTGAAATGAAATAATGAGATCAGCTAAAGGCACTTTGAAAAAAAACCTAGATCACGCAGATGGCTACGATCATGTGCCTATAGAAAACTCATCTTTGGGTAAGGGCGAGGGGGGGGGGGGGGGGGCAGGTTAGGAGGTAAAGACATTGTTCCCCCGATCGATGGTGATGATAACAGGAAACTAAAAGAACATTGCTCCTTGGTGGGAACAGGAATGACTACTATGATGAAACATTCACCGGCAGCACAAATGACTACGTCCTTTGAGCCCCTTCTTGAGCTGACTACGGGTGAGTTGAGCAATATTAAAGGTAAAGACCAGTAATGGTCATGCGATTGCATTGTGAAAGAAACGTTGTGGAATCGATCAGAAAAGGTCGATCATCTAGCATCTAGCATCTGCAAGGTTCTGGAATCATCAAAATGATAAGAAATTTGGCTCATTTTTCGTAAAGTTACAAGCACTATACACAGAAAGATGTATATGGGACTACCCTATCTCTCTCACCAGACCATGAGAGAAATAAATTTACCAAATATATGAATTAGTAGGCGGTTTCCCGGCAAATTTTTTATCATCATGTATTAGTCAAAACATATTCTTTCACATGATTGGTAATGAGAGCTTCCATTTCATTTTTTGAAATTGGGGCGTTGCCAATACTGGTCTTTACCTTTAACGCTCCTTTCCCTATCCTTGGTCAAGAACTACTGGAAACAGAGTGAGAGTGAGAGAGAGAGAGAGAGAGAGAGAGAGAGAGAGAGAGAGAAAGTAAGTAAGAAAGGGAATATAAAGGAAAGAAAGAAATAAAGAGGGGGGGGGGGGAGAAAGTAAGCAAGAAAGGGAATATAAAGGAAATGAATATATAAAGAGAGGGGGAGAGAACGTAAAAGACGGAGATAAAGAGAGAGAGAGTATGAGAGGGGGAAGGTAAATGAGGTAGATAGGGAAAGGGAAAGAGAGAGAGGAAGAGAGAGAGAGAGAGAGAGAGAGGAAGAGGGTGGGGTCGAGAGTAAGAAAGAAATAAACAAAGAGAGGGGTCTAGACCGGGGGTATAGAGAAAGACAGAGAGGGAGAGAAAGGGATAGAGCGAGAGAGAGGGAGAGAGAGAGAGAAAAAAAAAGAAAGAGAGAGAATAAGGTATAGAAAGATAGGAGAGATGGTGTGTGTGTGTGTGTGTGTGTGTGTGTGTGGGAGAGAGAGAGAGAGAGATATGGGAAGAGAAAGTGAATAAGGTAGAGAGTCGATATTAAACAAACATTGACATTAATGTGGCAGTCTGACCAGATATATTCTATTTGTTCTGAAGGAGAATGAATTCTACTTTGTTCAAAAGCTGGATGGCGCCTGTGGAGTATTTATAACCCACCGGGGAGTTGAACCCTCAACCCTTAAAACACTATAAGAGGCAAACCGATTTTGCGGGACGAAGTACCCACAATGCTGGCCAGCTGAGCAATGGTGTCAGTGTAGGTAGTTATACCACAGTGATCACCGTTAGATAGGAAAGTAGTCTACAGGCACAGACTCTAATTTGAAACTTAACCACAATCCATACAGCCTTGAGTAGAGCCTGGATCTGTCCATCCATGGCTGTGTCACATAGCAAGATACAGTACAGAGTCCAGATAATTTGTGTAGTATGGACTAGTCAATCTAGTCTCACAGTGCAAACAAAATGTTACACACAGCGACTGGGTTTGTGTCTGCAAACTAATGAGGAAAAATTATTATTATCATGACGTCATCTTATTAAAGGATATAGCCCTCTGCGCTACATGACATAATTATTATGCCTACATGTAGACATGTCCATGATGTAGAGCATAGTGACTTATGTCGAGTGCAGTATGAGCATGAAAATATGAAGAGTGCTTGAATAAAAAAGCAAATTACAAAATTGATGTTAAAATAAGAAGGGATTTAAATAACATGAACAAGAGAGAGAGCGAGAGATATAAAAGGAGAATGTAGAGAGAGAGAGAGAGAGAGAGAGAGAGAATGAAAGGGGGGGGGGGCGAGGTAGATAGATTAGTTGGTAGTTTTCACCGACAATTATTTTCCAGGCCTCTTATTGGTCAAATTTATCGGAAGACAAATGTTGATGAAACGCCCCCAGACTGAGCAATAGACCGGTTTACTATAACAATTTCAATTGTATGCATAACTTTTTAAACAAAGGTTGTTCTTGAAAACGTGAAAGCTAGTCCAATGCTTGCCCAACACAGCAACAAGTAATGTATGCAGACTGGATTCCAGGTTATAGTTCATTCATAATTATGTTAATGGAGAACAGTGCTTGTCCCATGAATGAAAATCCCTAAATGTAAATATGTTAGTAAACCGGTCTTTTAGGAGACAAATTACATAGAGTGAGAGATAGAAGTCTTCAAGTATCTCTGTATCCATGTAATACGTTTTTCAGTGCAGAACAGTAATGCAGCGAGAGAGAGAGAGATAGAGAGAGAGAGAGAGAGAGAGAGAGAGAGAGAGATAGAATGCGATTGCGACATATCCAAGATGGCGGAAGCGATATATCATATCATAATTTGTTTAGCCAGTGGAGCGGGTCGCTAGCTTGGCGATGTGGTTACTTCGCTTCTAACTGTTCTTGCCGATTGGTCTGTCAATGATTATACAATGGGGGTTGATCCCATGAAAGATCCACTCGCGCTACCTAGTACCCATTTTATACTTTTTTCTTTTTCGCTTATTCTTAAGTTTTTTTGCATTCTAATAAAAATAATGTTTTACTTTATAATATATTAAACAATTCAATTAGCATTTATTCCCAATTCATCGATTCAACAGAGTCCATTAATTAAACATTATCTTTAACTTATCTGGAAAGCGTTAAATGTAATATAATCTATTGTCAGCTAACTGTAACTGTAGCCCTACTTAATTGTGGCATTTTGCAAATTTCGCTCACCCTACTTTTGCCCTAATTCGTTCTATTTTGTAATAGGCTTGCCACCTAGTATTCCCTAAAACCGCTCTTTTCAAAATATGCGGACTCGCTTTCCTCGCTCCACCCTCTCTCTCTCCCTCTCTCCCTCTCTCCCATGTACTTTCTTTCTTTCTGTCTCCTTCCCCTCTCTCTCTTTCTCTTTCTCTCTGTCTCCATCTCTCTCTCTCTCTCTCTCCCCCTCTCTCTCTCTCTCTTTCTCACCCCCTCACCCTCTATCTCCCCTCTCTCTAAGAGGTCGATCCCATTATCATTTCAGTACTTTTTAAGATATTGCCGATCGAAATCTCGTTGTCTTAATACCTAAGAGTGTTTCGATTAGTAAGAGTTCCCATTTTAAGATATAGGCTTTTTAAATTTTACTTATTATTATTATTTTTTTGCATCGAATCTTTTAAAAATGTGTTTCTCATGTTTTGCAAACATAAAAAGAAAAACAGATATAGGCTTATAATATATATATGAAACTATTATACAAGTTAAAAAAAGCATTAAGCAAAAGGCTGGATCGCGCGTGTAGAGAGGGACGCAGTGGGATTTGAACCCACAGAGCTTATTTAGCAGATAAGTACAAAACCATTTTGTGTTACGAAGTATCCACACTGCTTAGCCAGCCAAAGGTAGAGGTACATATGCCATTATATACTTACCTATTTACTTTATACTTGTCATTGCACAATCATAATGCCGATGACGTCAGATCGAAAAAAACACTGTGACGTCATCGTTCGTCGCTCTCCATTGTGCAACGCTGTGAACGATTGCGACATATCCAAGTTGGCGGAAGCGAAATATCATATCATAATTTATTTCGCCAGAGGAGCGGGTCGCTAGCTTGGCGATGTGGTTACTTCGCTTCTAACTGTTCTTGCCGATTGGTCTGTCAATGATTATACAATGGGGGTCGTTCCCATGAAAGGTCCACTCGAGCTACCTAGCACCCATTTTGTTTTTAAATTGTAACTTATTTTGAATTATACTTTTGCATTTTAAAAATTCAATTAATATTCATTTCACTTCCACTTATTCTCGCACAAATTAGTTCCCAAATCATCGATTCAACGGAGTCCATTAAATAATAATATCTTTAACTTATTTAGAAAGCGTTATTATTATTTATTTTGTTTGTTTGTTATTTATTATTGTTATTTTCTTATGAATTTGTGCAAATTTCGCTCACCCTACTTTTGCCTCCCTGTCTCTATAGCTTGCCACCTAGTATTTTCCTTCACCCGCCCTTTTCAAAATATGCGGACTCCCTTTCCTCGCTCGATCCCGCCCCCCCCTCTCTCTCTCTCCAAATGTCTTTCTTTCTTTCCCCTTCCCCCTCTCTCTCTCTTTCTCTCTCCCACTTTCTTTCTTTCTGAACCCCCTCACCCTCTCTCTGCACTTTCTTTATTTCTGAACCCCCTTCCCCTCTCTCTCTCTCTCTCTTGGTCAATCCCATGAAAGATCCACCCGCGCTACATAATGGTACCTTTTTTGTTCACTCTATTTCAGCAATAGTTTGCACTTCAAACCATTAACTTTGACAGGCCTACCTTCACTTCCTTTCATTTTTATTGAATGGGCCTATTTTCATGCTTTTGCATATACCCAGGGTCAGTGATACGTACCCGATTTGATAATAAATAATACAAAAAGGAGAAAAATAGGAAATATAAAAGAAAAAGGGTTTCAGGGCAAATTTCATGAAAAAAGAAAAAAAGAAGAAAACAATTGTGTGGAGAAAAAAAAGGAAGGGGTTAGTCCAGCATTTTTGTCCATAATTCATAAAATATTCAACCTGGCCTATTTTGATGTTTATTTGTCACACATAACAACCAAATGAAGACAGACACATAAATATGTAAATTTCAATTACAGAAGAATTTCTTGTACATAATAAAAGCGTTCTACAATATGATCATAATAGACACACAATGCTTATGTCAATAAATTACTGTACTTTCATCTGTCTGAAGTAGTAAGAATGCCATCAAAAACTATCGCAAGAAATCAAACATTGTGCAATTTATCATGTTCTGCTTACACAGCTAGTTATTTAAATGAGCACCCATTCAATAGGTGAATCACTTGATTGTTGTATTTGATGACTGGGGGGGGGGGGGGGGGGGGGGGTGGGGGGGGGGGGGGGTGTTTGCAAGTTTGTTTTAATTTTTTTTTTTTTCACCTACCGGTATGTTCAGTTGGCACCTTATTAGGAGCAAAATGGTGTGCAAATTTAAGTTTTTTAAATTTGGTCGATACAAAATATATCTTCAAATCAAATCAGCCTTATAACAACATTCCAAAGCCTGCGTGCACTAATATCTAAAGACAATACATGATAATTCATCAATAACATAATACTAAATGATTTTAAAACACTTCATTATACCTTAGATAAGAATTGAATTTGTTGGGAATTTTAAAAAAGATAGAAAGTCAAACATAATCAATATTCTTATGTTTGATGGATGATCAATATGAATGAACAAAATTTATACTGAGGTAAATCCTATCATGTAAAATTATTTTTCTACTTAATACGACATCAATAAATATGTATTCAAATTAAAGTAAATGTGCAATGTCATTCAAATGACTTCCATTAAGATTATTCTCATTTACTTTAGGTTAATTCAAATCAATGGAAAGTATTGCAATCATTTTTTCAATTGTTGCAAAGAAAACTGAAAAAAAAACTTAGGAAAAGGTATGTTATCAAGTACATCAGTAGTTAAAGATGATCTTTCCTAAACTTAACATTCATAAATAGTCAGAATTTTTTTTTTTACATGCTGAATTCACGAAATCTTTATAAAGAGTCAGGGCCCATACATGTATAATATTTCAAAACATTTGTTTTCCAAATAAAGTGAGAAGAGAAAAGACAATGTTTAATTTACAGTAATATTCAGTCTTTTCATCAAACAACTCAGTGGTAAAACCTGAGTCCATGACCTAGTGCCCTTTGGCAAGCCGTAATACTCAATAACCAAGTCCCTCGGATAGGACATAAAGCTGTTGATCACTAGTTGCTTATCTAAGAGAATATATATACTTACTTCTTGGCAGTAAAGGTAAAATATAAATCAATCATCATCATTATCATGATATAGGTATACTTCAACATCTGTTTCATAAACAGTGAAAAGGTGAACATACTTCTCTTAGTATTTAAGCTTTTTACCTTTAAACATACTTACTATTCTTAACCCCCATGAACTAATATTGAATACATTAATGTCTTTGACAGAAAAACATATCAAATATAATGGCAAATTAAGGGAAAATAAGTTAGTAATACATGTACTTGTCATTTCTAGGATAAATGGAATGAAAAAAAAAGCAATATTGACAACATTTATGACATTACACACTACTTATGTTTTTTAAAGCATAAATTATATGCAAAATGAGACTAAATAAATAAATTTGAATGCAACTGGACAAGGTTTTACTTATTTCAACAGGACTCTATTAGATAATGGTTAAACCCTCTTATAAGTCCATGCGGACAAAAAGAAAATAAATCTACACATGCATGACTTTACATTTGGGTATGCTACTCACAACATCAATCAATTTTATGTTGCAAGGCTGTATTATTTCTAAATGGTTGATAAATTGAATAGGACGCATGAATATTATTTTTCATTGATGCAAGGCATCAAAACAAAGTGCACGCTACGTGCAAGATATAGAATATTGTCGACTAGAATGGCATTGCCAATTCCAACCTATAGATATCACACATCAAAGATAATTATTCTTTTTAAATTTAAGATAGAGACTTATATTTACAATTCATAATATACATATTTTTTATACAGAGTATACAAAAAAGCTCAAATAGTAAATTAGCATAAAAATGGACATAATTTCATATAAATACTACAATTAAAAGAATTGTGTGGCTATATCATAAACAGCTCTTGGAAGAAACTCATAACAAGTCGTTGTACAAAGTAAGACCTACACATATCGGTTGGGAATGAACAGATTTGAGTACACTAATACTAATACACGCCATTCTATATTGCCAGTGATAGTAACTGATGAACTCTTACTAGTAATGATATAAAAATAATCTTAATTTTGCGAAAACACAATTTTTTTGCCTATTGACACTGAGTTCTGCTCAAAATTGCACTCATTACCAAACTAATTATACTGTGGAGTCTAGTCTTGAATATATTGGGTTTGACTCATGCCTCATAAATAAGTGATCAGTATGATAACTTACAACAAAGATAATAGTGGCTTACTAAATAAAAAAAACTTGATAAGGAGAAAACATGCAGCACTTATATGTTTTCTTCAAATGTAGTCAAAATATATCACTATTTACATACTTATCATCAATCAATGTTGTATTAGCATTCCATTGGAATGGTAAATCTAAGTTGTAACTTGAAATGATAATGACAAATCATTATCATCATCACCGCTGTTGTCATCATTTAGCATCATCATCATAATCACCGATATTTAATATTACAGTGGAATAGTATCAAGTTTACAACCGAACTTGAAATTTGCATTTCGTAGTTCACGGAGGACAAATCATTGATAAAATGTTATCATCATCATCAACACGTGGATACAACGAGATGTATTTATCATGTTATAATAGACCAGTTCACGGTTAGCACATTACTGCAATGACCCCGAATATCACAGATCTTCAAAACATGAAGAGGTCCCACTTTGTACATTTTGAAATAACCACTCCTACAGCGATGGAGGTGCTATATAAATGGCCTTCGTTTCCCCTTTATCAAAGAATACTTCCACCTGTTCATCAAGGAGTGCACTGCTTGTGCACAAATGAATAATGATTACATAACTTTCATGAGCCACATCCAGTATTTCGTCTCCGTGTATTTCAAATTTTGTTCTGCAATGACCTTTATCTGCTCATGCTCAGAATGCAACCGTGAACTGGCTTATATCTACCTATGTCCTGATCTCTACATTTGCTATGCTATTTATATTATGTTATGTAAAGTTGTATGCAAGATGTGAGCAAAGCAAATTTCTATTGGACAATAACAAAGGAAATTGAAATTGAATTGATGTAGTTTCTTTATTCTTCTGTCAGTTTTGCGTTGGATATTTGGTAACTTCTACATGTGTACAGTCTACAATCGTAACTCAAAATATTTGTCTTATATTTTATCTTGGCAAAAAATGCGCATAAGATTGGGACAATCCTACTTGCACTTGATTATGGCACTCAGTTTGTCATCGAGTATTCATCCAATCTTACTTTCAAAAAAAGAAAAGACAAAAGATGGAAGTTTGAAGAGCTATTACTCAGTCTAAATATCTCAGTGGGATAAAAGCAATAAAGCAAATTAAGCTATATAGCAGACAGAGAGCCTTCCACATAAGAAATAACCCTTACCAGTACCCTGCGAAGAAAGTCAGAACAATCCCTTTGCCTGTCAACATCTTGTAATCATGTCTTCAACATCTATGTATAATGCAGAATCGGTCTTGATATATCTTTTATGGCAGGAATGAAGTTTGGTTGATTTAGGTCTATTGCCTCATGTTGACCCTCGGATTAAATCTTCAATCTGTGAAGAGAAGAGAAGCAGGGTGTCAGTCAAGCTGTTAATCTAATTTATAAGAAACAACATTAAAACTTCATTTCTTCTAACAAAAATTGGCATGTAATTTACTCCCTTTGGTTATTGGAACATGCAATGGCTCACCATAGTTATTATTGCTTTCTAATTCATTAGAGATATATACAGGTAATATCATCAGAGCAGCAGCGAACCAATTTGATTGGCCAATGGGAACTCTCCTCACAGGTAATACTGGTATGACCAGGGGGTGTTTCACAAAGATCCTAAGTCGAACTTAGCAATTTGTAGCCTTAAAATAAAATATATTCAAAAGCAAAAATTCAAGTATTTTAGACTTTCATAAATTCCACATTAAGCACATGAAATCTCCTTGATAATAGAAAATATGAATGAATTGAATCAACATTTTATGTCTTTTAAAATAAATTTCACAAAATATTACTTTCCACAATTGTTAAGTCCTACTTAGAGATAAGTTCAACTTAGGATCTTTGTGAAACACCCTCCAGGTGTGCAAAATTATCTGTTGATACCTAAAGTGGCATTTTTCATGATATGAGGAGGTGTGATGGCACAGTGTTAGAGCAGTGGTCTTGTTAATCCGGAGGTCCCACTTACGAAGCCAAGTCGATGCACTAGTGCCCTGTGGTAATGCATTAATCCTCATTACCAAGTCCCTCAAAGAGGACTTAAAGCAGTCGGTCCCCTGGTTGCTTACTTTCAAGCATACACAGGCTTTCTTAGCTGTCCGGTAAAACAAACGAACAAACAAATCTCAAACATTCAAACAACCATGTCACTTCTATTTTGCGTCTGAGATGTGATATGATTCATACTACATACACGCACAGACATGTCCACATGTAAATATTACAAAGTAAAAATAGTAAATACTATTTACCTGTTGTCTGTACATCTCCTTGACATCCTGTAAATCTAGTTTGAGTTCTTGCACCTCCTCAGCCTTCTCACCATACATCTGAAGCACTGCATTGTAACGATGTTGCAGGTCCTGGAGATGAAACATGATCATGAAAGACACAATTTAGTACTGTTTATGCAACAGATGATTGTGAAAGAAAATTGACTGAAGAATCAATGTGTACTGTGAGGTTGTGGAATGATCAAAATGGAAAGAACCTTACATTATCTTGCTGAAAATCACATGCACTGCACACAGAAGTGGGTACATGGGACTTCACTCATTTAAGGCTTAAAAGTTTGGTCCAAACTAATCAGCTATTTCTTGCTATGTTCAAAATACAAGGGCATTTGAGGAGCAATCCTTTTCAGTTTATATTTTCAGTACAATATTTTTCCATACTGACATGCACAGAATGTGAAAGCTCAGAAATCAGAGTTCATTTTGCCCAGAGTCAGTTCAGAGTTCAGAGTTTAGAGTTCACTTTATATTATAATGAGTCCTATTAGAATACAAGGCACACTGTAATTCAGAAGTGCTCATTTTGTTCCTTTCACGCCACAAAATGAATGAATCTAAACCCTAACAAATTTGCATGGCAATTATAATTGCAGGGGTAGGAAGGAGAGCATTATTGATACTGATGTGGCTGGGTAAATAAGAGTAAGACCATATAATCATTATTACCATTGTCATTTTTTCCCCTGATAGTGATACAGGAAATGTAAATCTGTCTTGTAATTAATTACCATTTGTTAATCTGATTTACCTTTTGTAGTATTCTGAGTTCCGGTATATAACTGACTTCTTCTTCCAGTCTATCGGTCAGATTGGTCAGCTTTACGATCTCCTCGGCCATTGATGATCTCGTTCTCTCTAGCTGATAGATTTCCGACTAGGAATAACAGATGAAAATACACAAACATTTTTTCTTATTAATGCAGATAATTCAGTGCCTGATCATATTACCTTTCCAGGCTCATATTCATAAAACCTTCTTGTCAACTAACTATGCACTGTAGCCTATGGAATTACTTGATAACTAGCTACATTGTAAGTAAGGTTTTATGAATACGGCCCAAGTGTCTACCGGTATATCCAAAGTATGGACATCATGCTTGCCGACAGCTAGAAAATATATTAAAGCAAAATTGCAATGTTCCTGATTGTAATGAAATGGCAGGGCTCTCACAGTGAATGTCTTTACTTGGCATTTGAGAAAAAATAAATCATTAATTCAACAAGATTTTTGTCTCCTACAGTAAAATCAAGATTTAAATCATTTTTACTGGTCATCTACAGCTTCTGTCATTTTATTATTTACTTTAAAAAGAGAGGGGGGCAGAATAAAAAATAAATTATACTTTGGCGCTTTGTTTGTTTTATTTCAAACAATAGTTATCCCACAGATAAATGTAGCTATGAAAGGCAATTTTTCATCTTCATCTGACAGATAGGATTCTAAGCAGAGACCGTTGGTATGTAAAATATAACTCACAATTGAAGAACAAACAAACATTTCTTATATGCATCAACACTTTCAAAGTCTCAAGAGAATACATCTAAAAGCCTACGATAATGTCTACATGTGGGACCTACCTGAAGCTGTGATATTTCCCCTTCTTTCTGTTTCAGCTGTGATTGTAGACTCTCAATAATGGACGTTGATGAACTTGACAAAATGTTATCATACACAGAGCCTGTCATACTCATTGACATGGTCCTCTCCAAGATTTCACCCTAGAAAAGATAAATATAACAACTTTTTATTATTTTTGGATGGAAGATATATATAAGAAGTTTCATACTTTCATTTTTAAGCCTCTATACCAGATGATTGAAGGTTGCTTTGAATTTCTTTGTGTCCAAGTTCTCTAAATATATTTTTGTTTCATTTACTACAAATTCATTAAAATCTCATTTCAGATTTTGAAAAAAATTCATCATATTCGTAACAAACAATGAAAACAAAATAAGATACAGAAAAATAACAAAATAACTACACCACAACAATATTGTGATGACTTGGTCTTTTATGTAACTTTGTAAATGTTTGATTTTAAAACAAAATGTTGTTGTACAATTTAGTCATATATTCTATAGATCAATCAATTAATCAATCAACCATTCTATCATTCAATGCCAGTTAATTTGTTAGATATATCAAATTAATCTAAAAAGTCAATCATTACTAATTCCTTCATTCTACCAATCCATCAACAACACATCAATTGTGTAGTCCAATTATAAACAGACAAAATCAAAGAAGAATACCACATAGAAACCCTTCCACCAATGACATAATAGGGACTTTTAGATTTGCGTGGACTCATACGTGTGACGTCCATTCAAGGCACTGCATTAAAAGGACGTCGACCGTAGCAATCCACATTGTCTTCGTGCAAATCTAAAAGTCCCTATTGTGTTATATCGTGAACATTCACATTAATCTTGGCTACACAGATTACACTCAAACCAAGAGAAATAATCTTAACTCACCTGCGAGGGTGTCCTGGATATACTAGTGATAAATGAAGGTCTAATTTCAGAATGGACAGGAGTGCTAGCTCTCGAGCTGGGGCTAGGTGAACCAGAGTTATCTTCAGCCTGCTGTAACCGCCTCTCCTGTCAAATAAAACATCGGGGATATCATCTTTGAAGGTTTTATATCATAAAACACTATAACCCTTTCGAAGCAACCATCCCACACTTTGTGGTCAGGCATAATAACTTTTCATACAAAGCCCTAAATATATACCACATCCATGAAAAATTGAAAAAAAAGGGCAAGAATGTATTCACAGGTTTTGTCCAATTTGTTTGCATGACCACATTACGTTTGAAGCCAACTATTTTTATAAGAAAATTAATCTGTAGAATCTTTTAAATTGGCAACACATTGAGGTTCAAAATTATTATTTTCGATCCAAATTTGACATTTGTTTAACTCAACAAAATTGATACTGATGTATTTTGTTTTCAGAGACATTGTGTTATATCAGAAGAGTGTAGCATTAAAATAAAAATATAATTGTTGCCAATTTAAGGAACAATATGTGATCAATTTAGCCCTAAAAATAATCCCTGTCTTGTAAGGGATAGGGAAAGGTGTTGGTCAACCAATGGAACAAACAGGGGACTGCTCTGGTTGACTTTCGTCACACATACAGTGCATGTGTAAAAATAAACTCCAAACAAGGAGGAAGTTTCACAAAGCCTTTTTTCAATGACAAATGACAAAAATCAGTGACAAATCTGCTGATAACCAATCAGAAGCAAGGATTTCAGTAGCTTATAACAAAAACTGTCATTTGACACTGATGACGAATTGTGTGAAATGCCCCCCTGGATTTCAATCCATGCCAAATGATGACATTTTTCCTACCTTTTCCTCCAGTGCCTCCTGGGTTAAACTCAGCTTCTTCCTCTCTGTCTCCACCTTGATGCGCTCAATGTTGAGCTGTTTCTCCAGGTTTGACTTCTCCTGCTGAGCCTCCTCCACGGATCTGAGGTAGTTCTGGAGCTGGTTCTCCATGTGGCTGAAGTCCCTGAAAGATGGCACCGATA
The DNA here is from genome assembly GCA_035222895.1 of Strongylocentrotus droebachiensis. Taxonomy (NCBI): domain Eukaryota; kingdom Metazoa; phylum Echinodermata; class Echinoidea; order Camarodonta; family Strongylocentrotidae; genus Strongylocentrotus; species Strongylocentrotus droebachiensis. The sequence goes on from JAVYIG010000383.1 coordinate 17,950, forward strand.
TGGACAATGTCATAAATGTTCAGAGCACATTTATTTCATCTATTTCATGCATTCTGTGCATTGTCGAGATTCAATTTTTTACATGTCACTTATTGTTGTGCTATTATTGTTATTGTTATTTTTGTTGCATTTTCTTTGTATCCTCAAATGTATATATATGTTCCTTGTATATGTTTGTCACTTGCCAGTGGAGAACAAATTTCTGTATTTTTAAAATCAGACAATAAATTATCTTGAATCTTAAATGGTTTTCTCAACACTTGGGATATGGAGACCAATGTGAAATACAGGAACAACAGTAACATACATGGAGTATTCAAGAGCCAATTTAAGGACCATGGGAGCTCTAAACATGTTTTCCGATCGATAGTTTTGTGACTCAAAATCTCATGAGGTATAATGCCTATTTTGTATAATAGCATCTCAGTGGACAAATGTAACCGGCATACATATCGTGCTATGTCAGGAAACCTAAGACAAAACATTTTGGGTCAATATTCAGGCTTAAGAAGTATGTCTAAGATTCTCAGACAGAAGTAAACATGGTCGTCTTTTCACTCCTGCACAATAAGCCAGTTCAGGATTGTAGTCTGAGCATGAGCAGATAAAGGTCATTGCAGAACAAATTGTGAAATACACAGAGACGAAATACTGGATACGTGCTCATGAAAGTTATGTAATCATTATTCATTCATGCACAAACAGTGCACTCCATGATACATAGGTGGAAGTATTCTCTGAAAAAGGGGAAACAAAGGCTATTATTTAGCACCTCCATCGCTGTAGGAGTGATTATTTCAAAATGTACAAAGTTGGACCTCTTCATGTTCTGAAGATCTGTGGATATTCGGGGTCATTGCAGTAATGTGCTAACCATGAACTGGTCTATTGACAACAACTAACCCTACTTACCTAATCTTGCTCTCTCCCAGACTCAGTCAGAAGTAAACATATTAGTCTTCTCACTCCTGCACACTTGACCACAACCAACCCTACCTACATGTACTTACCTGATCTTGCTCTCTTCCAGACTCTCCAGCCTTGCCTTCTCCATCTCCAGGAGTGCACTAAGCCTTGACTTCTCCTGCCTCAGCATGGCTAGCTGTGACTCTAGAGCAGCCACCTTAGAGCTGGCTTCCAGGGCCATCTCCTGCGCCCCTCGCTCCTTCTCCGTGGACACCGCAAGCTGGGTCTGGGCGTCGCTGAGACGTTCCGTCAGACTCCGTTCCACCTGCTCCCAAGACGAGGACTGGGCGTTGAAGGTGGCCTGGAGATTCTCAATCTGCCGGATCAACGGTCTAGTAGCTGCATCGGAAGAGAAATGGTTGGAACACAATTAAAAGCCTGTCTGTACTAGTTTGGCTAGGAGGGATTAGAACATCCTGGAAGGTCACTGACAGGTGGCTATCTCATTAACTCAGCTCTCAATTAACATTTGAAAAAGAGGATCATTGGGTACCAATGGTCATCGATTAGGCATTGTTTTCTATATAGAGGGAGCAAGTAGCCACAAGTAGTACAGTGGGCTTTTAAAAGAATAATTCCAGATTACAACGATCCCATTAATGCATTAATATCTACAAACATTTCTTTTTAGATTTGCTTCTGACAAAGTAAGTACATGTAATAAGGTAGTATGATGGTATATCTATGGATGCAAACTGTGCAACAGAATGCACTGGTTGATGATATGTCAGGAAAGCCTCAGATAAGTTTTTAATTGTCAAACAATTCAAAGACTTACATTGGTACACAAGAATTAGCATATATCTGCAAATTCATTTGTCTATCTTAGGTAAAATTACTGGTATGCCTATGTTTTCCAGAAAAAAATTGGGAAAACATATCCGAAACAACCCCAATCTTTAAAACACCAAGCAATCACCTAAATGTACATACCAGTAAGGCCTTTTTTAATGAATTCTAGGACTAAAATAACTTGTTTGGTGATGCAACTTCATTGTAAGGGCGTCCCTCTGCATTTCTTTGCCAATAGACTCTCGATAATACCTTGTTTGATTTTGTTCTCACATTGACAGGGGCAGCCTACTTTCAAGTTTACCCATGTTTATCAGCACTTGAAGTACACAATAAAAGGGATTAACGGTTGCTAATCCCTCCATTGTACTTGAGTGTAATGGATCTGTTTGCATATTCTCTCTGACCCTCTGAAGTTGCCGAAACTTTCTCTCTTCAAATTCATTGTGGGCACAGCAAAATTACACTGCCATCAAATATGCCTTTCATATCAAACACTGTCCTAATGGAAACTCATGAATATTAATTAGCAGAGAGAAATGAGAGCTTTTACAATCATCATGAAGGGAGTTCAGGTATTTGCATCCTGCTTATGGTACACTGCCATCAGGTAGCGCGAGGAAGGTAACTGAGGGGGCAACGGTTGAGACTAGGACATGGAATGGGAACTTACAAGGCCACTGATTAAAAAGAGAGAGTCCAGCATATGTTGGTCATTCCATAAAGTTGGGGCAAAATATATGACGGTGCCCATGTAATGTTGGTATGAGATCATCTACTACACAAGGAAGATGAAATTATCTGTTGAACATTTGTATGCAATGAATATTTTTAGTAGTGCCCTGCCAGAATCGTTCCTGTTTCAGATCCCTTTTTTCAAAATCTTTGCTTAATAAACATTTCTCTTTTTACCAGCGTTAAATGGACACCATATTCATACAACATAACGGCGTAACGTAACTCGCTGGGCTGGTAAGGAGTCATCATAAAAAGGACAGGGCCAGCGTGAGTTGGAATTGTGTGCGGATCAGGGTTTAATTTGAAATAATTTTTTTTGTTTTTTGTTTTTTGTAGACTACAGGTGTATGACTAATATTATATTAAAATGAGATTGGAAGAAGAAAGAAAAAATAATAATTTTACCAAGACATTAAAAGAAAGAGATGCGATGAAATTGGCAACAATAGTCAAATTTGACTAATAGCCATTATAATACCAAACGAACAACAACAACAACATTACATGAACTTTGGATCCATAATAGTGATTCACCATGAAGCTTGAGTACTTCTGAAGATAGTTGGCTATGCTTTTTATGCAAAATTCAATTTGAGCATACATTGTTACAGTGATAGGAGACACAGTTTCTCACTTCTGGTATCTCACAAAAACTGCCCCAACTACGTGGAATGATATTCTTCTTTATGAGTGATGTCTTTTTAACGCTTATATTCACAACATAAGGTTCTCAAGGTGCTCCAATATTACTACCCCTACTCAGTTGAGGCTACCGATTTCAGTGCTCACAGCATTCAAGGAATTCCTTCCTACCAGTACCCACTTCATTTAAATTTAAATGAATGTATTGCCTAAGGAAACTAGCGCTGTGTCGAGTCTACGCATATTTAGTTGTATTTGACCATGCGAATATCACACCTCTGAATGTACATCAACTTTCTCTCTGAATGTAAAGCAATTTTTTTCTTTTTTTCATTAGGAACTGACCTGCAGTTACACTTTGGCTGAGCTCCTGATTACGTGCCTCTGATTCCTGTAACCTCTGCTGGAGGTCAGAGATCTCCTGTCTGAAGGAATCTTCTTTACGTGCGTTCTGCTGGTCAGCTCGGTTCAGGCTCAACTGAAGATCGTTGACCTACAATAAATGAGAGAGAGAGAGATCATGATTATCCTAACACTTACTAAAGGCTAACAATGGCTTAGTAAATAACTTTACTCTTGAAATTGGCAATACTGATACATTTCTTTTAATGCTTTTCTATCCAATATACATACATGAAGGCCTAGATAATCTTGCTTTGACAGGAAAATTTTGGGAAGGAGGAGTAGGGGAAGAAGAAGGATACTCTGGATGGACAGTCTGCAGAAATTGTAAGAAGAGAAAGGAGTGAAGGAACTGGGAGTGGTGCTAAAAGAAAAGGTTAGGAGCCGAGGGTTGTGGAACAGCATGATCGCCACGGTCAATCGAGAGAGAGAGAGAGACAAGAAAACGCTTTTAAAAAGTTGTACATGTGATGAAAATAATGCTAATATTCATGAGGCAACAACGATGCTTGTCAATGTTGCCAATTTGAATATTTCATTCTTTATAATAAAGAGTAGAATAGTGATTTAAATCAAACTAATCATACAAATCGATATCATTCACTGATTGTTATTAAATTAATGATCCAAATCAGTGATTAAATCACCATTGATTTAAATTGGCAACCATTTACCTTCCATAACTTTCCTTGCAAAAGAGTGTTCAAGCATAATCAAAGACAGATTTGAACTAGAAGAAGCATGCTAAAGTAAACCCACCTGTAGCAGGAGTCCCTCGTGCTGTCTCCTAGCCTCAAGCTGAGAGCGATCCAGAGCCAGTTTGAGTTCTTCCTTGGCATTCATCTCAGCACTGAGGGCAGTCTCCTGGACCTTACTCTGCTTGGAGGCAATGCTGCGATGGAGCTCAGCAATCTCCCTGTTTACAAGAAGATAAGATTTTATCATGAAATAAGGCCTCATAATTACGAAACTTTGAGGGTACCGTATTTGCCGGCGTAAAGGCCGCACCGCCGTATAGGCCGCACCCCCAACTTTGACATTTCGTAGAGGAAAAAAAAAAAACTACAACAAAAAAAAAAAAAAAAAAAAAAAAAAAAAAAAGAGAAAAAAAAAACGGACCAAACAAAATGATCGTAATTTTCTTGTAGAACACTCTTTTTTTTTTTTACAAACTATACCAAATTCATCAATATTCTTATAAATCAACAAGAAGTTAACCTCAAAAATGATCATAATTTAGCAGATCTTCATCGACTTTTAAGCTAGTACTGTATCGTACGCAGATTTGGTATCCTACAATACCCCTTCCTCGATGTGGGGTGTAATCCGAAATAGCATTTTTCGACCTGCGCAGTTGCGTTGTGCGGCAGCTAGCTCCGTAAGTAACAGCCTGTCCCTTTGTTTACTTTTTGGCGATGCAATGGTATGGACTTAGATCTAGATCTATCGGCAGATTTTATTAGAAAAATAAGTTTTTTCGTCTTCATGTCAACTATGCAACATAAACTTGTCGGTAAGTTGTGTGGAGTTATTCTACAATTGTCCTGTACCGTTGTCTAGTCATGCTACCGTTCCTATAGTCCCATACGTGCAAATGGACGTGATGTTTTGACCGCTGAATTTTGTTGTTGTTGCGTATACGCCGCACCCCGACTTTTTGATTTTTTCTCACCCGAAAATACTGCGGCCTTTACGCCGGAAAATACGGTAAGCCACTAACATCCAGCATGTTCTAAGATGCAACATCATCTTCTTTTTTGTTGTTTTTGTTTAAAGTTATTATACCTTAAAATTACAACATTTCCCTATCTCAAATTTGTATTAATATGAAACAGTTTGGATATCAAAGTAAACCTGGAATATTTTCCCATCCTGAAGCAAAACAGGGAAAACAAAAATTTAATTAATTAACAATCTATTAAGAAACGAAAGAAAATCTCAAATGTCACTTTCAGGTAAAAATATATGATAGTTGTTCTTGAACTCAGTGGCACATAAGGATCAACAGTTTACTTCTAAATATTTTGATAACAATTATGTTCAATTATAGTTTCTGTTATAATATCTGTCTTTTCTTGAAAAAAAATTATATTGCATTTACTTAAATTATAGTGTATCAAAATGGTTTTTTGACAAGAGTCTTGACTTACTTGTATGAAGCATCCAAGGCATGTTGTGTACTGCGTACTTTCTCCCTCCCATCTTCCAATTCAGACTTGAGATTCAAGATCTCCTTCTCTTGTTTCTCTACTGCAGAATTCAATGTCTTGATGGCGTCTGTCAATGTGGAATGAGTGGTGTTCATTTTAATTTATTCATACATATAATACAGATCAAATCTATAGTCATACCAGTACTACAAAATGGCTTAATCATCTATTTAGTCTTAAACTCTCATATTCACAATAATACATGAACATGTACATTTAAATAAAAATCAAACTTAAGCTGAATTGTGTGGTATTTACTATTTAACAGTAGTGTTCATAGGGTAAGTTCCTTCAAATAAACGTTAAAAAAAAAGTAAAAAAATGAGTTACAAAGCAGAAGGTTTTGTTCCTCAATTAAACAACTGATTTATTGAGTACAAAGTGACATTTTGTAAACAAAAAACAAAAAAAGATTTGTACCATGATTCCAGTCGTGAGATAAAATTGGGAAATGTCAAAACAAGACTTCTACCGTATTTGTCCTTTTAGTTACAGAATGAAAGAACATTTGTGGAAAGAATAGGTCGAAGCTTAGAAACTTGAACTAACTCCACCCACTTAATTGGGGTTTAAACCTGGATTAAATAGTAGGCTTTAAGATACATTAGCCTTAAAATTCATACCTTTCTGCCTCTTTTCTACATCCTCTTTGCCATCCAAGACTTGCTCTAGATGAGAAACTCTTGCTTCCGCTTCATCCAACTGCTCCCTGTTAAATATTGTCATAAATTGAGTTATTAAATATGGAGGTGTGTTTTATTCCTCCCCCTCCCCTGGTCAAATATTATTTGAACTTAACAAACAATTGCAAAGTAACCACTAACCAGTCCTCTTTGAAAATTCATCACGATTCAACTTGGCGGTTGGCATGTTAGCTTGTTTTGCACAAATCAACCATATGTCTCTAAATCTGAATAAATCACTAAATGGGATTTATAATCGATTTATTATTTCCTTTCCTTTACAGCAATTGTATAGGTTGAATTAAATTAAAGATTAAATCATGTGATAATTATATCCCCTTTGGGACTAACAATTCATTACACATTGACAGAATAAACTTTCAACTTAAAAAAAAAAAATCCTGCATTACCATCCACCTGATTAAAATCTCTATATTCAATGTGAAATATTAAAACACAAATAAACAATCTAAATAGAACACAGACAAAGCAAAATCAAATGCCATAGTTTCACCACACCCTGATTTTGAGCCTCTTCTCTAGTCACACACACATTTAACCTGCATGTATAGGTACATGGTTAATTTCGACATACCGGTATAGCATGGAATTTCACTCATAACATTTCAAGTGTTTTGATAACAAGCAATGGAATGGTGTCAATACCATTTGGGTCTTCACCTGTCCCATTCCCATACTCCAAAAATAGAGAGAGAGAGAGAGAGAGAGAGAGAGAGAGAAAGAGAGAGAGAGAGAGAGAGAGAGACAGGGACAGAGAGAGATAAACACAGGGATAGAGAGACAGAGAGAGGGAGAGGAGAGTGGGAGAGGGTAAAAGGGAGAGAGATGGGAGAAGAGCGATTTAGCAGCAGGGAAAAGGGGAAAGAAGATACATGTACAGAGAGAGGGGGAAATACAGGTAGAAAAATACAGGTGGGGAAGAGGGGGAGGGGGAGGGGAAAGGGGTGGGGAAGAGAGGGGAGTGGCGAGGGAGGGAAGGTGATAGAGAAAGAGAGGGGAGTGGGGAGGGAGGGGAGTGGGGAGGGAGGGGAGGGAGTGGAGGCGATATAGAGAGAGAGAGAGAGAGAGGTAGGGGTGAGAGAGGGAAATAGATAAAAGGTAGAAAAAGAGTAATATGGTTGGAGAGAGAAGCACCTACAATATTGAGTGCCAAATCGTACCAAAATATAAACACAGCTGGGAATCTCAGCCTCTGAACATATTGATTTAAATGATTAGGCTCCAGACTCAAAATGCATAGAGTAACATTAACAAGGGCTTAGGCATATCACACATTAGAGTTACAAAATAAATTAGGCCTATACATGACACCTGTAGTCAAATGATAACATTAACTAATATATATATATACATATACATGTCTCTACAAGAACATATCATACAGGTGTTGTGAAATGTGGTAAAATGTCCTTTAAATAGTTTTCCATTTTAATGAAACTATACTAAAGTGAAATATAATTGTTCGCATTCTTATTAAGTCAAAATGGCATGATATTCATGTAAAGCATACCATTTTTTGTATCCCTTCAATATTCCCTTCCACCAATTTCTATTTAAAAAAGAAATTTAAACACGCCCTTGCTTCTAAAAATATGATAAGAATATACATCATTTCCTGCAGTCATGCCCAGAACAAGAAGACATGTATGTTAGAATGTTGCTACATTCAATTTTCAGAGAGACTTTGAAAACAAGGAAGGAAATTTACATAATAAATAAAAGAGTATATCATTAACAAAAATTGGTTCAGAAATAGTTGCAAAATAACACAATCAATACTAACAGCTACACAAAACAGACATCAAAACTATCTTTTCTGTGGGCAAGTCCAAGGTATTTTTTATCCCATACGTTACTGACCACATCTCACACGACTATAACAAACTGATAGCCCTACTAGAGCTTGAATCAGGCAAAAAATATAATAAAATTACATTTTCATGTCACTTTATGTTCACAATTTTATATGCAATTTAACAATGTGGCACATACCTTGGGCTTGCCCCCACATGATTTAGTACGGTATATCACTTACTTTTGTGAATTGAGTAGTCTATCTGTTTCCTTCTCCTTTGCTCGTAGTTTCTTGATGACGTTTGAGTTCTGGAGCTGCTGCTTGGAGAGCTTCTCGCCCTCTACCAACAGCTCAGAGATCTGCTCATCTTTCTCAGCTAGCACCTTGCCCGTTACATCACTCTTCTCACTACAGAGAGAGAGAGAGAGAAGGAAGAAGGGAAGGAGAGAGAAGGAAGAAGGGAAGGAGAGAGGGAGAGGGAAGGAGAGAGGGAGGGAGAAGGAGTTAGGAGGGGAGAGAAAGAGGGGGGGGGGGGGGGGAGAGAGACAGACAGAGAGAGAGAGAGACAGAGAGAGAGAGAGAGAGAGATATGGTCAAAGAAAAGACACATAGAAAAGGGAGAGGTCAAGAGAAAGGAAATGAAAAATAAATAAATGAATAAGTGAAAATTGTAGATAGAGAGGATTTCAGTCAAAATTATAGGCAAAGAGTAAACAAAAATGTAAGCAATTAAAAGAAGAGAAGGCAAGTGTGGGACAGAAATAAAAATAAAGATAACGAAAAAAAGAAGAAAAAAAGAGGAAGAGAGAGAGAGAAAAATGAGAGAATAAAGAAAGAGATAAAGAAAAGGAAATAATGAATGAAAGAGGAAGAAAGAAGATAGAATTAGAAAGGTCACGGGGTGAGTGAAAAGACATGTCTGCAAACATCTTCGCTACCTAATGTATTTTAACAACCCTCCTCCCCACTCAAAGTACTTATGAACAAGGTCGATCATTAAATAAGCTCAACACAATAGCTAAAGAAACATTCAATAGAAATGTCAATAGTCGTACTGGTAAAATCACTACACCGATGTTGTATGGTATGCCCATGCATCGTCCCCTGATTGACCCAATTTCTCCCCACTGATCAAGAGAAATGAGCTCAAACAGCATTTTACTAAGTGAATTCACACAAATTGATTATTGAATGAGGTTGATCTGATTTAACTGATATGAGATTAATACATGTACATGTGATTACAGAGGGAATGACAATAACAGGGGATCCATGGTGAAATGACAGCCTAAAACTTAGGATGCCGCCCACCTCCCCTTCCCTCTTAAAATTACTCTATTTTGAGTAGGATATCATAAAGTACTGGTTTGAGACATATCTTTGTAGTAAATGACCTTAATACATAAATGATAGTTTCTCATTCAGGAGCTATGATACAATGTCTACATTGAGGTACAATATAGAAGGGTGTTAACTCTCTTTGAAAGGATATGATTTTGGCTCTGGCTCTCAGCTGATAAAATGTAAATTGATCACATCAAAGTAGAAAATTAAGATTATGTTCCCTCAAGGAAAATAAGAATATGAAATGTGTATTTGTTCAGAGCCAGATCTTGTGTTAAAGATACTATGTCCCTTTTGCAGCCAACATCAAATTATGTAGAACTTTGCAGGAATTATGAATATGTCATGTACATGTATGTCCTATCTATGAAATTTAAACATTAGCAGTATCCTAATATTCAAATTATGCAAGGAAACCCGTTTACTTGCTAGACTTCACTGTCAGACACTATTGAGTGACTGACTGACTTTTTTTTCTTCTTTGGTATAAAATAAAATGAGCTGTAAAAGGGTACATGAGCATTTGTCTACATCAATGACCCAATGAACCTTTTCATTTTTTGGCCTGCAAATGGGACATAGTACATTTAAAGTATATGAGTTAACGTCCTTCTGACTCTGAACAGACGATTTCTCCTTTTACTTACATGTCATTTAGAGCCTTTTGCATCTTCTGTGAATCCTTCTTGAACTGGTCCCTCTCTCTGTTAGCCATCTGTAATTTCTTCTCCATGGAGCTGATCCTCTGTGTGAACTCATCGGTCAGGTTGTGAAGATCGTACGTCTCGTTCTTCCTTTTCTCCTCGGACACTGCTACCTGACTAGAATAACAAAACAAACAAAAAAGGAATACATCTTAATATCGTTATTGAATTTTAAGCTGTTGATGATGGACCACAGTACCTAAGATATCTCAGGCTGGGTCTGTGAAAGATACATGGAAGCGGTGAGCAACTTGGCTCTAGAAAGCTCAAAGCAAACTCTGGAGGAGCACCCCTTCCCCTCCTCCCCCTCCCCCTCCCCCTCCCCCCCTCCCCCCCTCCACCCCCCCCCCCCATAAAAACAATCTCTGGTCAAAATTGAAAAACATAATAATCACAAGGAAAAAATGTAAATCTTTACAATAGCTTCAGTAAACAAAGAAATAAAATAAAATAAAATAAAATAAAATAAAATAAAATAAAATAAAATAAAATAAAATAAAATAATAATAATAATCTTTACACTGGGCTAGGGTCTACTTAGGATAAATGTTCATACCAACAGCAATCCATACTCTACTTGTTTATGCAATTTATTTACCCATAAAATCATTTTAAAATCAGGCATTTGAAAGCACTTTGTCCAGTACCAGTATCCAAGCACCCCACTGGAAATAAGCTCTTGAGCACTTTTTGGGGTTATCCTAGTCAAGCTGACTTAATTTTGATCTGTTATTCTAAATACGGGAGAACCTGAATCCCCCAAAAGAAAACATGTTTGTTTGCCGTTTGAAAGCTTCACTAATTCACAATATGTGAAGACCTTCATGATACAGCAGTTATGCTCTCTACATGATCCACCCTCAGAGGTTCTTATTTTTTCATTCTCATAAGGCCTGCCTTTATCAGCTCGAGATTGCCAAATAGCCTGCTTTTTTTTATTTGGGAAATAATCAGAAAGTTACAAATCGCGTCTTCATCAGCTCGAGACTTAACCTCGGAACTTGAAACTCAAGAAATTAGCTCGAGATATTTTGCTCAGCATTCCCACATAGTGCAAGTCTCCGGACTGGTGAAGACGCACCGGCCAAATAGCAGGATATTTTGCAAACTAGCCCAAGATATCTTGGGATGATTAACCAAATATCCCGCTAATTGCAACTTGGGCTGATGAAGAAGCAAACTAACTGGATAATTTGCGATCGGGATAGTTCAAATAGCGGGATATTTGGCAATCTCGAGCTGATGAAAACAGGCCTATAGAGCATATAAACTTTGTATGCTTTTTGGAGACCATGGGATGAGTTTGTCCTCATCAATCATTTTCAAATATATTTGACCTTGAAGATTTAATTTGTATCATACATGTAGCACTACGACTTGGCAGTATGTTTTCTGCTGGCAGAAATAATCTTTAATGAATCTCATAAATTAGGCCTATCATAAATGTACATGTACATGTATCTGAGGGGGGGTGGGGGGGTCTCAGAATACTAGTAATAAAGGCTACATGTGTACATGTTGTACCTGCATGTGTCTTTTTCATGAAACCAGTCATAAAAGTTAGCAATGCATGACAAGTTATGAATAGGAAATACCAATTCAACTTTCAAGAACAAATTCAAGCATCTACATGTAGCTGGCGTAATCAAGTTAGCCAAGACTTTAAGAGGTCGGCTAAGTCAAGGCTTGTGGCTCCATATGACATAGATAAAAAACTTACATTGTACATGGATTATGTACTGTAGGCATATACTGTACAACAACCATCACATATTCTAGACTATACAGTAAGTAATGCAAACACAAATAGACTCCATTAAAATAGCGTTTTTGTATTGATGGCTTTTCATGAAATTTCAACAAAAAATTACAGAAGGTGATTTAGAACAATAACAAAAACAACAACAACAACAACAACAACAAAATGTCCCCCCCCCCCAAAAAAAAAGAATCAGAAGATACATGGAGGAAATTTCTAAGGCAGGAAGGGGAGGGAGGAGGGGGGGGGGGATGCACTCATCTAAAAGCCCCTACACATCTTGAGCACTGTTTTATATTGTAGTGATGGCAACTGAAAGTCACGTTTTCTGAGCTTGTGTGATACCTAGTGATAATGCAATTCATTATTCATAGTTTTGAAGTAGAATCTGTGCTTGCATAATCCTTACATATATAGGAATACCTGAAAAGCATACATGTAAAACAATGTTGTTTTAAATCTAAAGTTTGAAACTTAATACAGGTAGCACAAGCGCGTAGCCAGGATTTCATTTTAGGGGGGGTGGTAGTGAGCACGCTCCCTAGGGGGGTGGGTGCAGGGAGGGGGAGTCCTCCCGCGCGAAGCGCGGAAGCTTTGAAAGAAGACGATTCGTTGTACCTTTCTCGACTCATAATCCTTGTCTGAATTCAGTCCGCCCCTCCTGCGCATAGCGCGGAAGCTTTGACGTATTATTAAACAGAGAAGACGATTCGTTGTACCTTTCTCGACCCTTAACCCTTATCTGTATTCAGTCCCCCTCTTTCGAAGCGCGGAAGCTGTGCGTTTCATTAAATTATTAGAGAAAGACGACGATTCGTTGTTCCGTTTTCGACTCTTTATCCTTAATTTGAACTCAATTTCCCCCTTTTCCCCCTCCCGCGCGAAGCGCAGAAGTTTTGACGTGTCATTAATTTATTAGAGAAAGAAGACGATTCAATGTACCGTTCTCGACTCTTAATCCTTGTCTGAATTCAGTCCCCCCCCTCCCCCCCTCCTCCTGCGCGAAGCGCGGAAGCTTTTACGTATTATTAGACAAAGAAGACGATTCGTTGTACCTTTCCCGACCTTTAATCCTTATCTGTATTCAGTCTCCCTCTTTTGAAGTGCGGAGCTGTGCGTTTCATTAAATTATTAGAGAAAGAAGACGATTCGTTGTTCCGTTTTCGACTCTTTATCCTTAATTTGAACTCAATTTCCCCCTTTTCGCGCGAAGCGCGGAAGCTTTGAATTTTCATTAAATTATTAGAGAAAGAAGACGATTCGTTGTACCGTTCTCGACTCCTTTTCCCTTTTTCTTCCTACGTCCTCTTGGCCGGCGTTTTTTTTTGGGGGGGGCGGCGGCCCCCACCGCCCCCCCCTGGCTACGCACATGAGGTAGCATAATCTCCAATTGAAACAATAACGCTGTTACCTATAATCAGAAACATTTATTATTCAAATATGCGCAAAGATAAAGCTTAAATCAATGTTAGCTGCAGGTTAACCTTAATATTTTCATAAATAGTATTTTACCTAAATGGGCCCGGGTAAAAGAGCTATACAAATAAGTTTGTCTCCTACATGTATGTTGCTAATTAAAATGTGGGATTTCATCATTTAAAAAAATGCATTTCTTCATGTACAACTGGGTATATCTTATTTGTTAAAATCCCTCCTCAACATTTTGAAACTTTCAACAACAATTCTTTTTCATTTGTGAATATTACAAATGAGTAAATTCATTAAAAAAAAATTGATTACAGACACTATGCAACATTTTGTCATGGTCAATGGTCATGAATGTGATAGTGTATTTAATCAATTTGGCTTGGAATATAAGAGAAAAACATCCCTTGAACCTTGAATGTTGAAACTAAGTGCTAATCCCTTTCAGCAGTTCATTGAAGTAATCCCTGGATGTTTTAAGGAAGTTCTATGCAATGTTATTAACATCTCATACATTATGTAAATCATATAAAGGACAAATAACATTCACTTTCAGCAATAAGACTACATGTTGATATCATAACTAGAGGGGTACATTGCAAGAAATTCAATACCACTGTTGATGCCAATCTGATTTCCTTCCTAACACTGTTGGAACTGATTTTCAACATGCACTTTCAACATCAAGACAGTTCCTTAAAGTAAGCTTACCTTTTGAAATCTGTAACAGACTCCTGCAGTTCCCCGTTCTGTTGACTGAGGTGAATTATCTGGGATTCTCTTGCTTCAAGTACTTGGGCCATTTCAGCTAGTTTCTGAAAACAGAAGAGAGAGAGAGAGAAAATGACTTTCATCTCCTGAATATTGATTGTATGATGCCTTTCAGCATTTTTCCTCCATATATGCTTTGAATTAAATCAATGTTCTGAAAACTTCTCAGATGTTCTACATGTACAGTACATGCACACCTGTAACACTAACAAGCTTACAACTTTCTGTTCCACTGGCAAAAAAGTCCAACTGAAGACCTGAAAAGCAAAATTAAATCATAGATAAACTGTATAAAATCGTCTCTTCATTCAGTAAAATTCACAAGAATAGAGTGCTTTAGCTAGGGTAAGCAACTCAGAGTATTTTCAGGGGGGGGGGGGGGGGGCAGGGTAAAAATCATGAAATCAATCTGTTGAAAGAAATTCATTTTTTTTTCTGTATAAAAATGGCTGAGATTGTGAACCAAGAACAACCTGAAGGACACCAGTATCAGAGACTCTAATTCCTCGGTATAACTTCTGACAACTTCTTGCCATGTGGAGTTTAACTTGTTGCTCAAGCAAATCTTAACTACTAAGTTTGTGTGTATTAACAGAAGGAGGTGGTATTTGATAGGGTGGTTCCTTTGAAGTAGTAGTAGTTAAAATGGAATGCTGGTGGGTACATTTGTGCCTCTGCTGATCTGCTGGTACCCCTTCCCTCGTATCAAAGGGTGCTGGTAGTTGGTACTGCCGGTGACACTCCTACATCAACAGAAGCTCCTCAAGAAGTACTCACATACTGTGAAACTTTCTCTCTTTAATAGTTATTCCAATTCACATTCTTTTCTGTCTTCCAGTTCCACCAGGCTGGTTCTTTTATCTTCGTACCGAAAACAATTTAACTGTTTGAAAAGGAAAGCCCAGCTCTCGATCCCCTCCTTCAGTTCCATTTCGCGGGCAACACAAACATCTCACTGGGAATAATAGAAGAATTGACTTCAATAGCAATATATCTGGCTTTAGAGCAAGCTTAGCAGGCTACTTCAGACAAATATTGACACAAAGAAGGTGATTGTGGGGTGGCCAACAGACAACACAATATTTGACACTTTCCTGATGAATAATTCATGCATTGGGTACACAAGGCACATCGAGCGCAGGAAAGAAGGAGAAAGAGGGAGGAAGGGAGGGAGGGAGGGAGGGAGGGAGGAAGGGAGGGAGGGAGGGAGTGAGTGAGGGAGACCAAGAGGGAGGGAGACCAAGAGAGAGAGAGAGAGAGAGAGAGAGAGAGAGAAAGGGAGAGATGGGGAGGGTGGGACAAAACATTCAGTTTCCTGAAGAAGGAATCATTATCTTGTTTTGGGTTCTTCTGACATTTGAAATATTTCTCTTGGAGTGTTAATGCTTTGACTGTTTATTAGTGAAATCAATTTGGTGCTTCTTTCATGTGATTCTTTTATTAAAAACTCTGTTCAGTTGTCAAGAGGAGGTTTATATAAAGTATGCATAACTATAAATTATAAACGTGTAAATGTATATGGACCAGCTGTAATGACTGTCCAGTGAAAATATGCACTTTGGTCAATAAAATAGACCTGTCATACTATAAATGTATTTCAAAATGTTTCTTCAGTATGCTTTATAATCCATGTTCTGAAATCTGCAAATTGCATACATTAGTCGTTGCTAGGTAGGGCAAGCCACAATGTTTGTCCTATTTGACCACATTGTCATGTCCCTTCAATAATGATTTACATTGCCACATATACACTGTAAGGAACCTGTACATGAAGACAACCTGCCTACAATGTCATATCATGCCTCCCCTGGGTGGTCTTTATTTACAGGTCTCACTGAACAAATTAATTTCTTTTATGGAGAGATGTTTCCTCTTTCCAAACTGTTAGAGAATACATGTAAGTCTACTTCATCACTTTATCAGCAAATGAAAGCTGAAAGTGAAGGGGAAAAAAGAACTACCGGTACTAGGGAATGCACCGGTATGCCTGCAATTAATACATGGAAACTCATGCACTCCTTTGCAAAAATTACATACATATATATACAATTTTTTTTTTTGGAGTAAACTATGACTAAAAAACGTATCCAACCATTGAGGAAGAGGTACATGTACATACATTGTACATATTGACACAGAGAAAAACATCACAAAACAAGTAAGCACATATAAAACTTGTGTTTGTGTCTGAAAGTGCACAATGTGTATATCAAAAGGAGTATTACTACACGTACATGTACATGTACATGTTCTGTAGGCCTACAGGTACACCAGAGCTGCCAACCTTGTGCGACCAAAAAAGGGAACCATGATGGCAAAAAAAAAAGGAATTCATTTAAATGAAATTTACAACCACGCGCGACACACTTCCAATGCAGAAATGTCCATTCCTCATGCTGTTTTTTCCATTTTAGGACCTACATGTATAGTTTAGTTACAAGTAGATATTTTGGTATTATCGACATGTACATTCTTTTTGAGAATATTTTTCTCTTCAAGTATGTTTTAACCTCAGTTTTCTATTGAATTTGTGATCAAATCAACATTTTAGGGCTGTTGTTTGATGTGCGGCATTTAAAATAAAAAAAAAATACATTTTATAAAAAACATATTTTATGAAGGAAAAGCGTGCTACCGTAATTTGGAGGAAAAAACAGAATAATTCCGGGAAAAACGTAATGGTTGGCAGCTCTGGTACACTCACAACTCCTGGTTAATAGATACATATTACATGTATAACATTATTATAGGTCTGTTCACACAAAAGAAAAAACCAGTATAATTACATGCGTTCATACATGATACTGTATGTAGGATATACATGTAGTATCGATTTTCTAATCTCACAGACTTTGCATCTTTAACATATTCACTGTAGGGCCTACATGTACATGTAAATACTATTTTTCATAGAAGGGGAATAGTCTCTAAATGTTTAATTAACATACCAATACATTATGGGGCCATCAGAGCGAGCTCGCTTTACAATTGAGATTAAATACTAGCTACGTCTATTTACTTTGCAAAGGCCCGAAGTTATAAACAACCAGTCAACCACCCATGAACAATGAATGACGAGAGTTCACACAGGATCAAAACAACGAGTAGTCAAAGATTTAAGCTACATGAACATGCCCTGAAAGTATTCATTTTAACTATCGAATTGTACATATTGTATAAAAAAGAGAAGATATTATTACAAAAATATTAGGAAATAAAATAAACTTTTGGTATGTTTTTCTCAACAAAATATTCAAAAGAGAGAAGAGAAGCGAAAGGGGAGAAAGGCCACATTGAGTTTACATGTTATATGTTTATGAATATGACCATTAACTCTTTTCCCCATCTTCTATTACAGTGGCCCGGCTTTTCCTTTATATAATAAGCATCTTTTTATTTATCCTTCTGATACCGGGTTTAGACTTGGTCTAAACTAAATTAAGATTTACAATGAAAATAAAAACCAACTTAGGTCTAAGTCTCTATATATTAGTGTGCAAAGATTGTGGACAAAATGAGAATCCCTTTACATAACTTTCTAAAGGTTTTATTTTTTCACTTTGCAGGACTCCTTGTGAAACAGAGTGCATGAATAGAGTACAGACTTTAATGCCCTTTTCTCTCAAGTAACATTATATACTATATATATATATCTAGGAATAAGATTTTTTTCACATTTCTAATTACGGTAGGCTAGGAACATCCAACTGTAAATGCATGTGTATATAATTTTAAAGATGAAAATCGCCTCTTTAGAATCAGACCTTAACTAGGAAATCATTTTACCAATTTTTCGGTGGTTTAATGGTTTTGTGTTGCCTTGTCACATATTATTGCAGTCATTCCAGTTCATTAACTCACCTTAAGTAGCTTCTGAGGTTGTGTAGCACTGTTCTGGTCAAATTCTTCAGCAGCATCAGGACTGGTAGCTAGCAAATGAATTAAAAAGAGTGACTATTAGTTTCACTTTTATAGGTTCTTTCCTTTCTTCCCTTTTTTTTAAAGACAACATTTGCTAATTGCTATCATATCTGATCGAGCTTAAAATGGAATGCAATTCCAAAGTTAACTGCATTATACAGTACCTGTTTATCAAGACAGAAATACTACACAAAATGCCAATATATTACCTAAAAACCTACAGGCAGACATACATGTACACTGTACATGTACAGCACACTGGTTTGGCAGATGTGATAGAATCTAGAATAAAATCTCAAATGACTTTCTGAAGTCTGTATTATCCTACAAAATCTTCACTTCTGTTCTGTTTACATGATCTCTTCGTAAACCATTTGTCATTCAATACAGGCCCTGATCTATTCAACTTACAGGTACAACTAAGATTAAACAGCATAGAGTGAAATTTCTACACAAAAGCTGAAGATCTTTTGTGTAAACAATTTACAAATACATTGTACTCATGAAGTGGAGGTTACTTAATGGTAAAATCCAACTTAAATCAAATGACCATGAGGGGAGACCAGATTGTCTTATGTTTGGACAATTCAGTGAATTCTATAACTCTGCATGAGAGTGTTTAGAATGTTGTCCTTCATTGACGTCATTTTGGCTCAAGCCCAGAGTGCATACATGGGTCGTGTACAGACTCAACTTTATGTGCCCCTCCCCCTTCCCCTCCCCCTTTAAACATTAACAGTATCTTGACCATTTACATGTTTATCAACCCTAATTATTCAAATGCATTGGCTGTTTTGAAACTTCAATTGTGAAATTTCCTTGTGACAATTTCTTCATTTCTCTTTTTATTCTGTTAACAAGCTAAAAACAAGGTCTTTTAAAGCTTCACAGAGCTACTACATGTACTGTACATGTACACTGCAAAATGCTCGCTGCTCTCAGTTTTTTCTTCACTGTTTACACGTGCCCCTGGACAGAATACAGCACCAAACTATAATTCTGAAGCTTATTGACAATTGATAATACTTCTCACTACAAATACTCATGTCTTTGATGCACAAATGGCCAATACCGTTATGTACACATGTTAAGCTCCACATTTTTACCCTTTTCTGTCAATCCAGAACCCAAATATTGTTTCCTTTGTTGCTATGGATATGAGCCAGGCAAGTTGAGGCAATTAAATCTTCTCCTCATTTACTTCTGAGTTTAAAAATTCACAGCAATTACACTGCCTTTAAAAAGTTCTGGTTAAAAGGGTACACAAGGTACCTGGGAAACATCCTTCACTGTAAAGTCTGTTTCTATAGTAATTGACTCCAAGGCACAATAGAAACTTGCTCTTGGTGTAAAGCTAGGGGTTCCTTTGAACTATACCGCACAGTGGCGTCGGAACAAAAGACGCACTAAAGAATGACGTCAGATAGTTGAACAAGTTCTCTACAAGTATCCTGGGAGTGGATGATCTCTTACTATTTTACGCACAATATAAACAATGTACATCTACTTTTACAGACGGGTCTATTAAAAGTCCAGTACATAACATTTCCTAATTTGTTATTTGTTTTTATCAACTTACAGTGTACCTTTGTCATTTAAATTTTGCTGGATAACTTGTTTGAATTCACTTGATGATCACAGCTAAAGATTAAGAACTGACTGATTCTTTAAGACTTTCTATTGTTGCCCCATCCCTGCCCCATCCCCTCCCCTACATGTAGCATTATCTAAATCTTGACCTTTCATTAAAAGAGGGCAGCAGACTGATTTCAGGGTATCTTGGCACCATTTCAGGGCTTACCCCTATAGTACTGTGCTTCTCATGCCAACTAAAGTACTAAAGAGCCATCATGATTTCAAAACATGGCTTACGGTATCTACTGTTAGTTCAACCAGATTCCCTTTTCCCCCTCTCCTACATGTATCTCCTAATCAACATTTAACATGCACAGAAGTTAATGCATATAAAATGCACAAGTATACACCAATATAAATGTAATCTCAATAATTAACTAAAAAAAATAAATTATACAATTGATCTACATGTACATGTAGTACAGTGGTCAAATCAACAGGTCTCCCTGTGTATCACTGATTGTGACATCATCAACTAGTAACTACATGTACTTTAATAGTTAATTTTCCTAAATTTGACTTTTATTCCCCATCAAAATCATAATTAAAAAAAAACATATTATTAATGACATTTGGAATCGTTTGCTTTTTGGAACAATTTTATAAAAATTGACAGTATACAAATAATACACTGTGGTGAGTGTGTTAGCGCAGGGTCAGTGCACGAAGTTTAGTCAGTGCACATAGGTGATAATGCCCGCGCCGGCAGGGCAAGTGCGTTATCGATATGCACTGACTAAACTGAGTGCACTGGAACTGCCCTGGCACCCGAGCAAAACAGTGCATTATTTGGTTTTATACAAGACGGGTCGGTAATACATTCTTAAAATATAGTCTAGATCTGGAGTAAAGATAGATAGATCTGTCTAGATAATATAGGCCTAGAATATTCTAGATAATGAAAATTATGCACAAATTAAATTTGGCTGAATAACGCAAAAGGGATATCGGCAGGTATAGAGCATGCGTTATAAAAAACTAATGCACGCCCATGGTAGGCCACGTGATGTCAATTGACCAATCAAATTGCTTAAATTCTAGAACCCGTCTTATAATAATAAATATATTGTTTGCAAAATATAATATCTTACTTTTCAATGTATCCTCATTTTCAGGTCTTGGTGTTTCTTCCTCCTGCTCTGTCTGTGGCAACGATTCTTGGCTCTCAGACTCCTTTGGTGTTGGTGTGGAGTTATGCTCTTCCCGGATCCCGAGTCCTTCTTCCGAGCTGGACCTGGGGCGCTCATCGGTGCTCGAGGACGGCGTCATCTTGTCATCCTGATCTTCTGATTCTACATCAGCCGAATATGAGGGAGAGACGCGGTGGCTGAGAGCCATGGAGGCCTGCTCGACAATGTTTCCAACATCTTGGCTCTGTGCACCGGCATGCATGGAATCCGGCATGTCGTTGAAGCGTCCTTCCGAGATGATACTGAAGTCACTGTCGGTAGGACTCCGCTTCCCGTTAGATGATGAAGAATAGTGCTTCGGTGATGTATTCTCTGGTGACTCTCTGGTGTCGTAAAGATAGACGGATGACTGCTCGCTAGCTGTATGTTCATTTATCACTACAAAGTCACTATCACTTCTTATGGATGTCTGCTCGTCTGTGTTCTCCGATTCTGATTTGGTGTCCAGGTCGCTACTTTTCCGGCGACTTGGAATGCGATGTTCTCCTTCCTTTTCATCTGCCTCAACCGTCCCAGTACTCGTAGAATTACTACTCTCAAGGCTTTGTCCTAGAGGCTGATCCACCAAGGTGTCATTCTCTTCCTCAAGATCACGAACATCTGATGATTTCACCAACAAGAAGCTTTCGGTCGACTTCACATTTTCAGGATTTATTGCACTATCTTCCAACGTTGTCTCTTGGAAACTTGTGTCCTGATTGGAGTCATCCTTGGTACTACCTAGGACATCTTCTGCAGGTGCAGTACTCTGTGGCAAGACTGGCTCTGGCAGCCCTACATCAACATGCAGGGGTTGTAAAACAGCTTCACTTTTGACCTCTTTGTTGTCTGCCTTTCTTGATCCTACATGGGATTTCTTGCCAGACTTACTGGTTCTTCTCTCTTTATCTATTTCGTCTGAATCATCACTGTCTTGCAACAAAATCTTGCTCTTAGTCTTTGAGTTCTTTCCTGACGTGGAAGATAATCTTGTAGGTTTGTCAGTGGGACTTTCCTTGGCGACATCTTCCGATTTAGCTGGTGTTTGAAGTTTCTTGCCTAGAGATTTCCTTGGCTTGCTTGGTGGTTCATTCCCTGTGAGAAAGGCACTGAAAAATGTGTCATCTTCGGGTGAAACTTGGCTCTTTGCCCTTGATGAGTAAGCCTCGGATCCTGCAATGTTTAATAAGATACAGAAAGATACAGTGAATAAGCGTATCAAAAAACAAAATATGAAAATATGGATATTTCATGTATTCTTAAATAGCGATTAGTGCAGGGAGTTGGCTAAATTAAACAGTGCGTGCCCCTCGTAAAGGAAGTACCAAATTGGCAATGCGAAAAGTTTATTTTGTATACACCCTGTGTATTTGCATTTCAGGAGTAAACAACATCGTGAACTCTCGTAAGAGGTCAGTGTTTTTCAATGTTAATCACACATTAGCTCATTATCATCAGGAACAAGTGAAAGGTAAAGCACAACTACTATCACTCCGGTATCAAAATCTCATACTTTTGGTTAAATTCTTAACAGATTTCAAAGTGCTTTGTTTGAGAAGAAAGAAAAGTCCCCTAGCAAACCCCGAAGCTAGTTTGCAATGTTTGTTGGGTGCGGGTAAAGGTTATTACAAACACATTTCAGGTTGTGTTTACCTCCCTCTACACGCAGGAGTTGGGTGCCAAAAAGGCTTGGTGATATCAATATCATATTAGACACCTAGCCCTTAAAGAGACTCTGTAACATTGTTCAGATGGGAGTAAATGGTGCTAAGGTAGTGATTTCAATGCTAGATGTACAATTTAAGATAATCCGAAAGTTTGAGTGAAAACAGACCGTTATTAATAATGAAATTTTGGGGAAAACTGATCTGATTGATTCCTTAATTCGCCCAACTATATTATTATAATTTATTCTAAATGTACAGCGCCATTTGGCAATGCGAAAACAGTTTATTTTGTATACACCCTGTGTATTTGCATTTCAGGAGCGCTGATCGCTATAAATCGCTGAATATATGTACGAGGTTGCGAAGGGCGGAGGGACCGCTCTGTTTGTTCGAGTCGTGCATATTCAGCAATTTCGAGCGATCGGCGCTCTATAGCATAAATATTCATATTTTCTGCGCCACTGCCGCGCATGCGTACCTTCTCTTCGCCATTTTGAATCGACGCTGCAACATGGAAGAATCGTTGGTGTAGGAAACCGAATAATTCTTTTTTTCTCATCGAAGACTTCTTCAAATTAATATATATTCAAGTGATTGGTGTTAAATGCCCCGAGGATAGGCACATTCATGGGGCACTAGAGGGCGCTTTGCGCTTACGAAAATCTGAATGGCCTTGCTGCGGTGGGTCGGCAATAATCAGCCCAAAACTTGGATATGGGAGGGTGGAAGGATATATTTTTTTTATAATGTTATCTGGTCTTACCCTTAACCATCCTATGTTTAATCTATGTAGAAACAACATGCGAGTACGATAAGAGAAACATGGGGCCCATTACTGATGCAACTTTTAAAATATTAGCCTAGAAATGACCACCAAACGGAAAAAAATGACATTTTTTCCTGACAAATCTTCATAAAATCTGATTTATAAACAAGTCACATCTAGGTACACTAATACAAATACGATTTTCTGAAAATTCAGGTATTATTTTTTAAGTTTCTTTCAAGTATATTTCTGCGCATTGCAGCGCCAATGTTCTTCACTGCTTCAAAATCACCCTTGAAATTTTTTTTTTGCAACAAATATGTTACGAGGTCCGCGAGTGTTCCCCGTTCCTTGCGTGTTGAAAGTTTGGTAATACATAGTTTACATTGACTCGCGCACGAAAAAATGGTCGAAAACAAAATGTCAAATGAAGAAATAAACAAGCTTTTGTAAAGTTATAAGAGTTCTACCGAGGTTTCTTTGTCGATTTAATTTATTATATAGTCTCAATTAGAATTCAGAATTATCTCACTGAAAAGTTAAGAAACCGACGATGTTCTCGATCGTAGTTATTTTCATTTTGCCATCAGCCGATCTAGCGTTGTTTGGGCAAAAAGCTAGGCCGCTGCCTTCCCATCGCAAACCTTTCCGAGTCCCGCTAAAATGGCGCGCTGCGGAGCTCCGAAGCTGCGTTGGTATCGCTGCAAACTCTCAGCCGGCTGGCTCCCCACGACAGACCATTCGCGGTATGGCGAGAGTGTGTGTGTGAGGTACGATTTTGGATTCGAGAACGCACGTAATGCAACCGTGCGCGTCATATTCAGCTGTCGAATGTCTATGACCAATTTTACATGTACGATTTTTAGTACAGATACTTGGTCAGTTTTCTTCTTATATCTTTGGTTTTACAACATTTAAAAATATAATTTCTTCAAATTTGCTCCTGACTCGGTTCAGACTAATTGTGTGATGTGTTTTCAAGTCAATTTTTTTAATATATTTTTTTGCATGAATTTGCCTACCGAGGAGTCGTGCAACCTATGAAGTCAAAATTGTAAGTACTCCCTTTGCAGATTTAACGATAATATCGCCTTATCGGCTGTTTAACTAACCCCAGGATCCGCCAACTGAAGCTCCAACGCCTGCGGCGCTTGTCCGGAAAAGATGAGAAAATTGACACGAAACCGGGAACCATCTAGATCTACAGTAGGGGCGCTGGTCCGAGAATGAGCATCGTCCTCATAAACAAGGATATCCTCATAAACAAGGACAAAAAGTGTCCTAAAAAATAAGGGTTGTCTGCGCTCTTGGGGTTTCATGTTACAGAACGGCCCGCTGGTGATGCCAAAAATGGATTCCCGGGGGGAAATAACCCTAGTTCACCGTCTACTTTCATGGGTTGTCCGTCTTCCCAAGGATTTATTGCTCATAATGTGAAAGTCTCTGTACAAAGTCAATGTAAAATGCATCAAGAAAATCATTGCAGAAACCGTTTTTAGCATCGCCAATGCGCCGATCAAAAATATGAAACGTCTGCAAAAATGCAGACGGTCCTTATTTTTGAGGACGCATCAGTCCTTGTTAAAGAAGACGTTCCTTGTTTATGAAGACGATCCTTATTCTCGGACCAGCGCCCCTACTGATCTATCAACTTTTAATGAGAATTATTAAAGAGTAGATCTAGATCTAGATCTAGATAGTAGAAGATAGATCTAGACCAAGAAGATAGACCTGGAAGCTCGACTGCTGTCTCAGCATTCTTCCAGTATTTGCGGTAAAGGTAAAGGTAAAGGTATGACCTTTATTTGGACATTTTATGTATATTTACTTCATTTTGGGTATGTTTTAGTAAGGTATCTCCACGCCGGAGTTATGGGTCAAATTTAGACTGAACTAGCGCCAACTCTAGATCTACTGTCAACATGATAATCTACGACGCAATGCTGAAGAGGGACAATTAACGTTGCATTGTTGCAATGCATTAGCATAAGTACCTTCCTGCCCTGAAGGGCCGTCTTCCTCAGAGTTAGACTGGAGCTTTCCAGACAGACTACCAGCTGAGGCACTGCCGCCTGGGTTCGACAACGATGACGCTCGCCCAGTGCCCCCGGAGCTCTGGGCAGTCTGGCTGCCGCTACCGGTGTCACTGCCTTCCTCATCCTGAATATCGAGAACTTTGTCGATCGACTTTTGGGCGGACGACAAGGCTGTCTTTGCAAATGAAGAAAGACTGGCTTGGTTAAACCAGCTCATGTTTCATTTTCCAAGCCTCCTTTTTCATAAAATGGAGTCATTCGGTCTGTTTTTTTCTATGACTGTCGTGTCTTTTTCGAGACATTACACGTAAACATAGAGCTGTGAAGGAATAATCGAATATTTAGAGGGTAAGGATATTTCGAAGATATAAATAAATGAAAATAGTATTGAATTAAAATCAGCAAAATGCATTCGGTATAGTATAAAGACAAAAAGAAATGTTCATATTTTAAGAACATGAATTTTTATTATCTTTAAAGAGAAAATATCTTAAATATAGTGAAAATATATTATCCCACACTATTGTCCCTCGATCATATAGTGAAATTATTTCCCTTGATTTAATGGATTCTCCTTTCAAAATTGGTTTTCTGCCAAAGAAGTAAAAATAACAGAATTTAAACTAAGATTTGCTTTTTAAATGATTAACAAAATTTCTTGATTTAAAGACTAATATTCAATTATATTATTTTTATTTGGTTTCAAAGCACTTTGCTGTATTTTTGGAAATAGTATTTTCTATATATATTTAAAGCTCGTTGCATAATTTAAGGGTATATTGGAGAAAACTGTTGCCAATCTGAAATAAATTTGAGAGCGCTTTAACTCCTGGGAACTTGTGGTCCAATCTATATTTCTTATCTTCTGTTCTAAAAAATGAAAAATCACTTTTTAAAGAACTGTTATAGCGTCATCTAGTTATGTAAAACAATATTGCATTCGAAACGATGAATTTTATATCTAGAAATGACCCGTGTTCGGGCTTTGTATCATCTCTGCGAACATTGCGCAATTTGCTCTACTCCCGCCAACCGTCCCCAGTGGCGCAATAGGTTAGCGCGCTGTACTTATAGACAGTACCCAGCGCCGTCTGGCTACACTGTAGGCATGCGGAGGTTGTGAGTTCAAGCCTCACCTGGGGAAAACGGTCTTTTTTGCTGATAATTTTTTTTTGTTGCATAATGACAAACTGACCATATTTGGGTATATTCAAGATCAACATTACTTCTTATGTGATATAGCAGTGTGAGATGGGCCAAAGGCACTGTCCATCTTGAACCCCTCCCAGCCCTTACAAAATATCACCTTTTTCAGATTTTACTCACGACTAAAAAGCTTGTCCCAGGATTGACTGACACATGTACGCATGCATTAGTTTTTTCATTAGCTTTTCATTTCTTCCCCATTTTAGAACAATTCTGTAACGGCTAGGTAGGGCCTAATTTTCTGATTGTAAAGAAATAATGATATATGATTCATTATGTAGTATAGCTAGAGTCTGTAATTCAAATGTATAAATTTGATCCAATTACTTTGGCTTGATTTCACACACTTGAGGATTTGTAATTTCTTTTTCACGACTCACTTTTATTTCCTTCCAATATTTGGTTTGCACTGCATGTCCACATTCATTTTATTTCAATGTTACCAAGATGTGGATTTTGTTAAATGCATATACCAACTTGGACAACAAAATTTGTTTGTTTGTTTTTTATTATTTTTCTTCAAGATGAATTGATTTGATTTTTGTATAGAATAAAAATCATTTAGAAGTTGACCTTGAACATGATAGGCCTACTGTTCAGCAGCGTGTATTGAAAAACGTATCAGGGAAAGAAAAAAAAAAGAGAGTACCCAGGAGAAATTGTGAATCTTCTGTTGGTAATGAATATTGGAGAGGAATTACAATGAAAACCTGCATATTAAAGACCACTTGAGGGAGACAAAAGCAGTCTTTATATGCAGGTGGTCTTTATGAACAAGTTTGGTTAATCAATGTTTCAATGAGAAAGCAGGAAATGTGGTCGCTCTATCCAGATGGTCACCAAGGCAGGTTTGGCTGTATGAAATTTGCCTTTTTAGGTATATGCTTTAATTTGGATTACAGTTTTGAATAAGAGTATGATTTGTTGAGACAATATGCACATTTGTATATGCATATAGCATATTGTCTGTTTGGACCCAGAAGGGCGTTAACTCTGTATAAAAATAAATGAGTTTATGCCCTTTTGGCTCCATATGTGATATGTGTCTCTGCAAACCCCACTTAGGAAGTGTTATTAGACTAATGAGAGTATAAGCTCTTATTACCAATCATGTGAAATAATATGTTTCAACTAATTGATCATACAAACTTTGCCCAGAAACCGCCTACTAATTGATATATTTGGTAAATTATTATATCTATTTGGACCCGATAGATATAACGCTCGACACATGTGGGGGTAGGCCCATATGCATCTTTCTGTGTACAGTGCTTGTAATTTATCAAGACTGGGCCAAATTTCTTATCATTTTGATGATTCCAGAACCTTGCAGTACACACCAATACTTTAATTATATATGCTAGATGATCAACCTTTTCTGATCGATTCCACGTTTCTTTCACAATCGATTGACCATAATTGGTCTTTATCTTTAACAAGCAATATGTGATTCATATCTAACAGACCACAATAAAAACAAGAGGTATAGTCGATAATGTTATTGAAATATACATTGCACTTTAATCATCAAGTACAAAACATGAGATGTGTTATCTACAAATATTCCAAATAGATTTTTTAATTTACAAGTTGAAATACATGTACCACTCAAGTTTTACGCCAGCATCTAGCTGCACAGTCTGTGTGAGTCACTACTCTTCATTACATTACTCTTACATATTAGTGTCAGCCCTCTACAAGAAAGCATGAAAAGGGTACTGAAAACAATGTTGAGTTTATTCAAACACTTGGTAGAACAAGAAAAAAATGCATATATATATACGCACACATGTCCTTTTC
This sequence comes from Strongylocentrotus droebachiensis, assembly GCA_035222895.1. NCBI lineage: Eukaryota > Metazoa > Echinodermata > Echinoidea > Camarodonta > Strongylocentrotidae > Strongylocentrotus > Strongylocentrotus droebachiensis. The sequence goes on from JAVYIG010000383.1 coordinate 46,402, forward strand.
ACTTCTAGTCTAGTGAACAGATTTCGCATTTATCTGTTACATCAATTTGGGGCATACAGGATGGAGTTTGGTTTTCCGCATTTTTTTCAGTAAAATGAATTAGGACATCCTGTATGTCTTCAATATACCACTATATGAAAGAGGTCCAATTACTTTGGCAACATTACTTCAGCTGTGATTGCAATGCACCACTCTTTTCTTTATCCACCTTTGCATTATAGGGAATTACCAGATTGCAGATGATACAAAGAGATATTGAAATAGCATTTAAGTATTTTACATCATTCTGTGGAAGACAGTCAATCAATATGACAAGGCCAATATTCAATAACATAATAATACTCATAGTACATTGCATGTATAAGCTTTTAAATATCTGATATACCGCACAAGACGTGATATTCATACATTTATCTCATAATAGATACTTGCATAATCAAAACCTTCACAACATTAATGGGTTATTCCATTTTAGAGAAAAGGGACAACGTGACAGAATTGTCCAGCCTATTAACATCACATGATTATTGAGTTTTTTGTTTTGGGCAATCCTTAGTTGCTATCAAAATTAATCAAAAGTCACACAGAGAGATGTATCATTCTGGATGAAATAAACATAAACTTGGCACATGTTGTAATGGACACCTCTGTCTCCCATTGTCCCCCAAATGATACGACAATTGACATGTGTTCTTTTGGTGACATAATAATATTGATAATAACAGATAATAAAAACCTATCTGCACTAGTTTGGCCAGGAGGGATTAGACCTCCCTGCATGGTCACTAACAGGTGGTTATCTCATCAAATCAGCTCTCAATTAACATAAGAAAAAGGGGACCATGTGGGACCAATGGTCACTGATTAGGCATTTTTTGCTATATAGAGGGCGCAAGTAGCTATAAGTAGTGCAGTGAGGCTTTAATACTAATGTGCCAAAGCGCTGTACTTTTATCACCCTGGCATTAGCTGTGCTTATAAGGTGCTTTGGCATTCAAGGAATTTCTAACCACCCGGTACACATTTACTTCACTTGGGTGGAGAGTGGCAAATGCAGACTAATGTCTACCCAAAGGACATTAGTGCCCCGGCGGAACTTGAACCATGTGATTCACAGTCAGGTGACGTATCCACTTGACCATGACACCTCTAGGATTTGACCACCACAATTTTTCATCAATACATTGTTTAATAATAACACTCATAATTAGGCAAGAAAATGAGGTGAAAGTGCCTATTTTTTGGTTTACAAATTCTCCCTATCAATTTAAACACAGATGAGACCGAAAAAATTGGTCTATTGGGAGCATTTTAAAGTGCATTTGGAGGTGTGACAGAGTTATGAAGTGGATTTTAACTCATCTTCACATTTTCTTGTTCATCATACTGTCTTTGGTAAATCATGAGAAAGGCAAGAAATATTATTCATGGAAACTTTTATATGTTTGATTGCATAGTATCACAAATTTGAAAGTAATTGCAATTTCATTGACTGACAGAAGCATGTTCCACAAATCAGGTAAAATAAAATCTTGTTCAATTATTGAGCTTCAAAGTGGGTGATCTTTTAGAACGCTGATAGTACTGAATGCTTTCTTTCCTCCATAGATGTCCTCGGCTCTGTGAAGTGTATTAGAAGACTCAATCTTGTTCAATTATTGAGCTTCAAAGTGGCTGATCTTTGAGAAGGCTGATAGTACTGAATGCTTTCTCTCCTCCATAGATGTCCTTAGCTCTGTGAAGTGTATTAGAAGACTCATTTCTGTGGGCAGGATCTTTTGGTGTGACCTAGAAGAAAAGAAACATGCAACATCATCAAATTGGAGAAAACAATTTTTAAATGTCCAAGTTATTTATTTATATATTTCTTTAGGATGACTGATTTTTTAAAAAGCTGCAAATTTCTCAATGCATGTGAATCCCGAGTACAAAATATCCTATCATCATAGTTAAATAATTCTGAAAAAAGGTGTTGGAGCTACAGGGAAACTCTTTTCTAATTATTTCCATGGGAACAATCATATCACTAAACACAGAATAATGACAAGTCTGATTATATCTATAGACTGTACCACAAAACCACAAAAAGTTGCACATTTGAATTTTTAAAATTACAGGTCAATAAAGGTCAGTGCAGTCAGATCCGAATTTAGTTTGGGAGTGGGGGGGGGGGGGGGGGTAGGGTGAGGTTGTTTTTTGTAATTTTCTGTAAGAGTTTACTTCTATTATGTAAAATTTGAAGCACCAAACAAGGTATGAGTGGTATTAAGATGTTACATTGATTCTTGGGACATTATAATGAACATGAGTTTTTGAGGAATCTGAGAACCCCTTTACAGAAATTTCCTTTGAGTTTTAATCCTGTTTTTGTCCTTTACACACAAATCTGCCCTTTACATATCCTTTTCCTCTAAAGATACATTCATTATACAATTCTGTACCTTCTTACATTGGGGTCACAATATCAGTTTATGATGAATTGTATATCATTTTAAGGCAGATTATATCAATTGTTAGAACAAAATAGGTTGTTTATTATTATATCTTATCTGGTGATTTTGTAATGGTTTTGTGTTGCTGGGTAACATGTGAAACATTTTGCTATAATTTGCAACTTTATTTGATTGACATTTCCTTCCATACCGGGTTAATAGATACATTACCTTCTTCATGGCAGATACTGCATGTTGGTTTTCTCCTTTTGCCCTGCCCACCACCACCACCACCAGCACCAGCACCACCACCCCTGCCTCCACCTCCACCTCCTCCTCTTCCACCTCGACCACCTTTGAATGAAGAAGAGGAACAATTCTTGGCCTGGCCTCCTGCACCTCCTCCTCCTCCTGGAAAAAAAAATTAAAAAAATTAGGGTTAACGAAATAAAACATCTGACAATGTTTTGTTAAAAACGTACACAAATTTAAAAAAGAGGATAGACACCTTATTACCACATAGTAGTCAGTGTGTTTATTGCATCATAATTCTCTGACACCAGATTTGGTTGAATTATCCATGCGTGCACAGGTCTCTCAGGCAGTAAACCAAATTTCTCATCAGAAAATCTCCAGCTTGCCTTCAAATATATTATACAAATTCTTTATTGCAGGGCACAGTGCATTACACAAGACCTGTCAGTTTTAAAAGTGAAGTCCACTCTTTGTGATTGACACCACCTGTTATTGAGAAGACACTCAAAAGGTGTCCTAGACCCCGTTCTCACTCACTTTGTTGGAGCGCTCTGGAGCGCTCTAACTAAGACCCGCTCCTCAGGAGCGGTTCTTAGGTGAGTGAGAACGCTCAAAGTGGTCCAGGAAGCGTACTTCTGGACCGCTCCAGAAGTCCACCTTCCGAGGTGGTCTTGAGGAGCAGGTCTTATTAAGAGCGCTCCAGAGCGCTCTAACGTGCAATGTGAACGGAAAGCGTACTTTGAGCGGAAGTGAGCTAGTGACGTTGCGTGCGAAACATGTAGTACGGTACATACGGTTTGGATTCCGTGCGCGAACAAAATTGACCCGCCTACCTGAGCTGCCAGAGCAACAAGACCACTTTGACTCGTGGAGCGGTTTGAGCCATAAAAACTGCTCGGAGTGTGAACGCTCGCAAACCGTTCCTCAAGACCCGTTCCTCTGGAGCGGTCTGGAGCGGTCTAACTTGGAGCGCTCTCAAAGTGAGTGAGAACGGGGTGAAATTCCCCTTCTATGAGCCTTCAAGGAGACTTCTACATAGTAGCTGGGATTTTACAAGTTGTAAGAAGTTACAAGTTACAAGAATGCAATTGAACAAGCATATTGTTCGTCCGTCAATTTGATCATTGTAGCCTACTCACCATAACATTCTACTATCAAAATTGTATAATAACATCTTGATTCCATATCTTCCAAACTAATTGCCTCAAAAATTGGACTTATAATAAAAAAGGACAGAATAACATCAATTTAAATTCAAGGTGAGGCAAACTGTAGGCCTAAGAAGCGCATCAAAATCTACATTTTGAGGTCCTCATTTTGCATGCAAGCAAGTTTCACTATTTTACTTTATCTTCTTGCATAGCAAATCCACAAATCAACTATGATTGGACTAATAGTTGCCCTGGAAAACCCACTTCTATACATAATCATGCTTTAGGAAGGAGAACAAACTTGATGCAAGGACTTTTAAAGGGATTGGGTATCTTTGTCTCAGATTCTGAACAAAATCCTGGATTTAGCTCATGCTGCAATCATAAACCTTTAGGTCAGTCAGGAATCCCATGATTTTTACAAGCCAATCGCCTGTCTGATTATCAAGATATTTATGATTGGAATTAGACATTTCAATAACCGTTTTCTAAACGGTTTTTATAACACTACCTTCTATCGGGGAAAATGAGTATGGTAAAAACGTTAACTCAAAGATGTTTACTTTTTTGAGGCACTTCATGATCATTTTGAAGCACAATTTTTTTAGGGTTTCAATATTACACCACATCACAGACACTTATAACACGTAGGGCCATGCATCTCAGATTTGTAAAACTGGAAACGTTGATAAACAATGCCTTAAATATATAAACAGATGTTTAGGCTGTATTCCCAATGTTTAAGGTTGTACAGTCAATGAAAGTCACAAGTCAAAACTCAACCATACCTCGGCTGAAGTTGGAGCTTCCCTTGAAACCTCCACCACCACCACCACCACTCTTGGGTTCTTCATCAGCCCACTGGAAGTATGTACACTGCTTCTCTCTTGGTTTGCCGCACACGTAGAACTGCCGGCCTTGGTTTGGACCCTCCTTCTGTACAGTACGTCTGGGGAAATCAAATAAAAGTAGAAGAATTCAATAATCAGGGATGCCAGTTAGAATTGATCAGAGGGCCTGAAAATCACCTAGAATGAGCTAGTTTGTACACAAAAAAGCCTAGACTATGGTATGAAAATAACTCGCCAGGGCCTGAATTCAGGCTATTGCCTGACAACTGGCATCCTTGAATGATTAATCAAGGATTTTACGATCCATGCTCTATTTTTGTCATAGATGGTATCTTCCTTCCCATCCCAGCACCGGTATAGAACTAATTAAGTGACAAAATTCACACTTCACTACCAGTATTCATTCATTCTCATGTACTGTCCACATTTGGTGCTCTCTCTCAATCTTCAAGCATTACTGGTAGAAAGATACATCACTGGTATCAATGTAATTTGGGTGTATAAAAAGTTGGTACCAGTATGTAATTTTTTTAATGAACTGAAACCCCCACCATAAGCATAGAATAATTAAAAAGTGACATGTTCATTCTGGATTCAGACCACTTGGAGGTTCCTAAAAACTTCCTCAATAAAATAATCTAAATATAAAGCTGTAAAAATCAATCACAATTTTTCCAAGAATGTCATGACTTGTCTGTCAGCTTTCATCATCCAATAAAATGTAATGTCTTTTTAGTAACCTAAAAATTCCACTTCATGAAATATTATGACCAAATTTTACAAAAGTAATTGGACTTACTGTACTGCAGCTGCATTGCACTGGCACATGACCTCCCCCCAGACATTAGTGGAAGAACCCTGGTCCCCTCCATCAGTTCCATACCCACTGGATCTATCGGCCATTCCATTTGGGCCAGTGGCAGGGGTGTCAAAGCCACCACCGAATGAGGGACTTGTGTTGTTTCGACCGGTGTTGCCAAGCCCTGGGGTTGAGGTATTCTCTGTGTTTTCTTCAGACCAGAGGAAGAAGTTGCAGCCCCCTGACTGGCATTTGAAGAACTGGCGACCTGTAGACAGAGCATGCAAGGAAAACCAAGATTTATTCCTCATACCAGTGAGCAAGGAATTTCCATCTTTTAGTGGACAATAAATCAATTCAATTGTAATCAATTCTCATTGGCAATTTGCTAAAAAGGCAGATGACAACCTACTTGAGCATACTGTCTCTTTAAAACAACAGCACTAATACTTACTCAAGAAGTTGTCATACCAGGGGGTGTTTCGAAAAGACTACGATTGATTCTAAGTTGGACTTAACTATGGCAGACCGTTCTTGCCACTGTTTGCTCTCACCATTTACTCGCAATGGTCTCTCAAGGGACGTACAAATCATGGTCACACATCTACAGAATTGAGCATTAATGATAGTTCATTATTGAAGGAAAAAATATTATCTAAAGTTCATAATTGAGAGACCAATGGTGAGAGCAACCAGTGGCATGAATGGCCTGTCATATAAGTCCAACTTAAGTCGATCTTAGTATTTGTGAAACACTCCCCTTGTCATCTCTGAATACATGTACTAAATTTATCATCCGCTGTCAGATCCACGACATTGAAGAGGGTGAAAACCGCCACAGAGCAAGTATGCACAATATTAAAGAGAGAGAGAGAGAGAGAGAGAGAGAGAGAGATAGAGAGAAAGGAGGAATTTAGAAATAAATGACATTTAATTAAACATTTGAACAGAAATACTACCGTATGTAAAGATCAGTAATGCTTTGGATGAGATTTATTGGAAAGAGATAAGAAACAAAACATGAAGATCAAAAGCAAATAATTACATATAGACAGTAAAGAAAAGGAACGGAAGAATACAAAGTGCCAGATAAAGTCTGGGATTGAAGCATGATCTCACCTTGATTAGGGCCCTCTTTTCTCACAGTGAGCTGAACAGCATCCTGACCACAGCTACATACCACTGCATTGCTTGTACTATCACTACTTTTACTCCCATTCCTATATAGAGTAGAGGTAAAGATACAAGTATTTTCAATCTTGGACTCATAAAATTATGTTTTTCTTGAATTTAAGTTGCTTGTCAAGAGAAAAGAGAGACTCGATATGTATAAATAGATATTTTGTTATCTTTAATTATCCTTAATATCATTTATTTTTAAAAAAAAACCCACATATTTGCTCCATATGTATCCAACCAAAAAGGAAAACAAAAAAGTAGAGCATAGTTTGAACTTGGCACACAATATACGGATACATGTACATAATTTACACAGAAATGACAATGACTTCCTTTAATACATATTTTTGTTTGCAATAAGAAATATATGTACAAATGTCATGCCGGTCACTCCCCCTAAAATCAGGTAAATTCCTTACTTCTTGTAGTCATATAATAGAGTAAACTGCATGGATATAACATAGATTAGAATATCCCTTCACTTTAATTTTCAAGCCCAATCTTTAATGAAATCTTAACCCCCAACTTAAGCAATTCTTTGGTAACAATTAGTTAGGATTTCACCGATATCACCTGTTTGGTATGTTGATAACAAAGGAGATAATATACAGTAGGTTTGCGGTTGCACCATGTGTGTGAGAGAGAGAGAGGTTTGAGGAGTCCTGAAAAGGACTCTGACTCGGTAATCTTTCTTGGAGGAGTGTAGTCCTGAAAAGGACTGTTTGTTATCTTTCTTAGCATATAGTTCTCAGGAGAACTATAGCGCTTGGAGAGGATGAGTGGCTCGACGTTTCGAACAGGTTGACTATCCGTCGTCAGGAGTGGGGAATAGCTGGCGTGCGTGAGCTTAAGTCACCGGTGTGTGGACGTCAGGGAAAAATAGGTGACCGTGTCGGCTTGAGTCATTGGGGCCCGGGCATGGATGGTCGGCTGGTAATTCGTCTGACTATCCGTCTGGGCTGGAGTCTCCGGGTTGCGGACTTAGGAGAGTTTCGAGTCGATGAGTGGGGTGTGTTGTCGGCGAGACGCTGTGTGTGTCCCCGACGTAGGCGGCGTTGTAGTCTGTTGTCGTCTGCTGTGCATTGTAGCTGTGAGGCTGGCGGCTGCTTTGAGGGTTCGGCGGGTGGCGGTGGTTGATGTACGGGTGTCTGTCGGGGTGGTGAGGGCGGTGCTGGAGGCGGTGCTGGATCCCACTACAGATCCTTCCACCATCCATCCGTACTACAATCAGTCCCCAACGCCCTCATCCGCCGAGCCCATCAACTCAGCGATGCAGACCATCTAGACCAGGAAATCCACCATGTCCCCACAGCCCTAACTAGCATCAACGAATACCCAAGACATAAGATCAAATCCAAGACTCCCGCCAACAAGCCCGTAGCTAACTCCACCCCTGAAGAGAACCAACCCGCAGCTACACCACCGAAGCAAACTATTGTTCTTCCCTATATCGGTCAAGCCTCTCACAAGATTCAACGTATCCTTCAAGCAGCAGACATCCAAGTTCCTCCAACAAACTCCATTCGATACTCTACTCCCACAAAGACAAGCATCCAAACCACAAGAAAGCTGGAGTCTACAAAATACCATGCGAATGTGGAAAAGTCTACATTGGTGAAACGGGGAGAAATCTGGAAACAAGACTCAAGGAGCACAGAACCAGCTTCAGACTCAGCGATTGGGATAAGTCCGCCATCGTCAAACACGCCCAGCAACACGAACACACCATCGAATGGGATAACAGTCATCTCATCTCCATAATGAAACACTGGCATACACGCCGAATCCGAGAAGCCATCGAAATTCACCGCCACAACACCGTGCCCCAAGACTCAGGACTATACATCAACGACATCTGGAAACCTCTCATCAACAAGTACCCGGTCACTCCTCCTCCACCACCGCCTCCAGCACCGCCTCCAGCACCGCCTCCAGCACCGCCCTCACCACCCCGACAGACACGCGTACATCAACCACCGCCACCCGCCGAACCCTCAAAGCAGCCGCCAGCCTCACAGCTACAATGCACAGCAGACGACAACAGACTACAACGCCGCCTACGTCGGGGACACACACAGCGTCTCGCCGACAACACACCCCACTCATCGACTCGAAACTCTACTAAGTCCGCAACCCGGAGACTCCAGCCCAGACGGATAGTCAGACGAATTACCAGCCGACCATCCATGCCCGGGCCCCGATGACTCAAGCCGACACGGTCACCTATTTTTCCCTGACGTCCGCACACCGGTGACTTAAGCTCACGCACGCCAGCTATTCCCCACTCCTGACGACGGATAGTCAACCTGTTCGAAACGTCGAGCCACTCATCCTCTCCAAGCGCTATAGTTCTCCTGAGAACTATATGCTAAGAAAGATAACAAACAGTCCTTTTCAGGACTACACTCCTCCAAGAAAGATTACCGAGTCAGAGTCCTTTTCAGGACTCCTCAAACCTCTCTCTCTCTCACACACATGGTGCAACCGCAAACCTACTGTATATCTACATCACCATGCAAGCCGACACTTACAAGCAGCATCTAAAGGAGATAATGGTTGACAGTCTGCAAAATATTACAACCCATTCTCTTCATACCACAGAATAAAATACTGATTTGTAAAGCAATTAAGTGTATGAGGCATATATTCCATTACCTTGCTGGGATTTGAGAAAGGGGAGTCCTCGCAGCAGAATTTCCAAAGGATGATGTGGAGTATGATCTTGATGATGAAGAATTATCCTTCCATCCTCCTTCCCCTCCTCCTCTTCCTCCTCCTCCTCCTCCTCCTCTTCCCCCTCCTCCTCCTCCTCCATTACCTCCAAACTGTCCATTTCTAGTAGATGATGAAGATGACGATGCTGACGATGGGGCATTGCTAGAGTTGAACCAATGTGATGCTTCATTATCATCTATGTCCGCAGAGCTTCCCCCTACATGTCTACCTCCTCCTCCTCCTCCTCTGGTGCTGTTGGAAAATCCTCCTCCAGCACCTCCTCCCCCTCTTCCGCCTCTTCCTCCTCCACCACCACCTCCTCCACCTCCTCCTCCTCCACCTCCTCCTCCTCCCCCACCACCACCACCACCTCTTCCTCCTCTGTTTGCAGTTCTGTTACCAGAAGCTAAGATAAAAAGGAAATGATTTGAAATCATAAAAAATAAGCAAACAAAGAGAAAGAGATGTTTATCAACATAAAAATAGACAAAAAAGACTTGTTGAATGACTAAATAGACATCTAATAAAATAATTTCAAAGCAGTCACATATTTTATCGGGATTTCATACAATTCAATGTATTTCTTACATGGTTTTATATGAAAAGTCTGTGTCTGTCTTAAAATTTGGATGAACAATCTAGAACTACACAAACATTTACAGAATGACGATGATACTATTATATACATGTATATATCAATAATAATAATAACAATGATTAGACAATAATATCAATGATAATACTTGTGATGACGATAATGATAACAATAATAATAAGTGGGTTCTTTTATAGTGCTCATGTCTGCCAGACTGCGGTCCACAATAGAGAAGATGAAAAAGGTGCTACATACCTTGGTTAGAATGATCTCTTGGTCTGAGGTAAGCTAGATTGAGATCCAGTACATCTTTAAGAGTTGTGTCACACCCTCCTATGCATCCTTCATATCTATATGTATCACACAATAAAAAACACAAAAAGTAATTAGATTTAGGTAACAGAAATGTCTACTTAAAGATAAAGTTGAGTTCTGGTCATGCGATTGCATTGTAGCATGTAAGTATTGGTTTGTACAGCAAGGTTCTGGAATCATCAACATTATGAGAAATTTGGTCAAAGCAACAAGCACTGTACACAGAAATGTATATGGGACTACACATAAATGTGGCATAAAAATGAGGCCCACATTTTTAAACCGTTACATGTCATATATGGAGGCATTTGAAGAGCCATGCTTTTGAGGGAACATTTTTTCTCTGATGTTCTTCAACACTTACATAATAACATTGAAAAAGCTCACAAATTATTTGTCACCTCTCCCCAGAACTCAACCTTCTCTTCAAGGCTCATTCAGGTATGACACAGGGAAACCACTGCGTTTTTTTAATGATAACTTAGAGCGAACGCTTCACATTTCTGTATCTTTGAACACTGAGCTAAGTAAATACACGCAAAATAAGTTATTTGAACTTCATGGGCAACAGTATAAATGTCTAATCAGGTTATCATACAACAAAATGACTGGATAAAATCCTGACTTACTCGAGTGGTATCATTGGGGGTACAGATCCTCTCTTGAACTTGAATTTGATCTTATTGACTGGTCCAGGTTGACACTGAAAGAAAGACAAATTTGATACAATGAACTTCCTTACCCATGGTGTGGACACAAAAACGTTGCCATGAGTTGTACTTTGACATTGAGACTTGAAGGGTTGAGTATAGGCAATGAGAAGCTGATTTAGATGCGTGCCAGTGCATGAATTAATGAATAATCTGAAATGGCTATCAACATAATATAGCACCCTTAGTGCTAATACAGTAAAACCTGCTTAGTGACCACATGTCTACAAAGACCACATTTTTTGTTTCCCTTAAAAATGGTTTCTCATTGAAACATGTACTATAGGAACCTGTATACAAGGACCACTTTTGTGTTTCCCTTGAGCGCTCGCTATAGACAGGTTTGACTGTACCACAGTTACCAAACATGAGGAACTGTAGGGGGAGGGGGAGCTGCCAAGGGCCAAGTCTCTCCTGACAAGGGCTAAGCCAAGGGTAATTAATACGTCAATGCATATCTCAATGCATATATGTCAATGCATTTTTTTCAGTCCTTCCAAAAACAATTACTTGTAACCTAGGATGCCGCAAAGCCACATTTCTTCCAATTCAGACCAAGGGTGATCAACTTACTCCTGAAAAGACATCAGAGTTTGACCACAGTTGTGTACTTCTATGATTCATAGTTTATGTAAAATCTACATTTTACAGTTCGGTTGCCTTGCCTCTGCACCTCTTTGCACGGTAGCTCATTTGCCACGTGCAATTTTGTACAAAAGAATAGGCACCAACAGAACGAAGGAAGGATTATTTTGTGCAACACAATGGCTTCGCAAAATTACCTATTTCTTGTCTTGATTAGTTTCATGACAACCCTTTTAAAACAGGTATAGATTGATCTTTGAAACACATAAATAATCTTGAAACCTTTGGTATATCTACCCCTGGTACAGGGCGGCACAGGAAGAATATTTGTGTGATATAAAAAGAGTTCATACAATCTAAGAGATGAAGAAGAACAACACAAGAGAGAAAATCGGAATAATGCAAAAATATACGTGGGGATTTACCTGCTGACAGATGGTATCAGAAACATCAGCAGACTCTATGATGGCCGGGAACCAGACCGCTGCCTTGCATCCCGGGTACCCCATACAGCTAACCATCCATCCCCCAGCTTTCCTCTCCTTCAGGGTCATCGGCTCGCTGCATTGCGGACACTTCCTGACAATAGAGGGCGCACTGACCTGTAATGCTGTATGCCGGACATATATGATACAGATGTTATCACTATGTTATGAAGTGGCAAATCAATCAACTATGAGATATCTTAAAGGGATCCGGTAACTTTGTCTTAGATTCTTTAACAAAAATCCTTGATTTAGCTCATGCTGCAATCATAATTATAAACCGTTAGATTAGTCAGGAACCCAATAACTTTTACAAGCCGATCGCCTGTCTGATTATCAAGATACTTATGATTGAAAATTGAAATCAAATTTTGCGTATGCCAAACGGTTTTCATAACACTACAGTCTATTGGGGAAAACGAGTATGGTAACACCGGTCACCCAAAGGTTTTTACTTTTTTGAGGCACGTCTTGATCATTTTGAAGCGCAATTTTTTTAGGGCTTCAATATAACACCATATCACAGACACTGATAACAGGTAGGGCCGTGCACCTTAGATTAAACATGTTAAACGATCCCTTTAATGCAAGATAATCAATGTGCAAAGTTTTCTCTTTCACATCCTACTGCTCTGTCATTATGTTAACTTGTGGCAACTGTGAATGACTGTCTTGCCAAAGGACGTTAGTGCTGGGCTGGGATTGGAACCGTGAACCCTTGGATAGAGAGTACAGTGAATGAACCACTACACCACAACACCTCATGTCTCATCCACCACATCTCTCCTCGCTAGTGTTTTCTGTTTTGCTATTTTCTCTCACTCACTCAATCCCTGTTGTTATCCCTATTCATTTCTTCATACATCACTCACATCTTCAAACTTACAGGTCGCATTGTGCGATTGAGCAGGCTGACCCAAATACTGTTCCAATGCACTGTCTAACATGGTTGCCTAGGAAACAAACAGAATATAAAACTAAATCATTCATATCCTTCCCAGGTTTTGTAATCGTTTAAATATTTTTATAAAAATGAGAATGTGACATATTAAAACTTACATCTAAAGGGGTTTAACAAAGGCCCTAATTCAACAAGACCACTTTTCATTCTTGAGTTACGAAAACACAAAAATCATCAAATCTACAAGGGGTATGAATAATTCTGTTGTTAACTGTAGGGGTACAATATAGTCTGGTGTATTAATGGACATTTCTTCGTTTATCTAGACTTTTCGAGAATAAACAATAAACAATTTTAACCCTTGAACTCTAGTCATGATATCTCTAATGCTAAAACGCCCCATTAAATATTTGAATGCTTTTTTTTTATCATGCAGGGAAAAATTACCTTAGATATCCCTGGAGTAAACCAAATGGAAATGCATGTTATCGGAATGAAACATTCTAATTTAGTTGATCTCAGTTAATATGACAAAAAAGTTCTCAGGCCTGAGATAAAAGGAAATATTTTTCACCAACCTTTCTTGCAGCCTCTATGAAAACCTGCTTGTATTTATCCACCTGTTCAGCAAGAACATCATCAGGGTTCTTCTGACCATCAGATATTCTACATCAGAAATGTATTCAGAATGCCAAGGTTAGAAACGCATGGTAGTGGGCTCTCATGGGGAATTGAACACCATTCGGGTGTGAACCCAATATCAGGTGTTCATGTCAATCAACAGAATAAGCCTTCAGTTTTATGACTAACTGGGGGGTGTTTCATAAAGCTGTTCGTAAAGTTACGCATGACTTTAAGAACGACTTGAATATGAAGTGCCAGATTGGATGCTCAAAATTTGTCCTGATGTTTTAACAAAGTGTGACTATGTTTACAATAACCTCAATTAAATTATGGCAAAAAATATATTTGCATCACAAATGTTTGTTATAGTAAGAAGGTTAATGTACATCTGCACAGTTCAACTTTAGTTGAACTGTCCAAGTGATTTGCACGCCAACTTTCCCATCCTACCAAAACGGCTCTTTTCAGAGCCACCACATTGATGCAGTTAAAAATGATTGAGCATCCCGTTTGGCTTTTCATATTGAAGTCATTCGTAAAGTCATGCGTAACCTTACGAACAGCTTTATGAAACACCCCCCCCCCCCAGGCCTCATTTCCCACTGATCGCCCTATATTATGGAAAAGTCATTATCTTGTATTTCCTTCACCCGAAGATTCTCTTAAGAGACTAGGAGGTATATCTTGATGAGACCTCGGGTTTGCTGTGTGCTACACTTGTACACCCATTGATAGTGTTTCCTCCAAAACTGGTGTCAGCAAATTATGAACTTCTGAAAATGGAAACTGACTACTATCTTCCTTAAAAAATAAGATATGTACAATTCCTTGTAAATAATATAAACATTGCAAAAATCCAGAATATCCTAAAAATGATTTTTAGAGGGAATATGTGCAGTTTCTCTGATCAGAGGTTTATGCATTTTTGTCATTCTTCATACGACAAACCATTAAACCAATGAGGATTCAGGATTTAGGATTAAGATAACTCAATCCGGCCTGGCTTAGTCAGTTCAGTATGTTGTTGATTGTGATCAATCAAAGAAGAGAGACAAGGGCCTTTCCAAAATAACTGGCTTTCAATTGGAAGTTCCACAAATCTGTCAGATGATGGAATCTTGTTAACATTTTAATGTCTAGTATTCGATCTCCAGGAGCCAACCTTTTAAGATCTGATTCAAGTTCTGCTCTGAGGTTTGGTTTAGACAGCTCGTAGCCCATGTTATCATAGCCTTCACACAGCCCCATGCCGAGCTCACCCGGCACAAACCGGCCATCTGGACGCACTCCCACGTACAGCCGAGACTTGATGGTCTCGATGTGCTCTGCGTGTGTGGCATCGGTCCCTGAGAATAAGAAAAGCAACATGTTTAGAGGTGTAAATGTGTTCACAATGTGTTAAATAGTAATCCATCTGTTAGTTGTAATGAGAATGCGTTCACAAGCTATTTTTGCATACATAATGAGCCCATGACAATTGACCTTTAACCTCATGACCCAAGAATCTACTCAGTTCATTGGCTCTGCAAGATACATACATGATCTAAGTTTGGCAGGAATCCATCAATCTGTTCTAATGATAATGCGATCACAAGCTATTGTGGCATACATAATGAGCCGCATGACCTTTGACCTTGACCTCATGACCCCAAAATCTACTCGGTTCATCGGCTCTGCAAGTAACATACATGACCTAAGTTTGGCAGGAATCCATCAATCGGTTTTTGAGATAACGCGATCACGAGCTGTTTTTGCATACATAATGAGCCCTGTGACCTTGACCTTTGACCTCGTGACCCCAAAATCTAATCAGTTCATCGGCTCTGCAAGATACATACATGACCAAAGTTTGGCAGGAATCCATCAATCGGTTCTTGAGATAACGCGATCACGAGCTGTTTTTGCATACATAATCAGCCCTGTGACCTTTGACCTTTGACCTCGTGATCCCAAAATCTAATCAGTTCACCGGCTCTGCAAGATACATACATGACCAAAGTTTGGCAGGAATCGATCAATCGGTTCTTCAGATAACGCGATCACGAGAACGGGACGTACGGACGGACGGACGGACAACCCGAAAACATAATGCCTCCGGCTACTTTGAAACGGAGGCATAAAAATGTGAAATATTCCCTCCACAGTGGAGAGTATGCAGTGTAAAATGTGGAATTGCATTTCAATCCAAAGAACCGGGAAACAACACTCCATGATTTACTCTGATCAGATGACTCTCCTGTTTCCAGCCAGAAGGGCAATAACTCTGTGTAAAATGATTTGGCTTAGGACCCTTCTGGCTGCAAACAGACGAAATGTACAGATGTAGTGATCATTTTGATGATGAATGGGATTCACAGCGTTTACTATATTTCTGTTTAAAACCGATTATCATAAGGATGATGAGGTGCAAGATGGGTCTGAGTCTGAGGCAATGTGATTAGTGTTGCACATGAGGGCAAATGTCAACATTGTAGGTGCTTGTATAGGGTAAACGTCCTTACCGATGCCATGCTTATCCATGAGGGTGATGAGATCAGCTTCAGTCAGTAGCGGAGGGGCTTGTGTCTGACCATCTACCATCTAAAGAAAATAAAAGAAGCCAGGAGAATAAAAAGAAGGGTAATTTTCTCAGATATAGCTGTAACACAACTGCAACTGTCTGTAACACAAAGTAGATAAATGTGTTTTTTGTTGTTGTGTATAGCGCTTTAAGTATTGTATGACCTGCCATGAGTCCGGAATGGGGCCTTGGTCCTGGGATATATTGAGGTATAGTGGTTTATTCAATTGATTCTCAACCAAAAGGTTTATGGTTCTAATCTCTGCCCAGGATGTATGTCCTTTTAATCTCTCCTCACCTAGGTAAGAAAAACGTACCTGGAATAATCTAGACCTTTTGAAAGCATTGTAAGCTTAATACAACAGCTGCCCACTTTAATCAATATCTTGCAGATCCCCCCCCCCCCCCCAACTTAAATACCACTCCAATATCTTTATCTTCCTAGGATTACAATGAATTCTGAAACTCTCAAAGTCCTCATCTCTATTGATATTGGTTAAA
Source organism: Strongylocentrotus droebachiensis (assembly GCA_035222895.1). NCBI lineage: Eukaryota > Metazoa > Echinodermata > Echinoidea > Camarodonta > Strongylocentrotidae > Strongylocentrotus > Strongylocentrotus droebachiensis. Next base: position 63,060 of record JAVYIG010000383.1, read on the forward strand.
AATGTTTGACCTCTGTCGTACACGGGAATGATCTTAGTGTTCCATTAGTCTAATCAAGAAAAAAATGCATGTTTTCTAAGGTTGATCATCATTAATACAGAGTTGTCAAGTTTTGTTTGAACACTTCACGTTTGTATAGCTTAATAACTTCTTAATCTTTTGTTGTTTTTGTCCCAATTCAACACTGATCTAATTCTCTTATGTATAATGTTACTGCTTTCAAAACCAACTTGATACCAGAATGGACTTTCCCCTTTAAAAATGAAATCCAGAAACTCCCACCATTCCTCACCTCAATTGACGTGGGATCAAAGGTATGACCCCTGTCATATACAGCCAAACAGGGTTGATCTTAGAAGTTAATTTGTCATACGAATAGTCTTAAAAGTTCTCTGAATTTGATCTCCAGTCATCACAGACTTGCCAATTTATATCTGATTAATCAGAACTTTAAAGCTTTATTACTTCTTAATCTTATATTAGATGCTGCTTGTAAGTATCGGCTTGCATGGTGATGTAGATATACAGTAGGCTTGCAGTTGCACCATGTGAGAAAGAGGGAGGATTGAGGAGTCCTGAAAAGGAATCTTGGTAATCTTTCTTGAGGGTGTGAAGTCCTGAAAAGGACTGTTGGTGTAGTCTTGAAAAAGACTGTTGGTTATCTTTCTTAACTTATAGTTCTAAGGAGAACTATAGCGCCGATTGGAGAGGATGGGTGGCGGGAGTGGCTCGACTTTTCAAACAGGTTGACTATCCGTCGTCAGGAGTCCAATCGGCGCTATAGTTCTCCTTAGAACTATAAGCTAAGAAAGATAACCAACAGTCTTTTTCAAGACTACACCAACAGTCCTTTTCAGGACTACACACCCTCAAGAAAGATTACAGAGAGCCATTTTTAGGACTTCTCAATCCGCCCTCTCTCTCACATGGTGCAACCCCAAGCCTACTGTATAATCTTATATTGTTTTTATCTCAATCCACATAAACCCCTGCCCATCCTCACCTCCAGCGAAGTGGGTTCAAAAGTCTGACCTCTGTCATAGACGGGGATGATCTTAGCATTCCATTTCTCATATGGGTAGACATCCAGGTAGTTCCTAGCTATGATCATCAGTCCCGTAGCAGTGAACTCCTCCTCAGCGATGGTGATGTTAACAATGGTCTCCTTTCCTTGGGCATCCTGAAAACAGACAAATGCAACAACATTTTGATTGGTATTGGTGTGGTCAATCAATTACCTGTCTAGGGTTATTAGAATATGTTTACCTGAAAACAGCAAGCTAAGAAGTGTTCGACTATGACAGGGGTGATAGGGAGCACTGAAAAAAAAAAAAAAAAAAAAAAAAAATTCACCCTCATCCATTCCCCCCTTGAGTAAAAAAGAAAGAAAAAAAAAGAGGATTTGGGGGGGGGGGAAGACATTTGACAACATTTCCCCCTTTTTTAGTAAGAAAATTGGGGGAAAATAGGGGAAAATAGGGAAGAATAGAGAAAAAAGGGAAAAAAAAAAAAAAAAAAAAAACATCTGAAAATTAATTATCAGGCCTGCTATGAGCTCATAGACCCTCTGTGCATTGCCCTATAGGATACCTAGGTGTTTTTGGTAGGGTGCATGGGTGGATGGGGGATGGGGGGTTGGGCGTGGTCAATCAATTACATGTCTAGGGCTGAGAATATGTTTACCTGAGAACAGCAAGCTAAGAAGTGTCTGACTATGAGCTCATAGACCTTCTGCTCGTTACCCTGTAGGGTACCGTTGTATTTGATAGGGTGGATCGGGGGATGGGCGTGGTCGGTCTTTTTACCCTGCCTTGGGTGGGGGCCTTGCTGCAGAAGATTACCGGCAAATGCTGGAAGAACGAAAATGATTGAAATAGTGAATTTTGAAGACAACATAGTTTATGGCAAGATACCGGATAAAAACCATTATCTTTTAGGATGGGAGTTCATAAAGAGGAAAAAAAAACATATCTAACTCGATGGAAAGAGAATTAATGTAAATAATAACAAATTTCATATGTCCTTTCGAAATTGGGCAAATACTCCTACACTGTAAGAGAGAGAAGAGAAAGAAAGTGAGACAGTGAGATAAACAGAGAGAGAGAGAAAGAGAGACAGAGAGAGACAGACAGAGAGAGAGAGAGAGAAAGGAGGAATTTAGAAATAAATGACATTTCATTAAACATTTGAACAGAAATACTATGTATAGATCAGTAATGCTTTGGATGTAGTACTGAGGGAGTTATTGAACACATACCTCCCCACTGGGCGTCCTGAGTCTGCTTCTCAATCAATGGAACTAAATCGAGCCCCTTTGGGAAAATGTTGGTCTCTGTGCGGGGATAGCTGATGAATCTGAGTTGGAAAAGAAAGACAGAGACAGAGACAGGAGTGGGAAAGAGGGAGGGCAAGAAAATGTTCATTAAAAAATGAGGAAAAAAAATCAATGATAAAAATGCATAAGGTAATATGATTCTAAAATGTAGCACTCTGAAATGGTATAGTGCTGTGGTATAGAAGTGATCTTAATGCGAGGCATTCACACTGAAATATAAAATTATTGCTAAGTTTTGGGTATTTTCTTAAAACATACACATATTAAAGGTAAAGACCAGTTTTGGAAACCCCCCCTCTCAAAAAATGAAATGGAAGCTCTTATTACCAATCATGTGAAAGAATACGTTTTGACCAATACGTGATGATACAAATTTGCAGAGAAACTGCCTACTAATTGATATATTTGGTAAATTATTATATCTATTTGGACCTGACAGATAACGCGCACAGTCCCATATACAACTTTACCAAGACTGGGCCAAGTTTCTTATCATTTTGATGATTCCAGAACCTTGCAGTACACACCAATACTTATATGCTAGATGTCGATGATCAACCTTTTCTGATCGATTCCACAACGTTTCTTTCACAATGCAATCGCATGATGATGACCATAACTGGTCTTTATCTTTAATATCTAATTGGTCAGCATCGGCTGAAGATTACGACAAACTCACCCCTGAGTATAGAGTTTCTCTGCTATCTTCATGGCCTGCTGGGCACTGATCTTCAGCTTACGAGCAGCAAGCTTCTCTAGTTCCTGATTGATTGTAGGTCACACACAAGAAGAAAATAAAGCAAAGACCATGAGCTTCTCATAATACAGTCAAACCTGTCTACAGCGACCGCCCAAGGGAAACACAAAAAGTGGTCTTTGTAGACAGGTTCCTTTAGTACATGTTTCAATGAGAAACCATTTTCAAGGGAAACAAAAAAATGTGCTTGTTGTAGACAGGTGGTCACTAAAGCAGGTTTGACTGTATACACAAATATACTGGTACACATTTATCATTGAAGTACATAGTGCATTAATGAAGTATGTATTCAATAGCAAAAAAGTGCTTTGAATTTCGAAATGGAATTTACTAACTTTGTAATACATGATGAAAAGCAAGTAGTTACATGAACATGTACCCTGTATACAATACTACATGTGTTGTAATCAATGCATATTATGTCAATAATTTAGACATGTATTGTCATTATCCGTTTTATAGATCGCATTTAGGGCTACAAAGAAAGTTCTGTATGCAAGACTGTAGCATAAAACTCAAGAAAAAAAATATATTATCTTCAAAGATATATGAGTATACTATTTTGAGTAGAATGTGGAGAGATACATCCATTTGGTTCTGTGAACAGATGATATTTTCTTGGTTGTTTGTATGTGTATACATGTATGTGTTTCGATTGTACTTATTTGTCTGTCTTGATTTCTTATATTGCCAGTTTATTTCTGATGGAAAGCATATTTCCACATGTGTGCACAAGAATAAGTAAAGAATCATATCATCAGTTATAGTAGTCATTCCAAATCATAACAATTTTGAAAGCTGAATAAGATGAAATACATTTGATACATACCACAGTATCCAGTGGCAGTGGCCTCCATTTACTCTTTGGTTTACTGCGCTCATCAACAACAGTTGCAAGAGGGTTCTAAGAAATGAAGAAATCAATATAAGATTAAGTAAAATAGTTTCAGGAATCGTTACCAAGATAATGATGACTCAGGCTCTGTTGATTGTTACGCACCAACTAAACATTTGAAGTAGCTGTTTTGTTTTGTGTTTCCATATCTTTTCCAAAGTTCTCTTTTTCCTCGAGCCAATGACCTACCGGTATTGATTTATCATTTATGTAAACATTTTAAAGGCACACTGTCCTACTTGTAGCTACTTGCTCCCTCTATATAGAAAACTTCCCCAATCAGTGCCTGTTGGTCCCCCATGATCCTCTTTTTCTTATGTTAAATGAGAGCTGAGTTAATGAGATAGCCACCTGTCACAGTGACCTCGCTGGCTCGCTGGGCGGTCTAATCCCTTCTGGCTGAAGTAGTAAAGCCTGCCTTTAATTGAATCAGTTTCATGGCAATTTACATGAATTTCTCAAGCATACCCAGCTCATACCAAGTCATACAATTATCTCTTGTCAAATTTACAACAGACAGCATTCTGACCATTCTGACTGCATGAATCTTTGTAATAATAATAATATTAATAGCTAGTTCTTATATAGCGCTTTTCAGGACCGAAGGCCCACTCAAAGCGGTCTACAAATTTATATATTGTTACCCTCACATTCAGTTATACAGTGCGTCCCAGAAAAAACGAAACCGAGAAGTATCGATGTTTTATCATAACTTAATCACAACCATAATTAATGAATGATACATATTTGGAAAGGTTAGAGTCTCCTCTTTCAGTTGATGCTACTCACGTGATGCATATGTCACGCATGAGTGATTAAAAGCAATTTGAAGGAAGGAAACCAAAAAGACATTTGGCGGGCGGTATCTGAATTTCAAAGAAAAATTCACATTTCTAGAAAGTTGAGTTTCTGCCCTTTCATATGACACCTCAATCAGGAAAAATGATCGAGGAATAACAAAGTTCTGTTTGCTTGAAGTAGCCCTTACATTTTCATAATTTTAACAAACGAATTCGTTTTCACTGGGTGCCTGCCGTATCAATAAACGAAATTAACAAAAGACTTAACTCCGTTTCGTTGACAATCAGCCGTAGACGAGAGTCTTCATGCATGGCTGATTGTCAACGAAACGGAGTTAAGTCTTTTGTCAAATCTGCTTTTTGGTACGGCAGGCACCCAGTGAAAACGAATTCGTTTGTTAAAATTATGAAAATGTAAGGGCTACTTTAAGCAAACAGAACTTTGTTATTCCTCGCTCATTTTTCCTGATTGAGGTGTCATATGAAAGGGCAGAAACTCAACTTTCTAGAAATATGTGAATTTTTCTTCGAAATTCAGATACCGCCCACCAAATGTCTTTTTGGTTTCCTTCCTTCAAATTGCTTTTAATCACTCATGCGTGAAATATGCATCATCTGAGTAGCATCAACTGAAAGAGGAGACTCTAAGCTTTCCAAATATGTATCATTCATTAATTATGGTTGTGATTAAGTTATGATAAAACATCGATACTTCTCGGTTTCGTTTTTTCTGGGACGCACTGTATAAAACATTTTCTTGCTTCTTTTCATACCTCGTTCTTTATATAATTTTCAGTCTTGAGAAAATTTTGCTACTGATACTAAGCCAACCTCGGAATTCAATTGAAGCTTTTGGATGAGTATTTTACCCAAATTCAAGACAGCTCCAGAACTAACTTAAAGACCGTCAACACTACTGGGCCAGAAGGGATTAGACCACACATCGAGGTCACTGACAGGTGGCTATCTCATTAACTCAGCTCTCAACTAACACAAGAAAAAGAGGATCATGGGGGACCAACAGGCACCGATTGGGGAAGTTTTCTATAAAGAGGGAGCAAGTAGCTACACGTAGGACAGTGGGGCTTTAAGCCACCAATTTTGGAGGCCTTGATTGGCAGGCATGAGGTTGTTATACGCAGTCATTGTAATCATATCTTTGCGATGCCTTTAATTGCGCATAATGTTGGATTAATCATGTGACATCACAATGCTTATCAATGAGTATTTTGCCTTAAGTAAAGTACTTAGACGGGAGCTCACTACAAGTTTAGACATAATCCTTAGCCAAATTGCTAAAGACAATACTGACTTAAAATCTGTTTACAGAATTGAATGCGGCCCCAGAAGTGTTACCTCAGTACAGATTTCGTAGAAGACTTGACAGGCCAGTTGATCAAATAACCTATGCCTCTTCCAGTGGAACTCAACCAGTCCATCTTCAGTCTTATGTGTTACTGAATAGGAAAGAATGGATAAATGATTAACCTCTCTAAATCATCTACCAGAAAAATATGAATTTATACAAAAATATGATTGAAGTACTTTATAGTCTTAACTAAAAAATATCAACATATAACAAAAAATCACTCACATAGGCAAGACATGTCTCTAATATTTCACATTAGAGAAGATGATATCATAAAGATTTATACTTCGATTTTTAAAGATCTACCTGAATTCTTCAATAAGCCAAAGCTGATGAGCTGGTTCTGCAGAAGATCAGGGAAGACTCTCTGGAGGCGTAAGATTTCATGAACAATGGTTGTTTTACGTTCCATATCAATGACTTCATAGGCCTACATGTGCAATACAAAGGCCATCTTCCCATCTAGAGTAGACTATCTGATGGTTTCCATGATTACAGATAACTTTGCATAGTTACCTTTGATCTTATAGAATGTTTCCGGAATGAATGCTTCAACCTGCTTGTAGCGTTCCACTACGAAACCCAGGGTCGGGAACTGACAAGAGCCAAAGCTGATGAGCTGGTTCTGCAGAAGATCAGGGAAGACTCTCTGGAGGCGTAGGGTCTGGAATCGGGTGAAAGCAGCACCTGTTCTGATTTAAAATATTAGCTTCGAGTTAAATCTGGAGATGCCAACCTCTTGACACAAAAAAACAGACTTAGCAGGGCTGAAATTAATTTTTTGTCCACGGGGGCTCTTCCAAAAAAAAAGAGCCCCCGTGAGCCTTCTCATGGGAGCTCTTTTAGTGGTGACGGGGGCTCTTATTTTAATACAAATTTCCATTGAATTGGTACCCATGAAACTCCTAAATTCCTTGGTATTTTATCATTATCATATTTAAGTCGACATTTTCCCTCTTAGAAATGTACTTGTTTAATATAGCTGTAATTCTCTCCATTTCTTCCTGTTCTGCACATAATGTCCTCCTCATTATTCGGAGCAACCTTATTTACATTCTTTCTTTACTTTTAGTCTTTACCATTTCCTTCCAAAACACAGGGGCGGATTTAGCTTTTTGCTAAGGGTGGGGGGGCGGGGGTAACCTAAATACGATGTGGAGCAACGTCCACGAGCCGCGTAGCGGCGAGGCGATTTTTGTTGTTGTTGCTACTTTGAACCCCGTAAGTGATGTTTTCCTGGCATCTACTAACATGCGAAGCATCGTCCACGAGCCGCAAAGCGGCGAGGCGATTTTTTGTGCTGTTTTGAACCCCCGTTATCCTAGCATCTACTGACATCTACTAATACTGTGTAGGTCTGGACACATGATAGCATTTTTCTATGCACATCACATTTTCACTTGGCAGCCCAAGGGGGGAGGGGGGGAGGCAATTAAACCCCCTAAACCGCCTAGATCCGCCCCTGCACCATCTTTGGTGATCTTCTTCTCAATATTGATTTACAGGTCGAGTTACATTATTTGCTGGTCTTTTAGAATAACCAGATTTCAGAGGATTCACACTTTTCACAACAAGAAACTTCTCCATGTTTCAGTCCTTGCGCGATCGTCTCCAGCTCAAGCAGATATTGGGCGTCAGCGTGCACACTGGTTCTACCGGCGCAGTATATCCTCTGCTGACGGCTGCACTGCGAGCTTCCGTTGTTTGTATCGGTAATACTCATAGAGATGAAAGAGCAATTAGCGCCATTTAAGTTCCATTTCATTGGTTTAAGGTTTGAATATTGATACTCAATATTGTGTTAAAGTTATATCAGAAAAGATAATCTTTATTTTATAATTCCACGGGGGCGGTTTTTAATTTTGCAATCGCCCCCGTGAGCAACCTGACGGGTGAGATTATGGAGCTCACGGGGGCGAATCGCCCACCGCCCCCGTGTATTTTGAGCGCTGAGACTTAGTATCCTAAAAAATCAGATTTTCACGCAAACTCGACACTACCACTGGCCCATCGGCCCGGGCCAGTAAAATTTGAGAAAAATGTTTGCTCTTTCATTAAAAGTTAATTAGAAAATTGTAAAGCAAAGTTTTTGTTGGGGTTGCGGGGGTTTACTTGTACATGTTTTTAAGCGATTCCGTTGTTTTTATGGGTTTAAAAAAAAAAAAAAATGTTTTTTTTTTTTTTTTGAAAAAAAAGATGAAAAATCATATTTTAAGATTTTAAGATCGCATTTCACTATTATTATCGTACTAAATATGATTTAATCGTACTGGTTGGCATCTCTGTAAATCCTTTGCTATTAGCACATTGAATGCAAATGCCCATTACACCACTGCAAAGAGAGAAGACATTCATCTCCATTTGCCACTCCATACCGAGGAACAAAGGGGGGGGGGGCATGGTATGATTTGAAGATAAATGTGAGAGAAATTGCCCTTATAATAAGAAATGAGTGTTCTTCAAGTGGAAAGGTGTAAGCAGGCATGAATCCAGTTGCATGATTATAATACAGGGGGGGGGGATAGAGTTAAAAAAAAGAGGATTCGGGGGAAAAAGAATGGCATTTTTCTGTTTTTCCATTAAAAAAAGACATAAAACAGGCTATAAAAAATCTGTCAACACTTAAATGTCTGGAATGGAATGTAGAGCCATTTTATTGCTTTGTGACGATTTCCATTCACCTAAAATGTAATTAAATTGTAATAATATAGTTGGGAGAATTAAGGAATCGATCCGATCAGTTTTTCCCAATTTGTACCATGAATAATGGTCCGTTTTCACTCAAATTTTCAGATTATCTTTAATTGTGCATCTAGCATTGAATGTACTACCTTAGCACCACTATCTCTCATCTGAACAATGTTACCAAGTTCCTTTAAGTCTCAAAATACATTTATCTGACAGGGAAAAACTTAAGCATATTGCTGGCAATCTTCATCAAGTGAAATAAATAGTTTTGTTATGATATCATGTCATAACCTTACAAGCAAAAAAGCTCTCTTACCTATCCTTAGGTCAAGCTGCTGCCTAACGTCCACTGCTTGGGAAACACGCTGATCAGGTCTGACAAGGTTTGCACAAGCACGGGTGATGGATCTACATGTGACAAAGAGTATTTCTTTCAATGATCAAGAAACAAGATATTCATTTGGGAAGGAACAGTCATGTCGAATATGATGTTACCAGTCTTATGCTAGTTTCAAACGCACACAGATATAATAATAATAATAATTACATTTACATGTATAGGGCGCTTTATACAGGCGTTTGTGAGAATAATAAGCTTTTTGTGATTTTTCTGTTATCAAAGTGATAATTAATCTGTTTTTAAAATTTAAATGGTATCTTGTAATCATAAAAGTTCAGATAAATACAAAAACAAAGATAACCACAGACATAATTTAACCCTCGTCGTAATGGGCTATTATAGCTCCTGATTAGTGGGAATGCCTACACATTTTAGTGATACATGTGCAATACATCATCTGTTTGGAACCCGAAGTGTTATCTGATGATTTGAGTTAACGCCTTTCTGCCTCCAAACAGAGAACATGTAGTTTGAAACAATGTCATTACAGGATGTATTATATTGTTTAAAAGGGCAGAATTTTACCATTATTGTACAAGTAAATACATCACATCTCAACTGTACTTACTGTGGAGTAATCTCGGAGAACCGGGCTCTGTACACATCCAGTCTAGGTTTCACTATTTGGGAGGAAAATGATACCCAACAAGTTGTTTATCAGAAGTTATTATACAACATGTATATCAAATTTCAAAAAGGCTACAATTAATTTTTATGAGTACTGAGTGATGTCAGTAGCAATTTGCACATTACAGTTTCAATTATCTGTGTTTAACAACACTTATATTTTCTAAAAAAGCACAGAAAATGCAAAAAAACAGAAGAGAATGAATATAAGCAACCATATTTCAACTATCATTTTCTTCAAAGAAACACAAGTCTGTGACTCTATCACATCTAATCAACAAATAAAAATATGATGCAATTATGAATACATTTTTGTTAACCAAGCATTAAAAATAAATGAAGCACTGGAATGTACGATAGTATTCCTGTATTTTTTCTGCAGTCAGTCTCTTAATTTCTTACTAGTATCATACCTGGTCTGCATACATCAATAATGTGATAGCTAATATTATCTCCTTCCCCATCACAATATATATATATTGGATACTTTTTGTTAAATGACAAATAAAAAGTGAAATTTGTAACTGCATTAAAGATTTCCAGTATCTTATTCTGTTTCCTGTGCAAAATAAAATTCCTGATTTCTCATTGGTTTCATACCTGCTTTGCAAACATCAATGACCTCATAGCCAATATTCTCCCCTTCCCTATCACAATCAGTCCATATGACGAGGACATCAGCCGCTCTTGCCTCTCTCTCTAACGTTCTCTGTGGTGGAGAAATAATAATCCATGCATTAAACAGCTTATACTGTTTTCACACTGGCAAAATTTTGCTTAACCCCGTACTATAGGTGGGGTTAAGGGGGGTCTTAGCCCCACCTATAGTCTGGGGTTAAGCCTATTCCACTTTCTGTTCAGACTTGTATTTACCAAAGTGGGCTAGCCCCACCTATAGTACGGGGTTAACTAACCCTGCAAAATAGCAGGGCTAACCCCGCAATTGTGGTGCTAACTCCTGCTAACCCTGCAATTGCGGTGCTAAGCAAATGAATGAGAACAGAAACGGAGCGTATCGCAGCTGGCCAGATGCGAAGTAAGGAGCCCACTGTCCAATCATAACATTCACAATATCCGGGGCTAACAAATTGCAGTGAGAACAGCGTGAATTTTCTTATTCCGGAATAGGCGCTAGTACGGGACTAAAAACAGCGTGTGTGAAAAGCCAAAAAAATAGTCCGGGGTTAAGGATAGTACAGGGCTAAGCAAAGTACAGGGTTAAGCAAAACCAGTGTGAAAAGAGTATAAGACCCTGGAATATAGTATGGTACCAACAACAGTGTAATGGTGCAACACCCAGCAGTGAATGAGAAAATGTGCCATTTCTCCCTTCACCAGTACACTCTAATGAAAAAGGAATTGGCACTGATTGAGTAAGAATGTTACATACTACATAATCAGTTTGCTTGTTTTATTTCCATATAAAAAAGACAACATGCATTCAGTAAAATAATAACGAATAGAATTATGAATTACAAGATAAACAATGTGCAAGCTGAAGCAGAACCCTCCACAGCGCTACATACTAAACTACAGTAAATAGTCAAATGTACCTGTACTCAATTAATCCCATAAATATTAAACTTTTTTCATTAGGACTTATGTAATATTCCTTTACCTTGATATCTTTGCGGTTTTCTGGACATCCTTTCTGCACAGGAGCATCAAAGAGGGCCACAGGATTGCATGAATGCCTTAGGAAGATATAAAAAGATACATTCATTACTTTTATTATTGTATTATAAAAATTGAATATATCATACGTTTACATCCAATTAGAGCAGCAAAAGTGACAGTTTAATTACATTACAACTCAAAACAATCTGTCAATGACACAGAAAAGCATGGACATGGTATATTGACAAAAAAGTCATTTATTCCATTGAATACACTTTTATTGAATGTACAGTATGTGCCTTTCATTACTGTGAAAATTTGTGTTTTTATATTTTTGCAGTATAAACTATTCCTATTCTTATGAATATCATATGGGATTTGTGAAAGTGACAGGCTTAAAAAATGCATGTGTCTTGACAATGTGTACAAGAAGATTTACTTTTCCAATATCTGATACTTTTTTTCACCTTCAAAATGAAGTAAAACAAATAATAGAAGTCTTTGCCTCAGTAACATTGACTATTGAATTTGTTTTATTCCTATAGGGTGGTATTCCGATAGCAAGCCTGGCTTAACTTAGTCCACACTTTTATGCAGTGCCTGTTGCCAACTCATTTACCATGTACAGATCATAATAATCCTACAATGAAAAGTGTCCAAAAAATTAATTCTGCAATGTAATGGGAAGAAAAAGATAATATGAGTATGAACTGAATTTCAACAAAGTCTTTGGTAGATTATCTTTGTCATGGATATTGAAGGAGGAAGGTGACACCTAGCATTCCATAGAAGTGTGAACTAAATTCTTGTTTAGTCTAGACTAGTCCCGGCTTAACTTATGAGGATACCACCCATAGGCTTTAATACAGTCCCGAGCCACCTAGTTCCTGTAGGCAATGGTACTTTAGATCCAAAATGCACCATTAGCTCAAAGGTGGTACGTATTCAGACAATATGAAGTCAGCAATAGAGGATCAAAGATCAGTTCTTTGCAGTTTATAGTACCCCAAAGTCTTACCATTTCTGATAGGCCAAAGCAAATTCATAGTTCAAGAGATGCCCCGAGACTGACGTCATGGTCATATCACATTGCTGATTCAACATGCTGTAGTCAAACTCATAAATCTTATTGAACTTTGAGAAGCCTTCTCTCTGGAACAGAAACAAAAATGATTGAAATCATAAATGTTATGAATCAACAAAGAGACAGAGACTTATAAAGACCTTCAAAGTTCTATTATCGATCAAACTAAAAACAAATACAGTTTCATCATCATGAAAAGTAAAGTACACTGTTATATCACTATAGTTTTAATAGGGCTTAGGGCTATTTAACAGAAAGGGCACACAAAACATGGATCCAATTACTTTTCTTGGGAAAAGGAAAACAACTTGAATTAAAAACAAATCTTTTCTTCACTTCATCAGTCTTTACCATTATTTTGTTTTAGATAAATGGACATTCATGGTTTCTACATGACAAAATTTGTCTAAAATGAAGATCTCCTTGAACGGGAAATAACAAAGTAGAATAAAATATTTATTGAGCCAAATCACAACTTGTGATATGCCCTTGAAAGTTGAAACGTTAAAATTGTATATTTATAGTTCCTGCAATCTCAGTTGAATCAAAGCATTCGCTAAAAGCTTTAAACATTTATTCTGTAAACTTACCTTCCTGTATCTACCGTGAGACATGACATCTGCTATTGACTTGGCAGCATCGTTCTTCTCTGCTACATTCAGAACCTTGGTTGCATGTCCTCGTGCCATGTTGATGTAGGTGCACAAAGAGATCCTCAAGCAAGACTTCCAAATCAACATTGGGTGTTGTAACTCCTTGTGTGTCCAGTTATAGCCCACAATGATTTGCCAACCGCTTCTCAGCTCAACTGTTCATTATACTGGCGTTAAAATTCGCCATAAGGTATTTTATACCTTTCTAGTGCAGCAACGAGAGGATATAGATTAATTTAAATAGCCTCATTCGTTTCCATAAGTTTTAACAGACTGTCCTGGCTGCTGATCCATAGAAGTTGTTGATGAAAGGACTTGACCTTGGCTAAATGTGACATGCCCATCATAGAACCAGCCACTCGATACAACCATGTCCTAAAGCCTTAGAAATGCTGTAGAAAAAATGTAGGGAGATAAACAGTGACTTATATGCATGTAGACATGAATGCAATGTAGCATGATAGTGGTTTAAAGCCTGAACTAGTTTGGCCAGGAGGGATTAGACCTCCTTGCGTGGTCACTGACAGGTGGTTATCTCATCAAATCAGCTCTTAATTAACATAAGAAAAAGAGGACCATGGGGGCCCAACGGTCACCGATTAGGCATTGTTTGCTATATTGAGGGCGCAAGTAGCTATAAGTAGTGCAGTGGGGCTCTAAAAATGCAATAATATGTGTATTGCAGCCAACTACAAGAGAAGTAGTTTTGGACAACTAAGGTAGCTATAAGTAGTGCAGTGGGGCTTTAAAAATGCAATAATATGTGTATGGCAGCCAACTACAAGAGAAGTAGTTTTGGACAACTATAAGGTAGTTTGGAATTCCATTTCTAGAACCTTGCAGGCATGTACACTCAGCAACAGGCATATATGTTACCGTGGGAAAATATATTAAACAAATTTCGGGGGCTACTTTTCAAGCTTGCTTGCATGAAAATAATACTCTTAGTTTAATTTGTTTTGCATTGAACTCTATACAATTTTTTTGGGGCTCTTTTATGACTTTCGGGGGTTCTTTTTGACATTTTGGGGGCACGTTCGCCCCGAGCCCCTGTGTACATTATGCTACACTGTGCATTGGCATGGCAATACAGAAACTAAAAATGAATTAGAACTGTGCCATATTTTCTTTTGTAACTTCTTTATCAATATTTTCAAGTAGGACTTCCTCCTAAAGATTGATCATTGTGATGAGATACTTGTCGTTCGAGCGATATTTACACATATTACACAATGCATGCAGCTAACAGTGCAGTGAGGGGGGGGGGGGGGGGGCTTCTTGGGCTTAGGAGCGCTCTTGCGAATTAGCCCAACTTGCTACGTCACGAATCGTACCAGAAAACAAGGGCAGAACAAAACAGGTAGCAATAGTCCCTTTTGATAGCAGATTAGTCAATTCTGTAACAATTTTTGAAAAGTAAACATGATATTATTAGGAAGATTGTAACATTCCCTTTGCAATGATACCAACATTACTAAAGTTACAAGCATTTTAAAATCTTCACACAGCTACTTTCACACAGTTCTCAACAGGCGATAGGTACAATAAGGGAGTTTACAGATAGCACATGGTATAAATGACCCCAAAGATCTTTTACAAATGGAGAAGTTCCACTTTGAGCATCTTGGAATAATAACTGCCAAAGTCCTAAATGTGCTTCATGAAAACCTTTTGTTTGACCTCTTGAAAAGAATACTTCCACCTGCGTATCATAGAATGTACCGTTGGTGCATAAATGAATAATGTTACATAACTTTCATGAGCGCATATCCAGTATTCATCTCTGTGGGTTTTACCATTTGGTACAAATGACCTTTATCTGCCCATGCGCAGATTATATCTGTAAACTCCCTTACAGATGCCATGACTGTCTTTCTGCATGGATACATGTGATTGTTTTTGAGGGAAAGTTCGATAATTTTAGTATGGGCAGGAAGGTTTGATTATTCAGTTTAGGAAAGACCCAAAAAGCTCTTCCCTAAATCCTTGGTGAGCCTCCTAATAAAAGAGAATGAGAAGAAATTGGATGCTTAAATACAATCCAAAAATTTCTTGTCCATGTTGGAACATTTCTAAGAAAAAGTTAAGTGGTCTTAGTGGGTTGATTGAAAACCTCTCATTTTTCTGCAAAGTACACTAGACTAGGTCTAGGTCTATGGCTGACTTTAAAAAAAAATTGGTTTAAAGTGACACTTTCTGGGTTTCTGTGTGTAAAATTCCTAAACGATGATTTGTGTCTTTTTGCATTTGAATGAGCCATGGTTGTCCTTGACTCTTGAATGACTTAATTTTAAATTCAAATGTTGAGATTACAAAGTCAAAACAAAAAACAAAATAGATCTAGATCTAGAACCTAGTCCCTACATGGGCCTGTCCACCCACCCCCCTCTCCTCACCTCACCTCCCTTCAAGGGTCCATGACATTGAAATACAAGTGTTTTCCTGTTGGTGTGCAGTCCTGCATACATCTCATATTTTGATATGTAAACTTCTGAATTTGTTTCATAGATTTTTAAATATTTTTTGAAATATTTGTTTTTTTCAAACTGTGGCATGTAACTTTGCCAAAGTTGACCAATACCACAAACAATAGCAACATATAAGTTGCTATGTCAGACATGTCGGACTAAACTAATATTCTAGAATGGACAATGGTACATGTATGTTATTTCTCCCAGCTTAGCACATGTTCATAATAGAATTGCATGCTTCTATACATATGTACAATACATCATCATTGCCTTTATCTTCCTGGTGATGCTACAGCATGTCTGACATAGCAACTTGTATGTTGCTTGCCAGTATTGTATTACGTATGGTAACAGGTGGTCGACTTCATACCACTTTCTCAAGTTAGCTCATTGATGACTGACAGATGATGTCACAAGCGGAATGCGATCTGGAGGTTTTGTAGGGTAGAGCTCAGCAAGTTTGAAAAACAAATATTTCAAAAAATCTATGAAACAAATTCAGAAGTTTACATATCAAAAGATTAGATGTATGCAGGACTGCACACCAACAGGAATACACTTGTATTTCGATGTCATGGGCCCTTTCAGCCGACATAATTATGTATAGGCCGATTGATAATAAAAGCTTTAAGAATCGTCCTTCTGTCTCAGGGGCCAAGGCCTCGCACGACTACAGCCACATTTTCGCAGACGTTTCATATTTTTGCAATGATTTTTTTATGCATTTTACATTGACTTTGTACAGAGACTTTCACATTAGGGTCATTCCATGTCAAATCACCCAAAAAATCTGAAAATCTACACCCGACCATTTTTGATTTTGATAAAACTTAGTGTACTTGTTGAGTGTGATCTCACAGCACCAAATCCCAAATTTTAGGTCAATCGGGTGAGGGGTTTGGGAGATATGGCCCACCAAATTTTGAGATTTTTTCAAAAATGGGGGTGGCGGCCCTATCTTTGAACCCTTGTATTTCGGGACCTAATGGGTCAATCTTCACAAAATTTGTATTGTTGGAAAGGGTATTTAATAAGGATTCCAGATCTGCTGCCATTTTGAAAATTTGTACATGTTGGGGTACTTTGACCTCTTGACCTAAGATTTGACCTTGAAATTGACCTTGTGGATCACATGACCTTGACAACATTTTTCATGAAATGTAATCTTTGACATGTTCACTAAAACATATAAAAGTTTCAGAGATATAATATTTTTTGTTTAGGAGCAATAAGGATTGAGAGTATCCATACTTACAGATATTCACAATAAACGCTATTATAATGTATACAATACATGCAATATGCACAGTACAACATATGTCTTCCACATGCTTTTTTGTTCTAGTCATATCCATTCTTACTGTCAGCAGTACTTGAATAGAAATAAAATGACAAGTTCATATGGGCCTAAAGGGTTAACAGGATGTATGACTTTAGGCCTCTGACTCGGTTCTAGGAAAATTACCCCCCTGGAAAATTAACCCCCAGGAAATGACCCCCCCCCCCCCCCCCCCCGAGGACAATTACCCCCGAGGACTATCACACCCAGAGGACAATTAACCCCAGAAAAATACCTCCTAGGACAATCTGTCCCCCCCCCCCCCCCCCGAGGACAATTACCCCCCCCCCCCCTGGAAAATTACCCTTCAAGGATAATTACCTCCCGAAAACAAAATCTGCTTTGATTAAAACCAACTTATTATCAGGATGGTCTTCCCATTTAACGAATAGGGGGGGGGGGGGGGGGGGTAATTGTCTAGGGGGTAATTGTCCGGGGGTAATTGTCCTCTGGGTGTGATAGTCCTCGGGGGGTAATTCTCCTCGGGGGGGGGGGGGGGTCATTTCCTGGGGGTTAATTTTCCAGGGGGGTAATTATCCTAGAACCGACTCAGAGGCCCAAAGCCATAACCCTTTAGGCCTATATGAACTTGTCATTTTATTTCTATTCAAGTACTGCTGACATTTAGAATGGATATGCCTAGAACAAAAAAGCATGTGGAAGATGTATGTTGTACTACATGCATATTGCATGTATTGTATACATTATAATAGGGTTTATTGTGAATATCTGTAAGTATGGATACTCTCAATCCTTATTGCTCCTAAACAAAAAATATTATATCTCTGAAACTTTTATATGTTTTAGTGAACATGTCAAAGATTACATTTCATGAAAAATGTTGTCAAGGTCACATGATCCACAAGGTCAATTTCAAGGTCAAATCTTAGGTCAAGAGGTCAAAGTACCCCAACATGTACAAATTTTCAAAATGGCAGCAGATCTGGAATCCTTATTAAATACCATTTCCAACAATACAAATTTTGTGAAGATTGACCCATTAGGTCCCGAAATACAAGGGTTCAAAGATAGGGCCGCCACCCCCATTTTTGAAAAAATCTCAAAATTTGGTGGGCCATATCTCCCAAACCCCTCACCCGATTGACCTAAAATTTTGGATTTGGTGCTGTGAGATCACACTCAACAAGTACACCAAGTTTCATCAAAATAAAAAATGGTCGGGTTAAAACCATTGGGTGATTTGACATGGAATGATCGACCCATTATGACTTATGAGCGATAAAGCCTCAGGAAGACGGACAACCCATAAAAGTAGACGTGAACAAGTGTTATTTGCTTATGCGGAATCCATTTTTTGCATCGCTAGCAGGCGGTTCAGTAACCGAAACCCACACACATAACTGCATTACTATCCTGGCTGTGTATTAAAAGCTGTGCTATAGCAGTAGGGCCAAATTAACAAAAAAAACATGTTTAGCGTCCTGCCTTTTCGAAAAATAGGAAGGAGGCTCTTTTTTTTTTCTCTTCAAAATGGTCGCTAGGTACATTTTCCCTGACAGTCTGGCTATTTTTCAAGATGGCCGCCGGCATTTTTGTTGTTGTTGTTGTTGTAAAATCAGAAATAGATCTAGACCTTTTCTAGATCCATTTTAGCAGTGTTTTTCATGAAGAAAAAAAAGACAAATGTTTTTTTAAGGAGGCGGCCCCCTAGGATAGATCTAGTATTTTGGGCAAAGTTATGTTTCATGGGCACGCGTTTGCACATGCAGGAGACCCGATGGTCGGCTTCTGTCTCTAAAGAGAGGAGCCGACCCTATTAAGAGGCTAACAAACAAAAGAGACAGAAATTTTTGGTGTAGAATCTAGGCCTACACAGTACACTACAGGCCACAGCCAGATCAGCATGCATGAGAGCTCAGCTCAGCTCAGTCACAGAATCTACATGACCTGCTGATGATGCAACAGAGTAAAAAGCACACGTAGACTAGTATCCTGGCTGTGTATTAAAACTAAAAGTACGTGCTATTCCTTTTCTCAACATTTCAAACACCACTCTGACTCTGTACAAAACTCAACCGTACAGATTTCACTCAAAATCGGTCTTTATTGACGATTGATGACAACTAAAATAGCAGCAAAATACATTTTTTTCAACTTTCTAATGTTAGAAAAAATAATTAATTTAAAAATTCAAATTGTGAGTCCACTGTCAAACTTGCCGATCAGCCCAATCGGCACGATTGTGTCCATGTGTGTTATGAGTGTATTGACTATTCATGTATTTAAATGGGGTGTTTCCATTTACTGTACCACTTCTTTCTGACCTACCTGACACACTTGAATCTGACACACTTTTCAGATCAAGTGTGTCAGGACTCAGGTAGGTCAGAAAGAAGTGGTACAGTAAATGGAAACACCCATTTAAATGCTGCCTATTAGTATTAACATGTAGTGCAGTGCTAAAGGTCAATACGCATTAGCGTTGACTCTCTATGCTTTGCTTGAGTGAGTAAAGTTGATCCACTCACTCACTGATCCAACTGAAAGACATTAACGTTTCATAGTCACAGACTAACTACACCCGATAAACTTCATCCATAATGTTGACATTCATCAAATAATAACCAAAATCATTGAAACTCACTATAAATATATTTCTAGCAAGATTGCGCGAAGCCGAATCCACAGCTGCAGACGTCATTTGATTGGGCCGCCATTTACATGCAAGCTCACTCAAGCCACATTGTTTCTAATTCAATATTCTAAAGAATGGATCTTAATTTGTTGAAAATATTGTTATCAGCCTATTTTAAGATAAATAATGTTGCATTATTTTCCAATATAATTTATTTGTCTCTTTTCTTTATAACGTTTATCAATCATTATGTAATCATTACATTAGGAAATATGCAATGATCATTACTTGGAAGTCCAAATACCAATTCATACACAATGGTTTGGCCAATTTGCAGTCCTTGAAGAATGAGAAATAGAGGAATGAATCACACTTTGAATCGTTCTTAATTGTCCTTCACCGATGATGATCAAGGAATATTCTAGAAGATTTTGTTATCACTATCAAAAATTTAAAAAAATTGGAGGGAAGCTTGGGGTTTTTATACATTTATTTTCTACATGTGCTTCGTGGAAATGTTATTTGGAGGGACTTGAGCCCCTTACCCCCTCCCCTAGAACCACTACTGCAAAATACAAAATTCTCATTTCATGTCACACAATACATGATAATCAAGGCGCTCAAGTCCACTTTTGCACATAACCAGTGGTGTGAAACACATGCAGGGTAATTAAGAGGCCTTTTAAGGGGTAGATAACTTTGTGAGGGCATGAAAATTGAGATGTGTCTTCAAATATATATAATTTTGTTTTAAATCCAAGGAATGATGGATAAAAAAATAAAAAAACAACCGCTGGAGTGGATATCTTATATACCTATAAAAGTAAATTCATTATTTTTTGTTTTGTTACATTCTCTAAACTGATTTGTACCAAAATACTTTTTTTAGCTGTTTAAGGGGTTAGGCTCGACTAGCACATGTGCTATTATCTGGCCCCTTTTACCAACCAATAGTTTCTCTTCCTGTATATGTAATTATTGTATAAAATGTATGAAATGTATAAATCAAATCAGATCAGATCAGATCGACGTACTGCAATATGATGCATGCTGGATAGGATGGTTCAAATTATGTTTAAGACACCCCCCCCCCTCCCCACCCTCAGTTTTTAATGATAGGCCTATAATCAGGGGCGGCCGAGCGACTTCCAAAGTGTGGGGGGGGGGGGGCACCAAGAAAAAAGGGCACCTACAAAGGGAAATAATTATCTCAAAGCGAAAATATACAATTTTGTTTAGACATTGGTATATACCCCTACATTGTGATTACATTATCAGGGATGATTTAAATATTTGTTTCACTTTATAAACCATACAAGATATTGCTTAAGCATCATACTTTGCAGCTGGGTGTGGTGGTTTGAACATTTATTTGCGAGCGAGCGAGGAACAAGTTTAAGATTTGTTAGGTGGCAGTGCGAAAAATTACAACTTATAAAGAGAAAAAACAACAATCCTGGTGGGTTTATAAGCAAAGAAAAGACCTTTGATAAGTAACATAAGTATATCATCTATAAATGCGTGCGAGCGTAGCGAGCGAGCTTTGGGGGCATTGCTCTTAGAGCATGAAATTAGGGGCGCATTTAATGATGAGAGGAGAAGGGGACACTTATCAAAAAAGAAAAGGAGCATGTGTCAAAGTACAAAGAGTAATTATCAGAGGTGAAAATGGGGCATTTCTTACAACTTCAAAAAGAGGCACTCACCAGGGATGAAAAAAGTCAGTCATGAGAATAGAAATGGGCATTTGTCGACGGAAAAGGGGCCCCCATCAGATTTTGATTGGGGCATTTATAAGAGGTGAAAAGGGCATTTATGAAAAGGGGATAGGTCCCTTAAGGGAAATTATCAGAGGTGAAAAGAGGCACTTATCGCACCTGAAAATGGGCAACGACTGAAATAAAAAGGGGCACTTATGTGAATGAAAAAGGGGCACTTATAATAAAGGAAAATGTGCATTTGTTGAAAGAAAAGCGGCACCGATCAGATTTTAAAGGGGCATTTATCGGAGGTGAAGCGGGCACTTATCTGAAGTGAAAAGGAGTAACTTCTCGTACCTGAAAAGGGTCATTTACCCAGGGAGGTGAGACTTACCGGAGATGAAAAGGGGCATTTATGAGAAGGGGAAGGGGCTCTTTTTGTATAATGGGGGCACTTTTCATTAGGAAACGGGGTACTTATTAGAAATGTAAAGGGCACATGTGAACATAATCTGGTGCACTTATCCGAGTTAAAATGGGGGTAGTCATTAAAGGGGAAGGGGCACTTCTTACAAAGGAAAAGAGGCACTTGTCAAAGTAAAAGAGGCACCTCTCAGATTTAAAATGGGCAGTTATCAAAGGTGAAGGGGGCACTTATAAAAAGTGAAAAGGGGCACTTCTCGTACCTGAAAAGGAGCACTTACTATACAGATTAAGAAGGGCATTTAATATGAGAATGGAAAATTGACACTTTTCGCAAAGGAAAATGGGAACTTGTCGAAGGAAAAGGGGCACCTGTGGAAATGAAAGGGGCACTTATAAGAGGTGAAAAGGGGAAGGGGCACTTTTACAAATTAATAGGGGCACTTGTCAAAGTAAAAAGGGCACTATTCCTATGTAAAAAGGGGCACTTCCTACAAAGTTAAAGGGGCACTTTTCCTATGTAAAAAGGGGCACTTTTTGGGTGCTTGACAAAGTTTGGGGGAGGGGCACTTGTCCTTCCCCCCCCCGGGAGGCGCATATTTTTTTTACACAACTGTTTAGCCATTTCAGTCAAATATACTGTGCAAACGACTAGAGACAGAGTCTAGCATTACCCTTAGCAATCTATCCTCTCTTCTCTTTCATTATGTATTTCTGTGTTCTCCTTCAATCTATCCTCTTCTATTTTGTCATGTATTTCATTCTTTTTTCTTCAATCTATCCTTTTTCTCAATCGTTATATATTTCTTTGTTTTTATAATTCCTTCAATCTATCCCCCAGCTCTCCTTCGTTATTTGTATTTCTTTTGTTCTCCTTTATTCTAACCTCTTCTCTTTTTGTTTCTGTATTTCTAATTTGTTCTCCTTCAATCTATCTTTCGTCAGCTATTTCTTTGTTTTAATCTGATAGATTCCCGTTCTCCTTCTCTGTGTATTTCCCTGTCTTAGTCTAGATCTATGATCCTCTTTGCTCTTCAATTATGTATTTATATATTCTTCCTTTTACTTATCCTCTTCTCTTTCCTTATGTATTTCTTTGTTTTCCTTTCTCCATAAACCTCTCCACTATCCTTGTATTCCCCTTTCTATCATCTTCCCTTCCCTGGGTGCATAGTGCGCTGATGACTTAGACTCTTTCACCAGAGCACTTGGAATTTTTTCGCGAAAATGGCTAAACAGTTGTGTAAAAAAAATATGCGCCCCCGGGAGGGCCGCCTCTGCCTATAATAAAAGTTCTTAGTTTTGAAATGAATAGTCGGAAGAAGAGGCTCACTAATTTTATTTGTTTTGCCCCCGAAAATTGCACCCCCCCCCCCCCCCCACCCTTGAGCACCAGGGAAGGGGCCCGTCTTCTTTTTAAAAAATACTAATAAAGGTAAAATTAACGTGTTTTTACCTGTTTTTATCTCCTTGAGCATCAAAACTAAAATTGTTTTTTGCCAGGGGTGGGGGCCCGTCTTCCTTTTTTTACATTAAAAAAACCGGTGTCTTTTGCTACTTTTTTTTGGCCATTATGCCCCCTCGATCCGCCACTGACCCCCCCCCCCCCCCCTTTTACACAATGATTGTCATACATAATCGCTAAATTACTAGTACACCCGCAATACGACCACTGGTCCACACGTTTTTTGACAGTCGTTTAATTCAGCATTTTCTCCTCGGTCTTGCGTAACAGCGGCACCACTCGTGCAATTTGCAGTAGTGTTTACGTTTTCACGAAACTGAGAGGCCTCAGACATTGCAATGGCGTCTCAAACTCAAAGGATAACTACTTGCAGATTCTGTTTGAAATTAATCGGAAGGAGAAATGACTTCAGTTTACGCAGGTTAGTACTAAGCAGATATTAATTCTAGACCAGAGCTCCTAAATTAACGCCGAGTGGTGTTGTTAACGTCGCGAAAGTTCAAGCTTCATAAACAGTCATACACTGATAGGTGCATCATTACTATCCTGGCTGTGTATTAAAAGCTGTGCTATCGATTCTCAACATTTCAAACACCACTGTACAAAACTTAACTGATATCACTCAAAATCGGTACTTTAGTGATGATTGATGACACCTATATAGCAGTAAAATACACTTGTTTTAACTTTCCGATGTTAAAAAGAATAATTTAAAAATTCAAATTGTGAGTCCACTGTCAAACTTGCCGATCAGCCGCATCGGCATGATTGTTTGCATCTGTGTGTTATGAGTGTATTGACCATTCATGTATTCAAATGCTGCCTATTAACACGTAAAGCAGTGCTAAAGGACAATACGCATTAGCATTGACACTCTCTATGTTCTGCTGGAGTGATCATACATAGCTAGATAAATAATATATGCATATCGTTTACGGTTAGACTTCATCATTGTATTTTACTGCTATTTAGGTGTCAACAATTGTCACTAAAGTACCAATTTCGAGTGAAATCAGTTGAGTTTTGTACAGTGGTTTTTGAAATGTTGAGAATCAATAGAACAGGTTTTAATAGTATTAATATTAATAGTAATGCAGCTATGTAATGTATGTGTGGTATTTGTGAGGTTTATGTCTCATTCTTAAAGGTAATACAAAGTTTTGGGAAATTTTGAAAATTGGGTGGATAGTGAATCTTTACAATTTTGATATATTTTGATGCCCCTGTGGATGTATTATAAGCACTAAAAAATTAGCCCTTAAAACACCTCTGTTTTCGAGAAAAATTGAATATAAAAATTTACTGGTGCTCCCGGTAAATTTTGAAATTTTTTAAATAGCGCCTATGGCCGTGCAATGGTAGCTGCGACCATGAAAATCTCAGAATATGTAGTTGGATATATAATTTCCCAACAGGAATAGCTAATCGGTCGATTTTAGTCAAGAAACATTGTTTCATAGCTAAAATAATATCTTGACCTTGAGAGGGAGCTATACAACATAACAAGTTTATTATTTATAATTTCATAACTTTAGACTCAATTTCAACCGCGACAACGATCAATGTATATTGTAGGAACGCATATGCTTCCAATATGTTAATTTGAACCAAATTCATGACCCCATACCAAAACTTTGTAATACCTTTAACTTTATAACTTAAGTCCAATTTTTACCATGTTAACGATGATTGATCGTGATGATGATGATATTGTTGATGAAACTGAACTGAAGATAGCATAGCCGTTACTTTTTGGCAATCTATCTTCTAAAAGTCCATCATGTTCTTTTACATTATGTTGTGGGTAAACCGTAAATGATCTTCTTTTCAATTTATACTGTCAGAGATGATCATTGTTAATTATATATTATTAATTTCATGCATAAAGAACCATACTAAAAGCGTTTTTTGACATTATTGACAATGTTACAAAGCACCTTTAAGAGATAAACTTGTATTTGTATGATGGGGGTTGGGGGTCCCGGACAAAAACAAAAAGCCTACTCTTCTCTTCGGATTGAATGAAAAATATTCATCAAATAGCACTAACAAGCAATTAGTCAATAATATTGTCCAACCTGCAACATAACTATAAAAAAATCTAGCTTAGAAGATTTATGAAATGTTGTTTGTAAACTTCTTCAAATTGCTGTCCGGACACGCACGTCTTGAAAATACTCTGGGTATAATGATTATGAATGAGGATTTCTCTTGCTCTTTTTGAGCACTGTAAATTTCTCAAAATGAATGTTGACACATACATGTATGTAAATGTTGTTGAGGATTTTATTTGGTAAATCTTTATCTTTATGGACACATTAAAAATAATAATGATATAGACAATAGTACCTTCAAACTTTACTGATTTTGTAACTTCTATTATTTCAATAATAGATAAATTTGATCAGTGATGACATCATCAGAGGCAGTTACTCTGACTACATACTTACATAAATGTTTAATCATGAACTCTAACTCTTTATTATTTTTCAATCATACACTCCAGGACTTCACTTCATCAGCAGCCCCCTAGTTCGGCCTGGCTTGCCTCCCACTTTTCAACAAACTCCAAACATTTTAAAAGCAAAAGCAATGTTGAAATAGGAGAAGAAGAAGACCCTGAGAAGCCATATTCATTTTCGAAGAGCAAAGCAGCGCACTGGACAGTGGACAAGAGTTTTGGTTCCCAGTATTCTCGCCCCTGGTGGAAGGTTGCTCCGTTGAGCCTGTCGCTTATTGCTCTGGTGGCATGGATTTTCCTGAGGTCAGAGACGGACCTTGATCGGAAGCTGGAGGTCAATTTGAGCGAGAGATTGCCAGATCTTTTTAAACCTCCAGAAGAGGAATCAAGTCAAATTGAAGCAGAAGATGTCACAACAGACACCAGATAATTTGAACTCTGTATTGAACTTTACCGGTAAAGCAGTCAGTGCATGTTTTTGTATGAAGTCTTTGAGATAATGTTAAAAGACTGAGCTTTTGGTATTGATTCAACTATGTTAGTTCATGTTGTATTTGAACTTGAAGCCTTCGAGATTTTGGAAAGACCGTCCAAGAGAGAATCCTATTTCATTTTGTCTGTTGTTTGAACATGGATCTGCAAATGGTGGTGAATTCCTTCTTAGAAGTATTTTGTCAGCTGGCAGGATACTCATGATGTCTGAACGGATATGCTGCTGTTTAATTTGTATGGGCAATATACAAATCATTTAGAATTTGATATCAATTTATATCTAACAGAAAAATAAACATTTCCATATGATATGATTTAAATTTAATGTAAATTAATAAACCCTGCCCCCAGCACCCTTTGCATAAAATATGAATTTAAAAAATGCTGAATGTTGGACATGTAGAAACATTGAATTATGTGTACTTTTTTTGTTCCAACCATTGTGATTACAATGAAAGAATGCAACAAGGCCCTCCCAAAGTGGTTTGATACAGTGTTTATATTTCCTCTTACTACAATAAGTGTATACTTGGCTACAGTTCACCGTTATTTAAACTGAACTTAAAGCCCTGCTGTCCCATTTGCTCCCTCTATATAGAAAACTTCCCCAATCGGTACCTGTTGATCCCTCATGATCCTCTTTTCTTATGTTAGTTGAGAGCCGAGTTAATGAGATAGCCACCTGTCAGTGACCTCGCTGTGTGGTCTAATCCCTTCTGGCCCAGTAGTGTTGACGGTCTTCAAATAAGGTGACACTAAACAGTTAAGATAAGAAGTGTGGAAGGGACTTTAATGGGAGGCTGCCTACTTGCAACACTGTCTACTGTATATGAAAACGTAGAGAAAGTTCCTTTCTGATTGTGCATACCGGTAGATTGCTTACCGGTACTTTTATTCTACAGGCAATAGCCATCCAGGTATTGTTAAAAAAAGAAAGATAAATACAGTATCCAAGAGTTGTACACATGTAATATCAACGTACTATATGTATTTTATTCAAATTTTCTTATATTACGCAGCAGGGCTCATCTATAACTGAAAACTTTTGTTGCCATTTGCATATCCAAATTTCTATCTGTTATGCCTGACCAAGTGCTTTGGTGGCCTGGGATTCCTGTATACAGTGTACATGTATCATTGTTAAAATGGAGTTACAGGTTTGACTACATTTTCATATACCAATCAAACAAAATGAATGATCTTGGTTGTTAACCTGGGCCTTGTTTCATAAAACTTGTTATCAATAACAATTATAACAAGTTAAGATGAATTTTATAAGCTACTGAAATCCTTGCATTTGATTGGCGGACTTGTAGTAGGTCTGTGGCAGTTGTTATTGATAACAAGTGTTATGAAACAGGGCCCTGGACTATCTCTGGACCATTTTGAGTGGAAGGGGGTGGGTTTGGCACTTTGTTAGATTTTGACACTTTGTTAGATTTTGACAAAAGTTGTTTAAGTTTCTACTAGGATTTCCATGACATTACTGTATTCTGCCATCCAGCAGTACATGTACTGAGAGGATGAGGAGCACTTCATGATGTTAAACAGTCAATCTGGATTGCAGCACACTGCAGATGTGTGAAATTGAATTTTGTTAAGATTCATAACATTTTTGTGGTTCACTTGAATTAAATGAATCAAATCGATCAAACCAGATTCTCAATGTACATTTATTTGGATATTGACCCTGTTAGTAAGAGAGAGAGAGGGGGGTTGAGGTTGGAGAAAGAGAGAGAGAGAGGGGGCGGTGGAGAGAGAGAGAGAGATAGAGAGAATGGGGGGGGGGGGGGGGGGTAGTGGCAGTGGGAAGGTTTAGAAAGGAGACTGACAGGAGTGTCAGGTTATCATGCATAGATGCCAACCTCTTGACACACACAAAAAAAGACTGAATATCCTTTGAATTTTGTTTATGAAAACTCGACACTACCACTGGCATGTCGGCCTCGGGCAACTAAAATGTCAGAAAAATGTTTTAATCGTATGTCGTAAGAATGGTCAAGTGAAATGTTTGCTCTTTCATTAACGTTTAATTAGAATTTGAGAAAATTGTAAAGCACCAGTAATAATTCTTATGATGCAAAAAGGGTGTTTAAATGCATAATGAGAATAATGATACAACTTAATTGCTTACATATTTTGGGCCAATGAAAATTTGGTTCAAGCCTGAAGTAGAAGTGAGGAAAAAATTACTGTATAGACTTTCATTATACTCGTGGAAATATGTGCCACGTTCCTGTTAACTGACATTAATAAAGAAAAACAAGTGTCAGATATTTCACAAAAATAAACGACAACAACAAGTTATTGTATTTCACTTTTTGTTTTATCGTACTTAAAAAATGTTACTGGTTGGCATCTGTGTACATATATAGAAGTTTTAGAACAATATTTGATCTTAAAACTTCATGTAATTCAATTGAATTTCTTTGTCAGGGAGAAAAGAACAACATACCTTCAAAATTTCTATCAGTGTCTAAGAGAATGGGGGGGGGGGGGGGGTGTCCTGTCTAAAAGATTGGGAAAGAGGGGTGCAGAAAATGTATTCTTCACACAGAAAGTGGTGAAATTAAAAAGATGGGGCACAACAAGTTTAAAAAATAAGTACCAATTGTGTGGTACAATATTTAATGGGTCCTCCACCTTTGAAAAGGAGAGGTACCCCTTTCTACAGGGTTCACACCCATACTAGAATTATGATATAAATGACTACCGGTACATGTTTCAGATCAGGGGGTGCACAATTGGCCCATTGCCCTATAGTTATAGAGCTCTAACTTAAATACTGTACACAAAATTTGTGAACCATTTCATTTAAGACCCCACCATGTTTATTTTTTTACTTGCATGGGATCTTTTGGAACTGCACCCCCCCCCCCCCCCCTGCCCTCAATTTCATAGAAACTGGGATGCCCTTCCATATTCATGAAAAGAGAGAAAGAGGAAAAAGAGAAAGGAAGGCCATTTTGACGATTTATGAGCATATAACAAGAAACAAGGTCTTCAGTTCATTTCTTGATCCAAAGAGATTGTGTAAACAAAATACATCTACATGTAAACAAATTACAAAATACATGTACAATGTAAATGTTGATGATTATAATGGGCATGCATGTAGCATCACATGATCAGTATAGTTAAGAACGACTTGAGATCAATTTTTTTTTGTTACAACAAAAATTGTGTACTGGTATTGTCTTCTGAAAAAGGACAAAAATCAGGTATTCAGCCAGCTACTTTCTCTAAATAAATACATGTAAGTTCATGTTAAATGCAATCTTCTCATCTGGAAATATCCAAGATCTTAAAGGGACTTGTTAACATTGTTCAGATGAGAGATAGTCATGCTAAGATACCGGTAGTGACTTCAATGCTAGATGTTCAATTAAAGATGATCTGAAAATTTGAGTGAAAACGATCCGATTGATTCCTTAATTTTCCCCAACTATATTATTACAATTTAATTACATTTTAGGTGAATGTAAATCGTCACAAAGCAATAAATTGGCTCTACATACCATTCCAGACATTTAAGTATTGACAGATTTTTAATAGCCTGTTTTGTGTCTTTTTTTTAATGGAAAAACGGTTGGGAGAATTTACTGTTAATCACTGTTAGAGGGTGTTGCACAGTGACGCCTTCAAAGAAAACCTATCTTCGTGGTTTGAGAATTTTTTCAGGATTTTTTGCAAGTCGGAGGGCTAGTACAGTAGAAGGAATATAATAAGTAACATTTATTTACGTACAGGAAGTACAAGAGTGAGAATTTGTGGCTTTCCACCTACCGGTAGATAAATCATTATTACCAGTACATGTATTCTGTTCTTAATGACTAACACTTCAAAATAAATGTAGTAATGTACAATGAACATGCACAATGGAACATTCCTCCATAGAGTGGTGAAGTGTGACGTCATCAAAAATCTATTTTTAGAATTTCTCAATTTTTTCTTCATATTCCGAAAGAACATCAAAAATAATGTTCAAATGTCGAAAACCAATTGAATATGATAAGTATTGGCTGAGATATGACCATCTAAATGAATATATGTCCTATGGGAACTCAGTGTTATGCTCTGGCTCCTAGTGGTTAGGAGCCAGAGCATATAACACTGAGTTCCTATGGGGAGTATATTTATTCAGATGGTCATATCTCAGCCAATACTTAACATATTCAATTGGTTTTCGACATTTGGACATTATTTTTGATGTTCTTTCGGAATATGAAGAAAAAATTGGGAAATTCTAAAAATAGATTTTTATGACGTCACAGCTTCGGTACTCTATTGAACTCCTGGAGAGTTGTGACTAAAGAAATTGGCTTTTTCAGGTGAAATATTGAAATCGTGCCAAAATAAATAATTTGGCGAGCAAGATCACTTCTTGCATTTTTCTTTGTTATTTTATGAGGTTCCACTGTACAAACATGCATGTTCATCACACATCAGTAGACACGACACCTTTGATAACAACTCATCAAAAACTACTCAACTCTGCAATCACATTCATCCAGAAACACAGTCAATGCACTTTCAGATATTCTTACAAATTAACCAATTACATGAACTTGCAATCTTCACTGAATGCAGATCCAGATTTCAAAATTAGCATTGCACAATTTTTTTTTTCACACTCCAGAACACAAATTCAGACCCAGGTTTCAAACAAGCAACACACTGACACACATTCATGTATGATCATTTGTTTCTTTGCACTTTAGTGTCTAACCTCTCAGGGGGGTGTTTCATGAAGCTGTTCGTAAAGTTACGCATGACTTTACATAAGACTTGAATACGAGTGCCAGATAGGATGCCCAAAGTTTTAACAAAGTGTGACAATATTTCCTATAACCTCAATTAAATTATGGCAAAAAACATACTTTGCATTAAAAATGTTTGTTACAATAAGAATGCTAATCTACATGTACATCTGCACAGTTCAACTTTAGTTGATGCAGTTAAAAAAAGGTTGAGCATCCCATTTGGCTTTTCATATTCAAGTCGTTCGTAGAGTCATGCGTAACTTTACGAACAGAGTTCTGAGAAGGAAAAAAAAGGGAATTTGGTAGGCTTATCCATGTACACACAACCGACACAAGGCACCAACCAAATACTGCTTCAGCAAACACGCCCAGACAACCAACTAAAGATTTTCTTCAGTTTGATGGAATTCCTCGTTTCAATTTTTGTGGGTGATGTCCGTCTCCACGGTGCGACAGTCAGTGACTTAGGCTTAGGTATGAATTAAAACTGAAAACAAAGTAATCCGACATTCAGTTCAGCAACACATACATACCACACTACTTACAGTCTTACACTATTGAAAAAATACAAATTGAAACATTTGTTGTCGCCCATTTTTTTTTTTATTACATGAAAACACAATTGAACATATTTTTGTTATCAAGGACACAAATTTTGGTCTTTACTTCTTTCCCCCCACAATAAAGTTTATATTCAAATACAGTAGTTGTTGTATCTCACCCACACCCCCAAAAGTAATCAGAAGTAAATGTAGTAACATCAAATTAGCATTTCTGAATCGTAAAGTTTGGTTCACTTCAGTGACCATTATTTTTTGTCTGAACTATGTAGGAAAATGTTTAAGTTAGATTCCGTTTGTATCATAATTTGTAAGAACTCTATGGGTGACATGAAAAATTAACTTTATATATAAAAATGCTGGGCTAGATAGAGGTCAGAGTTGAAAGGGGCATAAAAACTTGATTGCGTGTACAACAGTCTAACAAATTACACAATTTCAACTACATGTAATTGATAAACACCACTGAAACACTTCACCAAAATTCTTTAAATATAAGTTACAACAACAATAATAAAAAGAAACATACAAAATGTCACATGGCTAAAAAAATTCACCAATCCCTGATGGCTGAATGAATGTTGTACAGACACGATTCAAGTGATTCGTCATCACACAAAGTCCACAATGACGAGAACAAGATCAGTGTTCTTGGTGGTAGGCTTACATAATATTTATCATAATTTCTCCACAGTGCAGAACAAATCAAACTTTTCTGTTTTGTACTGGAGGGTTTTTGATCAAAGACCCTTTCAGCAATATTTGCCTGAGGTCTGGTTGATATGACATGACAGACTATGAAAGAGAAAGATGTGCTAAACATCCTTAATGATTTGTTCTGCACTGTGGGCAAACTTGTCGAAAACATTTGGTCTTCTTTACCATTCCGATTGTGAACAATGTGGAGGTCTGCAACAAACTTCAGAATGCAGCGTACATGAGTTATGTGATTTGCTCGTTATGAAGCCCTGATTATGAAACATCTGGAATCGTCTCGTGAAAACTGCCTTCTGCGTACGGTGTTGCTAATCCGATATTAAAAAGGGGGAGGCAGGACCCAGCCCCACTGCCCATCTTAGTGCCATCTACTTTACTTGTTTTTGCTTCATTTATGTATATACAGGTTCACACTAAATGACAAGGTTCCATTTTATGCACGTTCACCACGGATTCTCCTGGCCAGTTGAATGTCCTTGGGCATGATTGTGACTCTCTTGGCGTGGATGGCGCACAGGTTGGTATCCTCAAAGAGACCGACCAGGTAGGCTTCGCTGGCTTCCTGCAGAGTCAGAGGCAAATGTGGCATAAAAAGAGAGTTAGATCACTTTGGAGTCCAGGATTTCATTAACAAAAGTGAAATTAATCAAGGACATGTAACTAAGAAGAAGAAGAAAAGAAAAGGCTACTATGAACTTGAAATCCTTATATTTATTACAGAGAAAATATTTCTTCTTGAATAATCGGGATAGGAGGGAAATGTGATGTGAAAGAGCTACACAAAAGCATTTGTAAAATATTTCATTTTTTCCCTTCTTTTTATCACCAGTAATAATTTATAGTCGAAAATACATTTTTGAAGATCCAACCCCATTCCCCTACAAAAAAAAAAAAAAAAAAAATTCGTTTCAAGATCATGGGCCCTTTTACATGTGAAAAATCTGCTGTAAAAATGAAGCTGCAGTGGCTTACCTGAAGAGCGCCAATGGCAGCACTCTGGAACCTCAGCTCAGTCTTGAAATCCTGGGCGATTTCACGAACCAAGCGCTGGAATGGTAGTTTACGGATGAGCAACTCTGTGCTCTTCTGGTAACGCCTGATCTCACGGAGAGCGACGGTACCGGGCCTGTAACGATGGGGCTTCTTCACGCCTCCGGTTGAGGGCGCACTTTTCCTGGCTGCTTTTGTGGCCAGCTGCTTTCGGGGAGCTTTACCTCCGGTGGACTTACGAGCGGTCTGCTTAGTACGGGCCATTGTTCAGCTGTAGGCATAAAAAAGGAAAAGGGAAAAAAAGGTATGCTTAATTTATTAGAATAAAATCCAATTTTTTTTTTAGAGTGTACATACATGTAAGTAGAATGCAAATTAAGGCTACATTATATCAATATCATATTCGTCTAACTCGAAGGGAGCTCTGTTTGAAAAGATTCAAACAGCGGGTTGGGTCACATTTTTTTCGACATGTAAAGAAGTGGTAATAACAATTTTGACTTTCTGTTTCAGTTTCTGAGTGGTGAGTTTGACAGTGATTGAGCTGGGAAACATTTTTACAGACAGTACCATGCCGGCGGCTGGCACTCTCCCTGGCACGGCTAAGCGTCGGCCTGGACAGTGCCAGGATTTGAGTAGTTGTAAACAGTGCGAGTACTCAAGTATTCGACCACTCGTCGCAGCCCTACTAGTAGGGTGTCTGAACGATTTTTCAATTTGGGATCGTTTTTCACCATTTTTGTTTTATATTTGAATTAAAAGTGTAATCAGAATAGATCTAGATTCAAATTTGAAGCTTCACCGATGTTTCAATCAAAAGATACAGCCCCTCCAAAAACGCTGGTATATTCATATCATTTTGGTCAAAATCGACGAAAAAGACGTCCACGCAGAGTGATGTTGTTTTGCTAAATTTAGCCAAACAGCTGTAACGCGCGATGTGCAAGCGTATGCATATCGTACGCATGCTGCTAAGCCAATGCGCGACTTGCAGCTTGAGCCACGTTGTCTCCGCGATGCCTGCCATCGACTAGTATGGAAAGCCGTTCGCGCACAAAAACCAGGAAGTGACTACACGTTATAGTCAATGGCAATATCGCACGTGCACGTTGTCTCCGCGATATTGCCATTGACTATAACGTGTATTTACTTCCGGGTTTATTGCGGGAATTGCTAGCCATACTTTCATTCACTATAGAGTAAAGTACCCGGTTTTCGGCCACTTAAGACAAAATCCTATTTATTGGACTCTTTACTTCCTATTTATTATCATTTCTTGTTCAAATCATGAAGCAAATATTATTATTATTTAAACAAAAAAAGAATCCCCCCAAAAAATCACGAATTGCCATGACAATATTCATTTCAATTTTCACTGTTTTGGAGCCGGTTATCGGCCGAGCGTTTCAGTTTACGGCCGCATGTACAAAGTCAATAGGAAGCGCACGCGCGCGCCGTGCGTTTCTGCGCTGATGTATAGCACAAGCGGGCGGAGCAGGTATCCCACGCCGGAGCTCCCGGGTGCTCGCCTGGCCGAATACAGGCACAGCAGTGATCGGAAGTTGGAATCTGAATTAGACGGACATATCGTGTGTGCGTCGCGGTGTGCGGCTGCATTGATTTAATACATGCGATGAGATACTTTTGAGCTTGCGACCAGCACAAAATCGGGCTCTATATCTGAAAAATACTTGAAATAAAGCTCATTTTATGGTACCCATATTTCTTACATACACGCGTAAGAAACTCG
This sequence comes from Strongylocentrotus droebachiensis, assembly GCA_035222895.1. Classification (NCBI taxonomy): domain Eukaryota; kingdom Metazoa; phylum Echinodermata; class Echinoidea; order Camarodonta; family Strongylocentrotidae; genus Strongylocentrotus; species Strongylocentrotus droebachiensis. The sequence continues at coordinate 98,012 of JAVYIG010000383.1, forward strand.
ATTTTTCAGATTTGGGTAGCGGGACCGCCGATTACATCGCTAAAATGTGATATTTTAGGATATATTTTTCATTGCAAATGTGGTTCTTCAGTGACACTGGCATGGTATGGTATGTGTGGGATATGTGTTATGCTATTATGCGATGTATTTTAAAGTGATTTTACCATGTATCCAACCAATTGGCCGAAAACCGGAGCTGACCGATTACCGGGTACTTTACTCTAATGTGTAATTGAATCTCAGGTTTCGTTCGTACGAGGAGATGTTACGCGATGTAACCATGGTTTGGACTGAGCGGAGCGCACGCCCCCTAATTAGCTGATCCACCAAATAGCGGGAAGGGTATTTTTAAACTGTAATCAGTTGTGATCCCTGGGGGCTAGCGAAAATATAAGCGCATAGAATCGTTTCTTAGGACTGGGACTACTTATCGATCGGGGCGTCATATCTCAAAAGTGACAAACCTCAGAGTTAGCCAGGACACAATGTTTAAATTGCTGTTTTGACCAAATTTTTTTTAGAATTTCGGGGGCTATGCCCCTTTGGAAATATTGGAATTCACCTGCTCTTTCATATGACACCTCATTTATTGAGTATCACCTTCAGGATCACAACAGATTAAGGTTTGAATCTCGATTTGAAAAAAAAAACTTTACTTTTTTTTTGCATGGTCGCGCAATGCACGTAGACTGCATAGGGATGCATGTAATCTCTATGGGAAGAATTTTAGCACACAACATCGGTGCGCGATCAGACACCCTACTACTAGGGAGTGATTTTTTAAATGAAAGTGATGTTGTAGTCCCACTTGTGGATGTGCGAGTAAAACAGGCAAGAGATCGAGAGAAGAAAGGAAGACGTAGGAAGAAAAAGGATTAAGAGTCGAGAACGGTACAACAAATCGTCTTTTTTCTCTAATAATTTATGAAACGTCACAGCTTGGGGGGGGGGGGGAACTGAATTCAGATAAGGATTAAAATTCGAGAACGGTAGGCCCTACAACGAATCGTCTTCTTTCTCTAATAAGTTTTGAAACGTCAAAGCTTCCGCGCTTTGCGCGGAAACTGAATTCAGACAAGAGAACGGTAAAACAAATCATCTTCTCTCTCCAATAATTTAATGAAAGGTCAAAGCTTCTGCTATGAATATTGCTCAGTTTTTGAGGGGCTGTATATTTTGATAGAAACATTGGTGAGTCTTGAAATTTGAAAGGTATTATTCCGATTACATTTTTATTCCAAAACCTTTTTTGTCCCTCAACCACGCACACCCCCCTCCTCCTTTGAGTAACAAAAAAAAAAAAAGAGGATTTGGGGGAAAAAAAATGGCATCTAGACCTCTACCAACATTCCCCCCCCCCCCCCCCCCCCCTTTTGAGCAAGAAAAAATGGAAAATAATAATAGATCTAGGGAAGAATAGAGAAAATTTGGGGGAAAAACAATCAGGTAAAAAACAGTAAAAAAATCAGGTAAAAACGGGAAACAGATACAAGTTAGACTCTAGAATTTAATTCTAGAACTTAAATCAGGTTATTAAAGTAGGGTGTCTGAACGATTTTTCAATTTTCAATTTGGGATCGTTTTTCACCATTTTTGTTTGATATTTGAATTAAAAATGTAATCAGAATGATACATTTCAAATTTCATGTCTCACCGATGTTTCTATCAAAAGATACAGCCCCTTCGAAACGCTGCAATATTCATAGCATTTTGATCAGAATCGACGAAAAAGACGTACACGCAGAGTTATGTTGTTTTGCTAAATTTAGCCAAACAGCTGTATCTAGACTGGGATGCATACATCAAAAAGTGCTCTAGTTTGTGGTTCTTGTGACCACCGAGCGGCAACTACCTGAATTTTTGCACAATGATGGAAAAAAATAAGAACAATAACCACACAAACTCGTCAAGCGTGAAAGTTGCACATTAATTAGTAATCATACTTTAGATTAATCATAGTTTTGTTTGTCGCCCTCTTGAGTCCAAATAGAGAAAATAAGCCCAATGCGTGTGGATATCGATCTACTGTTCCTTTTTTTTTCGAGGTGAATATTGTGATGTGCAGGATGTTGAACTTTGTTATTCACATGATTAAAGAATAAAGTGTGAACTTAGCTTAGCTTTACATCCTATGCGAGGGATTTTTTTTTTTTTTTTGGGGGGGGGGGGGGGGGGTTGCTGCAATTTTTTAATTTTTTTTTACTTAATGAATATAATTAGACCAACAATCATGATTATGATGATACTGATCTAATTTAATAATAACATAAATAATAACTATAATAAGCATGATAACAATGATAATACTAACAATAAAGATGATATATTGATATGAACATGAAAGTGATATTTAGGCCAAAAAAAAAAAATTGTTTGGTTGTCCTCGATTGCTTTTCTGGAGTAGGGGCGGGCGGGCGGATTTTTTTTTTTTTTTTGTAATTTTTTTTTTTTTTTTATTCATTTTTTGTGTGTCTTTTTTGGATTTTTTTTTTTCCCCATTTTTTTTTTTTTTTTAATAATTTTTTTTCCATAAAAAAAAAATCATTGGGATTGTCAAGCATTTAAACAAACAAAGTCTATAAAACACTTTAATATGGTAAAAGACTAGTTTAATGTACAATGAATATCAAGACCAACACAGAAAGTATTTTGGGCTTTGAAATACAGCACCTTTTAAATCTCCATTGTACTACTTATATCTACTTGCGCCCTCTATGTAGCAAACAATGCCTAATCGGTGACCATTGGTCCCTCATGATCCTCTGATTTGATGAGATAACCACCTGTCCAGTGACCTTGCATGGTGGTCTAATCCCTCCTGTAAACTAGTACAGATGGGCTTTAAAATTGGTTTAAGAATGCTCAGAACCTGATTTGAATGAACGGCAATTTGACATAGAAAAATAAAAATGGCAAGTTTAATAAATACCTAATTGCGTACTGAAAAGACCAAACTGGCAACGGGACGCATTTTGATCCTTGCAAATGCATAAAATGGTATGTTTGGCATTTAAGATTGCTCCCCGCAAAAAAATTACATTTAAAAAAAAAAAAAATTGAATAAAAAAAGAAAAAATGAATTTAAAAAAAAAAAAAAATATTAAAAAAAAAAAAAAATTACGAGCGGCCCGAAAATGACGAGCGGGCGGTCGAGGACAACCAAATGATTTTTTTTTTTTGGCCTTATGATAAATTATATAGATCTTGATTTAATTATAATTAGTGAAGTAATTTTTATTAATATTAGGATGATTATATTATTTTAAACTATCACCATTGCTTTGTGTTGATACGTGTATATGCTCATCACATTTTCTTTTCCAAAGTATCCTTCACCCACATTTTACTCTCATGTCACCCCCTCCCCCCCCCCCCCCTCCTTGACTCTCTCTCTCTGATTTTTTCTCTCTATACATTCACTCTGTCTTTTGCTCTCTCTCTCTCTCTCTCTCTCTCTATCTCACTCATTGTTTCTTTAATCTCTATCTCAATCTTCCTTTCTTGCCTAATTCAACCCCCTCCCCCCCTGCAACATCGCAGACCGTAAATAATTTTGACTGAATGACAAAAAGTATCCACACAAGGACAAAAGAATCATCATATTCAATTTGTATAATATTGATAACAGTACTGAACATTATCATAACTTGCACATTTGACACATAATAAATGCATGTAGTTATTATTTTACGTTTTCAGCTTTTCTTCATTAACAGCATTTCATGAGATACTATGTCATTAACCTTTCTCTTCTTATTCTGAGTTGCAGATAGGAAGATTTGTGCAAGAACTTAGAAGTGTGATTAAAGCAATGAATATTCAAATAATGATATATTGACCATGATAAACATGCTCAAATAAAAATAGAATATCACCTCTTCATTGATTTATACACTTTTACAAGTGATTTTGATACATGAATATAAAACAAGTGAATTGGTGTTCTGTTAATACAGCTTTTAAAAAAAACCTATAAGAATTTACCACTTTTACGAGTCATTGGAAAAATGTCAAACTATTCTTACTGCCTTCATCGCAAGGGATTTTGAAACATACATGTAGAATTGTAGATATATGGGTCATTCCATCGGGTTGGGTCATAAATTGTGACATGAAGGTTCAAAATTCAGAGTTGGTAATTAATTTTGTTATTGTTATATCCTGTTTCTAACACCAATTCTACAATAGATTCCATTACAATTGTGTGTATTCCTTCGCACACTTTCATTTAAAATGAAAAAACAGACACAACAAAATACCAACGTTACAAGGACATCTTTTTTTACTTGCTCATTTATTTTTTGATCTGAAACTTTGTCACAGTCTGTACTTCACCTTTTTTGTGTGTGGAAAACATTAAGATGATGGGAGCAATAGTTTAGAATACTTAAAACTTGAACACAGCAACATTATATCAATTTATAAACATGAAATAATGAGGAACTAGCAATTTTCAGATCATGTTTTTTTTCTGAAGGGTAATCTTTTCTCTTGCATAGAAAATCTTGGCTACATTCCAAGAAATGTGCCAATTAATTGATGCATGAAACATATTTAATGAGATGATAACACAATTGAAAGGAAACCTGCAAGATTTATGGTCTATATTCACCTCAACACCTCCAGTTACCAATGTTACATGGACTTCATGTCCGAGTAACATCCGTATGATATTAGAGTAACTATCCTCTTATACTCATTGAAACATGACAGACTACATCAAATGTCATCTGAAATATATTTCATCCATTGATCAGTAAATAAAAAAAACAAAATATTCATACAAGAGGTATATTGATAGATATTAATGATCAACTTTATATCTTCTTCAAAAATAGTGATTAGATTGGAAAGATCTTTGTTTTCCAGGAAGGTTTCGATGACTAGTCATTTTGCCTGCTCTCTTGATCTCTCTCTCTGCCGGAGCTGAATCCTCAAGGGAGGTAGAGGAGCCATGAATGAAATGGATGCAGCAATCTAATAAATATGCATGAAAAGAAATAAATAAAAACCAATGAGTAAAGAATATTAAATAAGATAAAAATAAAACAAACTGTAAATTGTTTCTGTGACTTTTCATTTCAAACTTGTGTTGTGTTTGCTAATTATAAGTACTTCTATCTAGATCTGTTGTAAAATCACATTGTAAGAATTAAGGATGGAACATCTACACAGAGGATTGCAAGATGGATAGGGAGGCACCATCCTCACTTTTGGCTCGTTGCATGCCCAAATAGAAGTAGGTATTATTATTGGTTGTTCGTATTTGATGAGATTTTCATTTAAGTTCAATATTTGTGTTAAATTATTATTTTTGTTAAAAAATTATATTTGTTATTTATCATTATTTGGAGGGGGAGGGAAGGTGTTGAAGCCCCTTATCCCTCACTACAACCTTTGGATGAGGGGGAAGGGGGAGCCAGATTGAAAACATCAATAATTATTTAATTTAAAAAAATTAAAAATTAAAAAAAAATTAAAAATTAGACCTATGTATCCAATTTTAATTGAGTCGGGGGGGGGGGGGCATGCCCTCCCCCTTTTAGCCCATTCTTCTCTATCTCAACCCCCAACCCTCAACCCACCTTTTTGCCCAAAAGTTGGATATTTCGGGTCTCAGATTAAACTTCCTAACTCGAAGGAGACAATGTTCAATAACTTGTGTTTTTCATTAGGCTTAGCCATCATTGTTCAATGACAATTAATGGCATCATATAAATCATATTAATTAATTTAACACTTGAAAGAAAAATTCTGAGGTATAGGAACATCATTAATATCATTATTTACGGGATTCTTATAACAAAATTCAATTTCTGTTTAAGAAACTAGCTTTTTAAGGGAAAAAGTCCGGCATTGTTTTTGCATGTTTCGTTATAACACATATATCGGTATGTGGGACAACAGTAAAATATTCACTCACTTTGGATGGTTTTAAAACCGTTTTAAGTTGTAAATAACGCATTTTTAAGCCTACTTACATAAAAAAAACATGGAATTTCATTGTCCATGACAATAATTCGGGACATAAAAATAACTAAATAAACATATTACGTACCAATTTGGGCGCTGACGGGCAAAAACGGCCAACCGCCGTAACAAGGACATTGTCAGGTTTGTGTCTGTAGTGTAGGGGTAGATCGTCGCACACCATCAAAAAACATGTGTGCGCATTCGTGAATAACTAGCAGGTCATTTTAACACCAAAAACTGAAGCTAGCGGGCTGGTTTGATCTCAAACACCGTAATTTCACACCGACGTTACCAAATTAGGAAGGACATCGCGGCGGATTGTTGTGGCAAATTAATTGTTTTCTTATATTTACCGACCGATTTAATCGTCATTCTTTCTACATATGTTTATGAGGGGTTGTACCTTCCTAATAAGATGAAACTTTCTGAGAAAATATCCTGCTAAATGTGTGTAAAATGTAAGAATTACCGCCGTTACGAAAAAAGTGCCTAGGACATTGTTGTAACGTCGGTATTGTGTTTTTTCAATATGGAATAACTTGCCGATTTTTTGCACATTTCACTTAAGCTTCTCAGACATAGTAGGGGTATTAAAGGAGACATGTTTTAAGTAGGAAACATTGCATTATGATGATTTTTTTTCCAGAAATAACTTCATGAAAATGACATGTTTTCATGTCACAACTTTCACCCTCAAAAGCGCTGAGACATCGGTAGTAAAACTCTCACCAAAAAAAAAATATGATGAACAAGTTTCTGTTTTCATGTTTATTTATTCTGTACTACATTACTCTTAAATAAAACATACTTTTATTTTTCTAAAAATACATTTAAATTTGAGTAAATAGCTTCTAAACATTCAAACACGTGAAAATGCTGAAAAGACCCAACCCGATGGAATGACCCATATGTTAATACAACTCAAAATATAAGAATTATCTACCAAGTGACATACTATTCTTGCAGTGCATCACAAGTGATTGTGATACATGAATTATAGGAAGCGAGATGGATGGCTCAGTCGGTAAAGCGTCTGCCTGTCAAACCAAAGATCTCTGGTTCGAATCCCATGCACCCAGGCGGATGACTGAAGCCTGCGTTGTGTGTAAACGTGACCTTCCCCTTGTTTCATAGACACAGGCTATGTTAAGTGGAAAACAATCCATCCCTCGGATAGGACTTTAAATGGAGGCCCCGTGTACAGGAAAGTCACACCCTTGCACGTTAAGAACCCATTGCACTATTCGTATAAGAGTAGGAGGAAACCCCGGTGTAGTGGTCCACCCGCATACCCCAATCAGGCAAAGTATATATATGGCATCAGCAAGAATCTTCAGTATTGAAGGAGGCAGAATGGCAGATTATCTTGAAGAAGAAGAAAAAAAAAACAAGTGGATTGGTTTTCTGTTAATTTACAACATCGAAATAGAAGATTTCTCTACCAAGTCACATACCGTACTATTCTTGCAGTACATCGCAATTGGTTTGAATACTTAAAAAGATTAATATATGGTAATGATACTTGAAATTAAACAAGTTCTGTTAATACAGCTCGAATTATAAGAATTCTCCTTAACCTCCACAAGCTATTGGCAAATTGGAAAAGTGACATACTATTTGTGCACTACAATGTACATCGCAAGTGATGTTTATACATGAATATGATATAAGTTTTCATACAGCTCGAATTGTGGTGGAGTGAGATTAAGAATCCATATATTGTCGGTCTATTTCGCTTGCAAAATTGTAATGACTTTGCGATCATTTGCCCGTTTTGTAAACAAACTTGGATGGTATTGGTAGATGCTCTACAGCTAGTGACCTGACTGACTTCAATGTTATTTCGGGGTCACAGATACCTTAATTATGTCAGACGTTAAACGAGTTTAAACCAGAACAAATTTACATTACTGTGAATGAATTATAGCCCTACTCCGTACTCTAGCCTACTCTAGCTCTGCTCTGTAGCTAGGTTAATGCAATTCAGGTACAATTTTAGACACCTAAATTGCAGTAATACTAAAACACAATAAATATCACATCTACACATCATATCGTATTGGTACGAACATGATTCGATTTATTGTCTAAACATGGCATCATGCCACTATTTGCCAAACAAAGGCCATGCAAGTGCTAGTGCATACATACAGCTACATAGCCCACCTTGTTGTTGTGCATACATCGTCACTCATTGCATCGTCTGCTTTGGTTGTGATGACACTTTCTGGACGATTCTTCAACTCTTTCCATAGGGTGGAACACTCTAAAAACTGATTGAAGTTTTTCTCTAAAAAGGGAATAACTCGTTCATGGGTTTCGATTGCGTGCATGAAACAGTAAAAAGAAGTTTTCCCCTCAGAATCATCAGCTTCCGACGCAATGATGAAGACATGTACGCGTCCATCTTGTACAGTGAAGGTGATTTGCAACGAGTGATGCGATTGGTCGAGAGAGGATTCACCCTTCCAAATCGGATGAAACGCGCAAGCTGGTTGGCTTACGATCATGCTGAAAAAATAAATATTTTTCTCGGTTTTTTTCAAATTACTAAAAAATGTTCCATTTTCACGCTTGTCGAGTTTGAGACAAGACATTTATAATATTTATACATAATATCTGAGAATATAAGGTAGTTGTCTAACGGTGGTCACAAGAAATCGACTTTTTGGGCTTTGCATCCCGGTCTAATCGCGCGATATGCAAGCTTATGCATATCGTACGCATGTTGCTCAGCCAATGCGCGACTTGCAGCTTGAGCCACGTTGTCCCCGCGCTATTTGCCATTGACTAGTATGGATAGCCATTACGCACAATAATACCCGGAAGTGAATACACGTTATAGTCAATGGCAATATCGGGGAGACAACGTGCGTTGTCTCCGCGATATTGCCATTGACTATAACGTGTATTCACTTCCGGGTATTTTTGCGCGAACGGCTAGCCATACATTCATTCATGTTTCGTTCGTACGCGGAGATGTTACGCGATGTAACCATGGTTTGGACTGAGCGGAGCGCACGCCTCCCTAATTAGCTGATTCCAAAAATGTGGGAAGGGTATTTTCAAACCGTTGTAACAAATGATCCCTTGGGGCTAGCGAAAAAAAAAGGACCTGAATATTATCCTTACGTCTAGCCCTGCTTAAGCCGCGGGGGCGCAGCTCAGGAAAGTGGCAAATTTTGGAGCTAGGATGCAAACAACATTTCAATCGCTGTTTTGACCAAGATATTTTTAGAATTCTGGGGGTGGCCCCCGATGGTGAATATGGAGAAAAACCTGCTCTTTCATATGACACCTCATTTATTGAGTTTCACCTTCAGGATCATTTGTTATAAAGGTTTGAATTTCAAATTTTTTCATAAAATCATTGACCAATTTTGGATGGTTGCGCAATGCACGTAGACCACATAGGTAGGTATGTGACTATCGCGCACATTGGCTTGGTTTCAGCGTGCCTGGCAGCGGTTTCACGCCCAATGCGAGTTACTCTAAAGGGCTCATCTTTGATTGGGTGCAGTAACGGCGGTTACTCGCCAGATTTGGCTTGCTTGTCTGGTGAAGTCATTCAAAAAAAATTCCTTTCGCCTCGACTTCGAATTTTGAAAAGCGGACATGTGAAAGTGCATTTTTGTTCAAGTTCAATTTCAATGTCATCTTTACCATTGTAACCTTCCCTGAAGACCAGTTTTAATAGTTCTAAAACTAATTTATTTAGTTTATTTATACATTTTTCTTGTTACTTGATGAATATAAATCAAATTGGAACATACAATCATTGTTTCTTTACTTCCTCAAAATTGATTGTCAGAAGCTGAGAGTAGCGTTTTTGTGTCCGTTTGCGGCAGTGAGTTCATTAACGACTAATTAGCTAATTAATAAATCATAGAAGGGTCTAGATCTATATACAATATATTGATTAAATAATACAATATTGATTTCCTTCCTTTATCACATGTTCTTTCCTTTAGGTTTTATCTAGAATTTTTTTTTTTTTTACATTTTTGAGAAGACCATCCTTTATATTGGTCATGGTCGGTCACAGATTTTGAGACCTCTCAATGGTAAAACAATGGCGATAATTAAATCAGATTTTTAATCTTTAAAAAATCATAACTCGTTAAATATTTGTCCTAGAGCTATGGTTTATATACCATTTTAAATGGTTTTTCAAGCCCTTTCCAATGATATAAGTTACAATGTAATCCCACAATTTTTATTTTTTTAGTCACATACCTAACATAGGGATGCGTACAATCTCTATGGGAAGGGTTTTAGCACACAACATTGGGTGCGCGATCAGACACCCTAATTAAAGGCTTGATAAAAGCGAACAAAATGCATCCTAAAACATGATTAGGATCTTCCTCATTTTCCCTGATGTTTTTTTTCTTCAGCGCTCTGCGGTTTTCGGGTTCCCGTTCTGCGCTCCTAATGCGGAAAACGGATTTTGCGTAATAAAATACCCCCACTTCACCGTCTATTTTTAAGGGTTGTCCATCTTCCCTAGGATTTATCGCTCATAACGTGAAAGTCTCTGTAGATCTAGGCTAGGGTCTAGAGTCTAGTCTACAAAGTCTGTGACGAAATGCATCAAGAAAAATAGCGCGGAATCCGTTTTTTGCATTGCAAACGCTAAGTCGGAAATCAAAATCGTTTCTCGTCGGCGAAAGTGCGGACGATCCTTATTTTGGTGAAAGCGTTTGTCCGTTTACAAAGACGATCTCCGTTTATGCGGACGATCCTTATTCTCGGACCAGCACCCCTACTGTTGAACGACAATTGAAAATGGAGGATGAACCGGGATTGGGTGTCTGAGAAAATTTCTTGACACAGACAGTGACAGCCAGCATGCAACTCTTTTAAAAGCTAAAATTGAATTGATTTATCAGCAAAAATGGAATGAAGAATTGTAAAGACCTCTAAATCTAGGCCTAGATCCAAGTACAATTTACTAACTATGTACAAACACAGCCGTTCACCAGTTTACATGGTCAATGCCACAGTCAAACACCCCGAAGAGCAACTGGCACGACGTGAGGGTGAACCAGATGACTGGCGCGCGCTTGTTGAATCGTCTTGTCGGCTTGCAATTTTTTCAATATCCACATAAGTTTTAGTAAATTACATCTAAATCAAAGTTAATATCTACAAAACACTATGTAAAACACATACAGTAAATCATGCTAAACTCATTCCTAAAATTAACGATTCATTAATCACATGAATTTCTCTAGAAAATAACCTATTTTCACTTACTTATCAGCGGGTTTCGTCGGAAATATTGCGCGCCTTGTCGATACCAAAGAAGTGAGGAAAACAGTCAAAATAATCAAACGTGCTTTTACGTGTATGTGGAGTATGAATCGGAAATCCTCATTGGTTACTCAATTATGTCGCAATAAGAAGATGTGTCATTGGCGTAGAGCCGGCAATATACTCATATCTGATTGGCTAGAAAAGCCTACATTTGATTGGATATCGGGGCAGAAATAACTAAGACCGATTGGTCAATTTTTTAGCTATTTGATTGGCCAACACCCTTGGCCGTCCGATCCTTCCAAAAGGTCCAAGCTCGCCTATGGGACTTTACGTGTTAAACGCATAGATGGGTTGCGAAGATTTTTGTCGTCCGCTACGCATTAGCATCGTCTGCTATCATGTCACAACTGTACAATTCAATTCAATTCAATTCAGAACTTTATTTCAGACTCAGCTGCACAAGGCAGTGGTCCATAAAACATATGTTACATATAGATAGGGATAATAGCGGAGTATGAACATGATGAGTATAATAACAACAAATCGTACAAATACTAAAGAATATAACAAACTAAAAACTATACTACGTATATACAATGTAACTGTAACATGTAACCTGTATCTGTAAAAATTGATAACAGAAGGCCTATAGCAATCTAACTCTAGTCTATGCTGTACCTGTAACTGCAATATTAAAATAAATATATGTATAACAAAGTGAAGTTGTAACTTAATTGTAACAATCTCTGCTCACTAACTAGAACAATTAATATACTAATAATAGATAACTGCAGGCCTTAAATTTCAACATTTTTAGGGCAAGGCCACTTTTCTGTAGGGCACATTCCTATATTACAGCACCAATGGGAAGAATTGGAAAGGGCACAAAAAATCTCCAAGGCCAATGAGAGGGGCATTGAGGCCAATCAAAGGGGCATCCAAGGCCTGGCCTTGGATGGCCTTGGATTAATTTAAGCCCTGTAACTGAGATATTATAACAAGCAACAAGGACTATGGAAGTGCGTGCGTTATAAATAGATGTATTTCAGTTTTTATCATTCAAAAAATGTTTGGTATAATTCCATAAAATGATGTACATAACCTAAATAAAAGGCATGCCTCTACCATAGAGGAAGATATTTTTGTTTCTTATGTTCTCCTTAGACTCTCCATCACAAATTTAGCTTCAAAATCATTTTGGTCTAGTAGTACTAGTATCAGTATCAACTTGGACGCGGAAGAGTAGTGCACATCGAGTTTGCACACCTCATTTAACTATATCCAAAAAAAATGTTCTACTTACTTCTAGTACGGTAATACTCATCAACGCCTGTTCAGCATCTAGATGAGGGTAAAGCATCATAGAGTTGTTATAGATCTAGGTCTACATCTCTATGCGGTACAGTTCCTGAGAAGAGAACTAAATGTTATGGCAAATAATTAGTTCGAATCCTACAAAAGGCCTATCATCAATGAGGTCTGTTTTTAATAGTGTTAGATGTAATCCACTACCGTATGGAAAATCATTACATTAACAATTAAAATGAATTGGAAATGGAAATCTGAAGAAAAGGCAGCACGTCAATAAGGAGAACATCACAATAATTAGTCAATAAAACTTAACTAACTTAAACGAAGAGGAATGTTATCTGAACACATAGTTCGCGATGGATATTCAAACTTCTTTGCAGCGCTATGCGCTAGCGAACATGACTAGTCTCACGTACGTGCAGACAGGGGCGTCGCTAGACCTTTTTCAGTGGGGGGGTGTAGAGGCCAACGATTACCGACAAAAGTAGCCACCAATTACCGACAAAATTAAATTTCCAATATCTACAAACTCAACCCTATAAACCTGGGGCCGAAGGCTAAATTTTTTTTCCTATGGACTATCTATAGTACTTGCATATGCGCAAAATGGTCATTTTCCTCGACGACATTAATATACGAATTATTTCTTAAATTTAGTCAGCATCATAGCTATATATTTTGATGCAGGCGCGGAGCTAGGATCTTATTTTAGGGAGGGGCGGTAGTGAGCAAGAGAATCACTTAAAAGTGCGCTCATAAGGGGGTGTGGGTGATGAGCCTCCCGCGCGAAGCGCGGAAGCTTAGACGTTTCCTTAAATTATTAGGAAAAGAAGACGATTAATTTTACCGTTTTCGACTGGTAATCCTAGGCTGAATAAAGTTCCCCCCCCCCCCCTCCCGCGCGAAGCGCGAAAGCTTTGACGTTTCATTAAATTATTATAAAAAAAAGAAGACGATTTGCTGTACCATTCTCGACTGTTTATCCTTTTCCGAATTCAGTATTCCCCCCCCCCCCCGCGCAAAGCGCGGAAGCTTTGACGTTTCATTAAATTATGAGAAAAAGCAGACGATTCGGTGTACTGTTCTCGTGTACTGTTCTCGACTCTTAATCCTAATCTGAATGAAGCTTCCCACTCCCGCGCGAAGCGCGGAAGTTTTGACGTTTCATTAAATTATTAGAGAAAGAAGACGATTCGTCGTACCGTTTTCGACTTTTAAAATTTAAGGAAACGTCAAAGCTTCCGCGCTTTGCGCGAGAGGGGTAAACTGAATTCAGACAAAATTAATAGGGCTTATTTAGAGTCGAAAACGGTACAACGAATCGTGTTCTTTCTCTAATAATTTAAGGAAACGTTAAAGCTTCCGCGCTTTGCGCGAGAGGGGGAAACTGAATTCAGACAAAATTAATAGGGATTATTAATATTAGAGAAAGAAGACGATTCGTCGTTCCGTTCTCGACTCGTCTAAATGAAGTTTCCCCTTCCGCGCGAAGCGCGGAATTTTTGGCGTTTCATCACAATATAGAGAAAGGAAGACGATTCCTCATACCGTTTTCGAATCTTATTATTATTAAGCCCTATTCATCTGAATTCAGTTTCCCCCCTCTCGCGCGAAGCGCTAAAGCTTTGACGTTTCCTCAAATTATTAGAGATAGAACACGATTCGTTGTACCGTTTTCGACTCTAAATGAGCCCTATTAATTTTGTTTGAATTCAGTTTCCCCCTCTCGCGCGAAGCGCGGAAGCTTTGACGTTTCCTTAAATTATTAGAGAAAGAAGACGATTCGTCGTTCCGTTCTCGACTCGTCTAAATGAAGTTTCCCCTTCCGCGCGAAGCGCGGAATTTTTGGCGTTTCATCACAATATAGAGAAAGGAAGACGATTCCTCATACCGTTTTCGAATCTTATTATTATTAAGCCCTATTCATCTGAATTCAGTTTCCCCCTCTCGCGCGAAGCGCGAAAGCTTTGACGTTTCCTCAAATTATTAGAGATAGAACACGATTCGTTGTACCGTTTTCGACTCTAAATGAGCCCTATTAATTTTGTTTGAATTCAGTTTCCCCCTCGCGCGAAGCGCGGAAGCTTTGACGTTTCCTTAAATTATTAGAGAAAGAAGACGATTCGTCGTTCCGTTCTCGACTCGTCTAAATGAAGTTTCCCCTTCCGCGCGAAACGCGGAATTTTTGGCGTTTCATCACAATATAGAGAAAGGAAGACGATTCCTCATACCGTTTTCGAATCTTATTATTATTAAGCCCTATTCATCTGAATTCAGTTTCCCCCTCTCGCGCAAAGCGCGAAAGCTTTGACGTTTCCTCAAATTATTAGAGATAGAACACGATTCGTTGTAACGTTTTCGACTTTTAGTAAGCCCTATTTGTCTGAATTCAGTTTCCCACTTTCGCGCGAAGCGCGGAAGCTTTGACGTTTCCTTAAATTATTAGTGAAAGAAGACGATTCGTTGTACCGTTCTCGATTCGTCTAAATGAAGTTTCCCCTTCCGCGCGAAGCGCGGAATTTTTGGCGTTTCATCACAATATAGAGAAAGGAAGACGATTCCTCATGCCGTTTTCGAATCTTATTAAGCCCTATTCATCTGAATTCAGTTTCCCCCTCTCGCGCGAAGGGCGTAAGCTTTGATGTTTCCTCAAATTATTAGAGAAAGAACACGATTCGTTGTACCGTTTTCGACTCTAAATGAGCCCTATTAATTTTGTTTGAATTCAGTTTCCCCCTCTCGCGCGAAGCGCGGAAGCTTTGACGTTTCCTTAAATTATTAGAGAAAGAAGACGATTCGTCGTTCCGTTCTCGACTCGTCTAAATGAAGTTTCCCCTTCCGCGCGAAGCGCGGAATTTTTGGCGTTTCATCACAATATAGAGAAAGGAAGACGATTCCTCATACCGTTTTCGAATCTTATTATTATTAAGCCCTATTCATCTGAATTCAGTTTCCCCCTCTCGCGCGAAGCGCGAAAGCTTTGACGTTTCCTCAAATTATTAGAGATAGAACACGATTCGTTGTACCGTTTTCGACTCTAAATGAGCCCTATTAATTTTGTTTGAATTCAGTTTCCCCCTCTCGCGCGAAGCGCGGAAGCTTTGACGTTTCCTTAAATTATTAGAGAAAGAAGACGATTCGTCGTTCCGTTCTCGACTCGTCTAAATGAAGTTTCCCCTTCCGCGCGAAGCGCGGAATTTTTGGCGTTTCATCACAATATAGAGAAAGGAAGACGATTCCTCATACCGTTTTCGAATCTTATTATTATTAAGCCCTATTCATCTGAATTCAGTTTCCCCCTCTCGCGCGAAGCGCGAAAGCTTTGACGTTTCCTCAAATTATTAGAGATAGAACACGATTCGTTGTACCGTTTTCGACTCTAAATGAGCCCTATTAATTTTGTTTGAATTCAGTTTCCCCCTCTCGCGCGAAGCGCGGAAGCTTTGACGTTTCCTTAAATTATTAGAGAAAGAAGACGATTCGTCGTTCCGTTCTCGACTCGTCTAAATGAAGTTTCCCCTTCCGCGCGAAACGCGGAATTTTTGGCGTTTCATCACAATATAGAGAAAGGAAGACGATTCCTCATACCGTTTTCGAATCTTATTATTATTAAGCCCTATTCATCTGAATTCAGTTTCCCCCTCTCGCGCAAAGCGCGAAAGCTTTGACGTTTCCTCAAATTATTAGAGATAGAACACGATTCGTTATAACGTTTTCGACTTTTAGTAAGCCCTATTTGTCTGAATTCAGTTTCCCACTTTCGCGCGAAGCGCGGAAGCTTTGACGTTTCCTTAAATTATTAGTGAAAGAAGACGATTCGTTGTACCGTTCTCGATTCGTCTAAATGAAGTTTCCCCTTCCGCGCGAAGCGCGGAATTTTTGGCGTTTCATCACAATATAAAGAAAGGAAAATGATTCGTCGTACCGTTGTTGACTCTTAAACCTTGTTTGAATTTAGTTTCCCCGAAAATTTTAAACCTCTGATTTCTTTAGCTGATATTATAGGAAAGTGAAACTTCGAGAAAATACAAGTATTGTAGTTGTAGTCACTCTCGAAGTCGTCACAGCGGATAAGAAGTCGCAGTTCGTAGGGAAAAAAACTTGTCGGCCGACCGACAATATACATCTCACCGACTTCAAACTTATGCATTGATGAGGATCGAGCAAGAATACCGACACAGCTGACCCGACACAGCAACATATTTACCCGTGTCTTTCTTGCTCCCTCAACGAGACGACTCCATCCAACAACCCCCTTTCTCTTTTACTCCCACTCCTCCTCTCTCAGACTCTTACCTCCCCTCTCTCTCCTCTCTTTCATCCCCCGCTTCTTTTGTTTCCCTTTCACTCTTTTTTGTTCTTTTTTTCCTTTTCTTTCTTTTCTTTCTTTCCTTTCTTTCCTCTCCCCCCTCTTTTTCTTTTTTCTCTTTCTTTCTTCTCTTTTCTTTCCTTTCTTTTCCTTTCTTTCCTTTCTTTTCCTTTCTTTCTTTTCTTTTCCTTTTCTTTTTTTTCTTTTCTTTCCCTTCCCCTCTCTTTTTTTCCCTCTCTTTTTTTCCCTCTCTTTTTTTCCCTCCCCCTTTTCTCTTTTTCCCGACGGCAGCGCAAATTTACCGACAATATCCTGACAGGTGGGGGGTGTCGCACCCCCCACACCCCCCCTTTGGCGACGCCCCTGCGTGCAGACACTATTCAGAAGGCCGGGCTCCTATTTTTAACAATAATACCATTAAAAACGGGTCTATTTTTTCAAAATGTCCA
This sequence comes from Strongylocentrotus droebachiensis, assembly GCA_035222895.1. Classification (NCBI taxonomy): domain Eukaryota; kingdom Metazoa; phylum Echinodermata; class Echinoidea; order Camarodonta; family Strongylocentrotidae; genus Strongylocentrotus; species Strongylocentrotus droebachiensis. Next base: position 115,316 of record JAVYIG010000383.1, read on the forward strand.
AAAATTTTCGGGATTGCAAACACCCGAAAAACACCCTAAAATTGAAAAAAATGTGCCTTATTTCCCAAAAAAAATCCCCAATTGAATGACCCTTAACCCTAAAAAGGCCGGGTTATTTGAGGTCTTTGTACGGCTGGGGGGCCGGGGGGGGGGGGGGGTGGCATTATGGCCCCCCTTAAGATCTCGGCTGCGAAGTGGCCGATCGCCGCGAAAATTTGCAAGCACGTCAAGTGAAGTGTATAGAATAATATGATAATTTTTAATTGATACGTTTCCTTAAAATATTAGAGAAAGGAGACGATTCGTTGTACCGTGCTCGACTCGTCTAAATGAAGTTTTCCCCTTCCGATTTTTTGGGGGGCATTTCATCACAATATAGAGAAAGGAAGACGATTTGTCTTTCCGTTGTTGACTCTTAATCCTTGTTTGAATTTAGTTTCCCCGAAAATTTTAAACCTCTAATTTCTTTAGCTAATATTATAGGAAAGTGAAACTTCGAGAAATTACAAGTATTGTAGTTGTAGTCACTCTCGAAATCGTCACAGCGGATAAAAAGTCACAGTTCGTATAGGGAAAAAAACTTGTCGGCCGACCGACAATATACATCTCACCGACTTCAAATTTCTGCATTGCTCCCTCGACGAGACGACTCCACCCAACAACCCCCTTCTCTCTTTTACTCCCACTCCTCCTCTCTCATGCTCTTACTTCTCCTCTCTCTCCTCTCTTTGACCCCCGTTTCTTTTGTTTCCCTTTTACTCTTTTTTTTTTCCTTTTCTTTCTTTTCCTTTCTTTCCTCTCCTCGCTCTTTTTCTTTTTTCTCTTTCTTTCTTCTCTTTTCTTTCCTTTCTTTTCCTTTCTTTCCTTTCTTTCCTTTGTTTTCCTTTCTTTCTTCTCTTTTCCTTTTCCTTTTTCTTTTCTTTCCCTTTCTTTTTCTCTAAAATCTTTACAGAAGGAGTTACATAATAATATTTCGATAACGTTCCAAAATCGGTAAATATTTTCGCATTCAAAAAATACATGTATAATAGTACCAGGTTTATTACAGTAATAACACAAATTGTTTTCTTTGATTTTCCATTTGAATAAATTAACAGGTGTTGGTAAAATATTATACATAAATTTAAAGTTGAATTGTATCAAATAATTATCACGAGCATATTTCAATTTAAATAACCATAAAGAGTCCCACTTTATAGTAACATTTGTTTGTAAGGTTTTGTTCCAGAAGTCTACCGCCCTAGATGGTTTTTGGATTAATTTTATGAGTTCCGTATATACTTTTTTCACAGTAATAGAGTGTATTGAAAATTCAAAACTATTTAAATTCAAATTAGAGTATATAACTGATTTACGTTTGTAATCGTTGAAATCATAAACTTGTTCGCCATATTTTATGATTCGCCTCCATCTTTGTTGTATTGCGGTTCTTATTTTTGCATATTCACTCAACCATCTACCATCATAATAGATAAGTTTATCTTTCAATTCTTTGACTGTCAAAAATCTATTTCCTATTACTATATCCCCTAAAAATAATATACCCGATTTTATCCAATTTTTATACAACAATGCTTTTCCTTTAAATTAAGTCTTGCATATTGATGATTCAATATTAGTTATATTTGATTTCAATCCGATACTTTTCCCAACTAGTTTGGAGACTTGGTAACTTCCGAAAAATTATCTACTATGTAGCCCCTAAGTTAATTATCATTATCATTGTTAGGCCTATAATTATTGTTAATACTATTATCATTATTACTATTCTTATTTGTTTAAGAAAAGAAATCAAGTCCACGAATATTCTATACCCGACAGGCGTTTTCCTATCACCTTCCTAGAACGAGAACAAGCTTTGCTCAAAACACCTTAATATAATATACACGTCCTAAGTTCTGGAATTCTCTCGATTCTGTGATTAAAAGGTCTGTAAGTGTACATGACTGTATTCAGAAGAAAATTGATAAGTTATTATTTGAATACATTATTGTCATTCCTGATTCCTGACTATTCTTGTCTCCAAACTGTATACTTTTGTTCATTACAATGAGTAACTAACGGCAGTGGCGTACGCAGGATTTTTTTCAAGGGGGGGGGGGGGGTTTAAAATCAAAAGGGGGGGTTTTCCAAAAAAACATACATAAAACATACACATAAAAAAAAAATCGAGGGGGGGGGTTTAACCCCAAAACCACCCCCCTGCGTACGCGCCTGACTTACGGTATGACCATACCAACTATGTTTATAATATACTCATATCGAGAACAAACTATATTGTAATATTGTTTTAATAAGCTGCAGATATATTCCCTTCCCTTTTCCTTGTCTTTTGTAGTTAATATTGTGAGTATCGGTTCATGTATCCCTGTAATCTCCCTTTCCCTGTTTTAGCGTGTATTATTTTGTATTTTATAAACTTTACTTTAGTTAATCATGTAATTTGTAGTTTAAGGAGCCTATCCACAACAAGCTCTGCTTTTCCATAGGCTCCGCCACTTTATCTCTTAAGTTAAACTTAATGGACAAATTATTCTGAATAGTGTGTACCGGTATTGTATGTAGGCCTACATGTATAAATAATCATTTTCAATATGTTTTACACTCTTTGTAAAATGAGATATTGTGGAAACCAATAAACTATAAACTATATAACTATAATATTATCATTATAATAGTAACAATTTTTACAAGGGCAGTCTTTCTATATCTAAGCACATTTAAGCTTTCGCACCCTACCGGGTGCCATTTAACACCTGGGTGGAGAGTGACAAAATGTAAAGGCCTAGCCCTAGATCAATGTCTTGCCAACAATAATGGATGCGTCATCCACTTGGCTTAAAAGTCGCTCTTCCACTGCGGGGAATTTCGGGGCCAGGCACCAGTTTCTTGCCGGCAAAATTCCAGTGTAAATTATACAATTTATGGGTGGTATTCTCGAAAGCGGACTAACTTTAGTCTATGGTTCAATCATAGAGCTATGGGTTCAATCCACCGACTAAGTATGGAATGCCAAGTGTCCATATGAATATATTTCAAAATAATTCGATATGTCCCTAAATTACCATGATAACATTACTGTTGTTTTTTAATTATGTTAGTTACATTTTATCTTAATTAAGTGACAGATTTAATTATCAAAAAAACATATTCATATGGACAGTTGGCATTCCATACTAAGTCGGTAAATTAAACCATGGATTAAAGTTAGTCCGACCGCTTTCGAGAATACCACCCTATTATGATTGGGGATTATATTGGGAATTGTGCATCAGACAATTATTATTCAAATTAAGTACTCCGCCCTTCCTATAATTTTTGTGCCAGATTTGGTCGAAGAAAAATTAGATCCTGACAAAAACTCAATATCTTAGGATAATCCGATTATTTTCGCATATTTCAATGTCCCGTCATTTAATCCATGATTTACAATCTTCGATAATTTTTGCTTATGCGTGCTTTCGCTCGCTTTTTGTATCTTTGATGTTGGAAAAAGGGTATGATATTACAAAAGTTGGTCATGGTTCGCCTGTTCAACTCATTACACATCCAATAATTATTGATGAGAATTCATTGAAAGGGACAGCGAACAATATTGCTGATGTACCATTTTCAGATGTAGGAATTATAAATCCTGATATTTCATGCGTTCTTTTATCTCACCACCTTGTCAACAGACTTTTCGGCGGCTTTAGCATGGGGTCAAAGGAGCGGCTTGATTCCACTCCTTGTATTAGCTCCCCGCATAGGCGCCGGAAGTGGGGGGGGGGGGGGGGGGGCAAAACGCATTTTTTGCCCCCCCAAACCCCCCCTCCAAAAAAACAAAACAAAACAACAGTAAAGGAGTAAACATGGTTTGTATTTGTAATCCAAAAGAACGTAACAATAATAAAAACCTGAATTAAATCACATATACAATTCCATTCAAAGAAAAAGGAAAGTTCACAGGAATTAAATTTCATAAACATTGCGCGTGCCACCTATACGGTATTTATCAATGGAGGTCTCTATAATAGCGAAACGCGTATATCGTGGACGGCGTACTGATGGGGGGGGGGGGGGGGTGGTCAGGCGCGGATCCAGGATTTCTTAGGGGGGGGCCCAAATTTGAAATTATCTGAGCCAAATATTGGTACGTAATGACGTAATGCGGGGGAGGGGGTGGGGTCGGTGCAGGGAGGGGCGAGTTTACCCCTCCCTCCTCTTTGACGTTTCATTAAATTATTAGAGAAAGAAGACGATTCGTTGTACCGTTCCCGAAAATAAATCTCGTCCGCATTAACTTTTTCCCCACCCGCGCGAAGCGCAAATTTTTTTACGATTTATTAAATTATTAGAGAAAAAAGACGATTCGGTGTAGAGTTCTCGACTCTTAATGCTCGTCTAAATTCAGGTTCCCCCCACCCGCGCAAAGCGCGGAAGCTTTTAAGTTTCATTAAAATCATTAGAGAAAGAAGACGATTCGTTGTACCGTTCTCGAAAATAATCCTCGTCTGAATTTAGTTCCCCCCCCCCCTCCTGCACGAAGCGCGGAAGCTTTTAAATTTCCTTAAATCATTAGAGAAAGAAGACGATTCGTTGTACCGTTCTCGACTCTTAATCCTTGTCCAAATTCAGCCCCCCCCCCCTCCTGCACGAAGCGCGGAAGCTTTTAAATTTCATTAAATCATTGGAGAAAGAAGACGATTCGTTGTACCGTTCTCGACTCTCAATCCTCGTCTAAATTCAGGTTCCCCCCTCCTGCACGAAGCGCGGAAGCTTTTGAATTTCCTTAAATCATTAGAGAAAGAAGACGATTCGTTGTACCGTTATCGAATCTTAATCCTTGTTTAAATCTAGCCCCCTCCCCCCTCCTGCGCGAAGCGCGGAAGCTTTGACGTTTCATTAAACTATTAAAGAAAGAAGACGATTCGTTGTACCGTTCTCGACTCTTAACCCTCGTCTGAATTCAGGTTCCCCCCCTCCCACGCGAAGCGCGGAAGCTTTTAAGTTTCATTAAATCATTAGAGAAAGAAGACGATTCGTTGTACCGTTCTCGAATCTTAATCCTTGTCTAAATTCAGCCCCCCCTCCTTCCTGCGCGAAGCGCGGAAGCTTTGACGTTTCATTAAATCATTAGAGAAACAAGACGAATCGTTGTACAGTTCTCGACTCTTAACCCTCGTCTGAATTCAGGTTCCCCCCTCCCGCGCGAAGCGCTGAAGCTTTTAAGTTTCATTAAATCATTAGAGAAAGAAGACGATTCGTTGTAGCGTTCTCGAAAATAATCCTCGTCTGAATTCAGTTCGAACTTCCCCCCCCCCCCTCCTGCACGAAGCGCGGAAGCTTTTACGATTCATTAAATCATTAGAGAAACAAGACGAATCGTTGTACAGTTCTCGACTCTTAACCCTCGTCTGAATTCAGGTTCCCCCCTCCCGCGCGAAGCGCGGAAGCTTTTAAGTTTCATTAAATCATTAGAGAAAGAAGACGATTCGTTGTACCGTTCTCGAAAATAGTCCTCATCGGAATTTAGTTCCCCCTCCGTCCCGACCCTAGTGGGGTCAAGACGGCGGAGCCAGCCCCGGAAGCTCAGGGGTTTTAGGCGTTTAAGTACGGTCAGATGAGCATTTTTTTTGTGTACCTTATTATTTTGTGACACTGGCAGGACACTTTTTGGCGTGGGTCCGGGGGCGGAGCCCCGAAAAATCAGGTGTTTTAGGCATTAAATTACCTTCAGATGAGCATATTTTGATGCCTCATTATTTGTTTACACTGGCAGTTAACTATTCTTTCTTTCTTGCTCTCATTCTTTTTTATTTCTCTTTAATATAATTTTTCAAAAAAAGTGTGGAGGGGGGGGGGGGGGGGAGGGAGCTCGAGGCTCCCGATCCCCGCCGTACCTCGGGCCCTGACTGACATTAAGAATATCAAGAATCATATTTTTTGCCTGGTTGTAAATTTAGGAATTTGTCATTTTCCAACAAACACATAAAGAAGTAAAAATTTACTAAAAAGCGACGAAAAATCTCGGAAATTATGTCATTTCAGCATTATTTGTAATCTACCGTTATGGAATTAGAAATAAACCACATTTGAATTCGTTTTCGCCCAAGCCCCCCCCCCCCCCCCCCCTCCCTATCAGTACACCAGTATCTCCTCTTTTCTCTTTTTCTTTCCCTTTCCTCCTTCTCTCTTATTTTTTTGATTGGAGGGGGGGAGGGGGGTTAAACAGCCTTGGAGGCAAGGCCCTTTCGGCCCCCCGATCTCCTTCTTCCCCCGTTTCTTTTCTTCTTCCTCTTCTTTCTTTCCCTTTCTCTCCTCTTTCCCTTTCCCTTCTTTTCCTTTCTTCTCTCTCTCTTTTTTTTTTTTTTTTTTTTGCGGGGGGGGGGGGGGGCCAAGGCCCGCTCGGCCCCCCCCCCTGGATCCGCGCCTGGGGGTGGTGATGTATTTCGTATTCGAAACCAGTGATTTACAAATGTTGATGTTGTGACATGATTTTCCGGCATTTTTTCTCCATTTTTTTGGTAAGTCATACCTTTTTTATGCGTTTGTTGGAAAATAAGAAAATTCCCAAATTACAGTCAGGCGAAAAACGCTTATTTAGAAGCCTTTATGTCATGGTCTGCAAAGTGGCTGGGCTCGAGCCCCCCCCCCCTCCTTTTTGAAAAAGTATGTTAAAAAGAAAAAGAAATAAAGACGGGGGAAAATATAAGTGACCTGCCAATGTCACAAATAAGGTATACAAAATGCACATCTGACCTTAATTAAATACCTAAAACCCCTGAGCTTCCGGAAGCTCTGCCCCCTGGAACCTCACCAAGGGGCCTAGGGCGGGCCCCTGAATGCTCATATGACCGTAATTAAATACCTAAAACCCCCGAGCTTCCAGGGGCTCTGCCCCCTGGACCCCAACAAGGGGTCTAAGGCGGGCCCCATGGATGCTCATCTAACCGTAATTAATACCTAATACCTCTGAGCTTCCGGGGGCTCTGCCCCCTGGACCCCATCAAGGGCCCTAAGGCGGGCCCCTGAATGCTCATCTGACCGTTATTAAATACCTCAAGCCCCTGAGCTACCGGGGCTTTGCCCCCTGGACCCCACCAAGGGCCCTAAGGCGGCCCCTGGATGCTCATCTGACCTTAATTAAATACCTGAAACCCCTGAGCTTCCGGGGGCTATGCCCACTGGACCGCACCAAGGGCCCTAAGGCGGCCCCCTGGATGCTCATCTGACCGTAGTTAAATATTAAAACCTCTGAGCTTCTGGGGGCTCTCCCCCCCCCCCCCCCTTGGAGCATGTCAATTGCCTTATAGAGGGCCCCTGGATGCTCATCTAACCGTAATTAAATACCTAAAACCCCTGAGCTTCCGGGGGCTCAGCCCCATGACCACCTGCTGCTGAGGCTCATGCCCCTGGACCCCACGCCAATTTACGCTCTACCTGATCGATAATACTCCACTTTGAAAAACGTTCCGCGGGACCTGCATGTAACGTGTAAGACTGGCGGTGATGCAGATTTTTAGTCTGCCCCCCCCCCCCTTCCGAACTTTTTTTTCTCATTACGTCACTGCCCCTGGAATGTTTGCCCCCCCCCCCCCCCCCCCCCCCCCCCCCCCCCCAATCCCAAACTGCTTCCGGCGCGCCTGGCTCCCCGGTTAGTTGTTGTTGTTGGGTTTATAAGGCTGTCCAATCTGAAAAGATTATTCCCGCCTGGCTATACTGTTTTCGAGTTAGTTCATCAGTGATGATTACCGACAGATGGCGCTGTTTCTTTTCCTCTGGCTCGAATATTAAGGCACCCAATCTTTACTTGGATTTTTTTGAACATCTGGAATTATCTAAAGGAGAAGGAATATATTGTAAAAGAAACACATAATGAAAATCAAATTATCTTTAACAATACTTTTATTGAAGGTAGGATAATTCCTTTTAATGCAAAATTATTTAATGTGAACATTTTTCAAGTTAAACATTTGACGGACGCAGAAGGTGATATGAGATCAGGGGACTATTTCATAAGGAAAGGTCTTAATGTAGACGATCTGTTTTTTCTTAATGATCTATACACCAAATTGCCAGCTGCCTGGAGGATTAAGAGAATTTGCAGAGGGAGAGATGATCTAAATGACACTGTTGATCTTTCCAAAATTAACTTTATCATTAACAAAACAGTGTATTCTTTTGAGTCTGTCTCTTCCAAAATGCTCTATAACATTTTTATTGCTACAATACAAGATGCATTTGCTTTTAAAAATCCAGAGGTAATTAATTTAAATCTAGATAAGTCGGAAACTACAACATGTTTCTCAATCCCCAGATTTTCCACTCTAGATGGGGAGTTAAAGGAATTTCAGTATAAAATTTTACATAACATCATATTTTGTAATGATAAATTGTATCTTTTTGGATTAACACAGTCAAATTTATGTTCCTTTTGTAGAAAAGAAGTAGAAACCTATCGTCATATCTTCTTTGAATGTTCTGAAGGGTCCAGAATATGGAATGAGATGAGAAACAGTTGAAAGATGTTTCAGTTTCTTAATATGCAATGGATTGATGTGTTGCTTGGTTTCAGAAAAAATATGAAAGATAATATATTGTTAAATCATGTATTGATTTTGGTCAAATATATGATTTACAATAATCGTAAAAATTGAAAGTTCCCAACTAGTAAAGAAATATGTAAGGCTGTAGAGAACTAAAAAAAAGTTGAACATGAAAAAATAAAAATTAAAGGACAAACTGCCAATACATTATCAAAAATGGGAAAATTTTACCCCGTAGGGCAGGGGAACTGATTGTATATATTGTAATTCCTGTTTCCTGTTCACTCCCTCACTCTCTCATCGATCCGGACACTTATCTGCTATCGTGTTTGCTTGTTTTTTATATTTTATTTTTTTATTTTTTTAAATAACGGTATAGTTACAGACCTCCACTGATACAAGACCAATATATAGTTAAAAATGAAAAATGCACCATATCATTATCTGTAAATATAACAAATTTTGTTATCATGGGTTATGAAGCAGCACCTTCACCTTATATTTTTTGTTTATATAAGAAAATCTTTATTCAGATCATGCTTAATTTATATTGAACTAATTAACTTGCATATTATGTTGTAAAAATTGTTCCTTTTTATAAAGTTGTATCCAAGTATTACCGTCACCTTTTCCTTTTTTAAAGGAATTGGAGCACATTCTGTACACTTCGTCGCTCGCATCACGAACCGTCCTCTCCGCGTATTTCCAAGCGAAAGTCAGTTTTGCAGAAAACGCGTTTAAAAGATAGAACTTTTTGAAACGGTAATTGTTAGACTTTAGAATAGATTATATTAACAATCAATGGGACGACTTGAGAGCTTAAAGTTTTATACAGTGTGTTTAGATTTTCTTGAGTTGGAGTAGTTTTGCTACAATTGGTTTGTAAACAGAGAGGACGGTTCGTGGAAAAGATAAAATTGAATGGAAGGCTCTGGTACTGCGCGCAACAGAGGACGGTTCGTGGTGCAGACAAATCCTGTAATTACTGAGCGGACGCTTTGTGATGATTACGGTATTACGTAACCAAGCATATTCACGCTCTGAAATTTTTACAGGATGTAGGTAATCATGAATACATGCAAAAAAAATTAAAAAATGAAAAAAACAGCAAATTTGCTAAAGAGGATCACAAACCGTCCTCTCCGCGCATTTCCAAGCGAAGGTCAGTTTTGCAGAAAACGCGTTTAAAAGATACAACTTTTTGAAACGGTAATTGTTAGACTTTACAATATATTATATTACAAATCAATGAGACTACTTGGAAGCTTAGGTCTTAACATTCTATACAGTGTGTTTAGATTTTCTTGAGTTGGAGTATTTGTGCTACAATAAATTGTAGGCCTACCCCATTCACAGTGGTTTTGAAATTTGTAGCGGCGTTGTAGCGGAGCGGCGACACCGCTACAACACCGCTACAAATGCATTCACAGTAGAAAAGTTATCCCGCTGCAGCAGCGGGATAAATATCATGTACCCATTCACGCTGCAGCGGGTGATTTTTATTACCTCCGTAACAAACACGTGTATGCATGGCTCATGACCCGCGAGTGACCCCGATATGACCGGAAATACTTCAGCGCGGGGTTTTCGATTGCATGTCAAGTTGCTTTTTGTATCCTCGATCATATTACTTTTTAAAAAACTAGCATTTTTATTGCTTCCAGTCAGAATATTTTAATTTTTTGAAGTGTGAAATATTTTTATTTGGATAATTATTATAATATCTACATAATAATAAAATCAATTTGAATCCACTGGTTACTTTATTTCTATTTCACTTTATGTTCCCCATTGCTGGAGAAAAGAGGTCAGTGATAGGTAAGTAAACAAATCACACGTGTTTGTCGCGGTGTTATAGCGGAGAGCCTTCACACTGAGTAAACACCGCGACAGCAGCGGGACTGTCCCGCTGCTGTAGCTAGGCGAACCTAGCGATAGTTTGTCGCGGCGTTATCGCGAGGCGGTGTTATCCCGCGATAGTTTATAACGGGTCCGAGCCTTCACACTGAAGACAACACCGCGACAGCAGCGGGTCAGTCCCGCTGCTGTCGCGGTGTTTGAGGCCACTGTGAATGGGGTATTGGTTTGTAAACAGAGAGGACGGTTCGTGGAAAAGATAAAATGCGCGATCACGCTACGCGCTACTTGCGCGCAACCTGACAGTGTACAAAATGAATGGAAGGCTCTGGTACTGCGCGCAACAGAGGACGGTTCGTGGTGCAGACAAATCCTATAATCGCTGAGCGGACGCTTTGTGATGATTACGGTATTACGTAACCAAGCATATACACGCTCTGAAATTTTTACAGGATGTAGGTAACCATGAGTACATGCAAAAAATGAAAAAAACAAGAAAAATAAAAAAATAGCAAATTTTGCTAGAGAGGACGGTTCGTGGTGAGGGGGACGACTTGTTTGAATGTGTACTATATTAGTTTGGATACTTATGGAAAATATTTTTAAAATAAAAAGTCTGTGTTTATAATGTATGAGACAATGTACTACATGTATGTTTATACTGTAAGAACAATTGTGTTCCTATTCATCATTTTGTATAATTATGAAGATCTGAATAAAGGCAAAAAGCTTTAAAAAATATATATATTGATTCAGTGGGTATTACAGCTTCCGTTCATTCGATGGTGCGGGCAATAATTTAGGTGTCGACCATGAACATGATGCGACTATTTTATTAATAATAATAGAGGTTAACTGTGCAGTGCTATAATATACATTCCCTCCAGATCTGATTCCCACCCTTCCTCTCCAGGAGAGAGAGAAGGAGAATAACGACAAAGTAAACTTTGGCGCTTAGACCTAAAAAAAATGAGTGGTATCTTGTGGTTTTTATGAAAGCCAACACAACTATGAGAGCGTGCAGAATGATCCTCATTCCCTAGTAAATTCTTTAAACTCTTATCTTTAATTTTAACCTTGAAAACAACCGTTTCCTATCTCTTACATGATTCTTACAAACCATTAAATAATATTCGATTGTTTCAGTTTCATGACAAAAATAATAAATGGCCATTATACTGAATTTGTAAATGTTTATTTTGCCTTTTCCCATTCTCATTTTGATGTAATAATCTTTCATATTTTCTACACAAAATAGATAATATAATAAGTCTCAGTGGCGGATCCAGGAATTTCTTACCGGGGGGGGGGGCACAAAATCACATGGGTGAAATATATGACAAACGATTGAGCGAAGCAACAGAGCGAGACGTCATAGCGGCGGGGGAGTGGGTCTGGGAGGGGGTCAGAACCCCCACCTATAGTAGGAAGCATTTGCAATTTTAGAACCACATTAGGCGCATTTTCAGGCACTTCCTGGAGTAATATGACGCAAAATTGCTTTCTCCTACCCCCTCCATGAGTAGGGATCGTTTGCAATTTGAGAACAACATCTGGCGCATTAATGTCCACCGGAACTTCCTGGAAAAAAAACAAGGCCTTCTGATTGGTTAGAAGTTAGAGAAAAGTGATCTGCATGTCAGGTCGCGGGAGTATATGCTTCGTTGCTGCACAATGCACAAAGGTGGTGGTCTGAAACCTCACAAGTAGTACTTGCGAAAAATATGAGTGCATAAACTGTCTTGTCATCAGGGGCGTCGCTAGATTTTTTTCTTCAGTGGGGGTGGGGGGGGGGGGTGTTGAGGCCACCGATTACCGACAAATATAATACGTACAACACCGAGAGTGAGAGGCAGATAAAGACAAGTTGAGGTCGCACGGGTGGGCCCCTGGATGCTCATTTGACGGTAATTAATTTTTAATGCCTAAAACCCCTTAGCTTCTGGGGGCTCCGCCCTCTAGACCCCACGCCAATAAGTGTCCTGCCAGTGTCACAAATCAGGTATAAAAATATGCTCATCTGACCGTAATTAAATTGCCTAAACCCCCTGAGCTTCAGGGGGTTCTGCCCCTTGACTTAACCAAGGGCCCTAAGGCGGGCACCTAGCTGCTCATCTGACCGTAATTAAATTGCCTAAACCCCTGAGCTTCCGGGGGCTCTGCCCCCTGGACCCCACCTAGGGCCCGACGGTAATTTAATGCCTAAACACCTGAGCTTTTGGGTTTTCGCCCCCTGGACCTCACGCCAATCAGTATTCTGCCAGTGTCACAAATAAGGTATCAAAATAAGCTCATCTGACCGTAATTAAATGCCTAAAACCCCTGAGCTTCCCGGGGCTCCGCCCCCTCAACCCCACCAGGGAGCCTAAGACGGGCCCCTGAATGCTTATCTGACCGTTATAAAATGCCTCAAATCCCTGAGTTTCAGGGGGCTCAGCCCCCTGGACCCCACGCATATTAGTGACCTGCCCGTGTCATGAATAAGGTATCAAAATATGCTCATCTGACCGTAATTAAATGCCCATACCCCCTGAGCTTCGGGAGTTCCGCCCCTTGATCCCGCCGGGGCTTAGCCCCTAGACCCCACGCCATTTTATGCTATGCTCTTCCTGATCGTAAATACTTTAGCTTTCACCCACCCACTTTGAAAAACGTTCAGCGGGGCCTGCATGTATGAGTGGGGTGATGCGGATTTTGTTTTCTACCCCCAAACATTTTTGCTCATTACGCCACTGATTCAGAGGCAAATTGTTAGTTAATATCAGTGACATATTATTTACTGCCTCTACCTAGGCTTGCCCACTTCTTTTAGATTCGTAATTAGATTCTCACAAAGTATTCAAATACAATTTGAACTGCACATTTTGTCAAATGATCCCATTGTGAGAATACACAAACAGTATATGCGGTATATAAAATCAAAACAAATATTATGCTGCTGAATTTCGGGAAACGGTTAACATTCTAGCTCCTCGGTGATCTCGAGACTGCACTATAATAATGCATCTCAATATCATCTAGCGGCACAGTACATGTTAGATATCACCTTGGTCTGTAGTTAAAACCGTGTCCCTCTAAGCATTAATCATATAAATACTATATTACAAAACAAATATCTTTTTTGAAAAGGGGGCAGGAGTGCTTCCGATCATTCCATCCGTAAGTTCACGTACCTGTCCAAATGTTATTCATTATTCATCTCTTGTTTCCATGTCTCAATGGTTAGTGAAAGAGACGGTAATCATACATGACAGATGGGCAAGGCCATTTAAGGTTATTCGATTATGCCCCAAAAAGAACATGTTCAGCGTCCTGCCTTTTTGGAAAAAAAGGAAGGAGGAGGCCCTTTTTCATCACTGTCATTCATCACTTTTTGTTATTATTACCCCCCCCCCTTTCACTATTTACGAGCTTATGCCACTTAGGGACTCTCTCTTCCCTATCTCTTTTCTCTCCCCCCCCCCCATCAATCACTCTATTTCTCTCTCTCTCTCTCTCTCTCTCGCTTCGCACTCTCCCTTCCATTTCTCTTTTGCAGTAAACACCTGATGTACAATTTGAAAAATGACTTAAGAAGTGCATCGACAAAATACTTACAAATTATTTCTCTCTTTATTTGGGTCTGCATACAAATAATAAAGTAAAGAAAGACAAAATGTGTAGGAAAATATAAAACACATCATTATAGAGCACTATAATTATGTAAGGTTACAAGATGGGAATATATCAATGAAGAAAACACCTACTGTAAAAAGACTAATTTCAAAAGTACATATACGGAAATTAAATACAATCAGATTCAAATATTTCCCATTCCAGCTGCTCGTAAAATTGATACCGATGGAAACACCGGGCTTATTGACCTTGAATAAGTACTGTTAAGGAATATACATGTACCTGAACGAATGATTACATAATCAGGAGATTCAGAATTATTACTATAGTAATATACAATGGGACTTCATTATCACAAACTCCTCGGACATCTTTATTTAGAAATCTGATGATTTCAATATAGAATAGAGAGGGGAGAGAGAGAGAGAGAGAGAGAGAGAGGGGGGGGGGGTTACAAATACAAAGCAAAGAAATGAGACCAGCAAACACCCTATGATGATGCGAGCTAAATTTGTTAAAACTACATTTATGTTCTTTATAAAAAGGAGGTTCCATTGTTACACTATAATATATCCGGCACTATACAGTGCGTCCCAGAAAAAACGAAACCGAGAAGTATCGATGTTTTATCATAACTTAATCACAACCATAATTAATGAATGATACATATTTGGAAAGCTTAGAGTCTCCTCTTTCAGTTGATGCTACTCACGTGATGCATATTTCACGCATGAGTGATTAAAAGCAATTTGAAGGAAGGAAACCAAAAAGACATTTGGCGGGCGGTATCTGAATTTCGAAGAAAAATTCACATTTCTAGAAAGTTGAGTTTCTGCTCTTTCATTATGATACCTCAATCAAGAAAAATGAGCCAGGAATAACAAAGTTCTGTTTGTTTAAAGTAGCCCTTACATTTTCATAATTTTAACAAACGAATTCGTTTTCACTGGGTGCCTGCCGTAGCAAAAAGCAGATTTGACAAAAGACTTAACTCCGTTTCGTTGACAATCAGCCATGCATGAAGACACTCGTCTACGGCTGATTGTCAACGAAACGGAGTTAAGTCTTTTGTTAATTTCGTTTATTGATACGGCAGGCAGCCAGTGAAAACGAATTCGATTAATAAAATTATGGAAATACAAGCACTACTTTAAACAAACAGAACTTTGTCATTGCTGGCTCATTTTTCCTGATTGAGGTGTCATATGAAAGGGCAGAAACTCAACTTTCTAGAAATGTGAATTTTTCTTCGAAATCCAGATACCGCCCGCCAAATGTCTTTTTGGTTTCCTTCTTTCAAATTGCTTTTAATCACTCATGCGTGAAATATCACGTGAGTAGCATCAACTGAAAGAGGAGACTCTAAGCTTTCCAAATATGTATCATTCATTAATTATGGTTATGATTAAGTTATGATAGAACATCGATACTTCTCGGTTTCGTTTTTTCTGGGACGCACTGTATAAACAGATAGAAGGAAACAAAACATACAACAGCTGAAAGTACGATGTAATGAAGCAGAAACGGAAAAGAAGGAATAAATACAATTCATTGGAGAAAAGAAGAGAAGCATATATTATAAAACCAGAGGCTTTTCACAGCGAAAAACTTAATTCGAGAATCGTAAATATTTAGTCTAATGTCAATTGTGATTCACAGTTTCGCGGCGTGGAACTTGTCGCGAATCTTAAAACCACTCGAAATCTTCGCGAACATATTTTCATACCCAAAAAGATTTTTGTTCGTGTGTGTTGTAATGTGCAGGGATTTTTAAAAAAGGAGTTGAAATGAGACGCACCATGAAAAAGAAAACAATTACATTTTCCAAGAAAATAGAACTAACGTTCAAGAGCTTCGGTAATAAAAAGTCATGAAAGACAACTTTCTATACACAATATATCATAAATGAAAGACACAATTTTTAACGATTTCAGAAAGACGTAAGAATTAGCATTGATAAATTTACACATGACTTTGTATAAGTCATGAAATTACAAATATTTATTTTGTATTTTTGTACACTTACGACATTGGTAATCTTTACGTTGAATAACGTTACAGAACTCAGCTATAAAATTTGATTTAAAAAGTCATACCTGCACTGGTACTTTTCCGTTAGATATTTCATCATGATAAACACTTGAAATACAAAACTGTCAAATCGTGATTTTGATCAATGAATCACATACGTGCCTCTCAATACGAAATAAATGAGAAAACAACAATAAAAGGGAATTCCATCACCAGTATTACACTACTTAGCTTAATAAATAGGCACCACGTAGTGAATATATAGACGAAGATATATACGCAAACAAGATCTAGATCTGATATAAAACATATCTCGATAGTAATATTTTCAAACAAGATCATTGAGGAACATTTAAAAACTAATTTTCCATTAGAAAAATACATATACTGTACAGTTTGTGATAAGAAGTAACGTTTTAATAACTATGCAGTAAGACTAATCAATATATTCTTACAGGTGTATACAGGTACCTGTCTTTATTTTCAGTATAACTATAACAATTACAGATAGGACTACACAAAATATATGGATTTGAATACCAGATATGTTTTATATCTCATATATATCAGGCGCTTTATATATATCAATTAATATTGTTAATGAAGACCATATACATTTCAATCGCCAATACAAAAAATTGAGTTTAGGAATCCATTACGGCATATATATATATATATATGTATATATACGAAATATATGTTTATATAAAATTCGTTAAATTCTCACAAAATAATGGTAATAATGGCACATTCATTGTGAGGTAGTGAATGAAGGGAATGGATCAAAACCATTCAGATAAAGTTTAAATATCTTTATTGATGATGCTTTGAATGTAGGCCATTTCTACAGTTCCTTTATCATGTACATAACAAGAGTTATGACATGAATGTCCCATTTTCTGTAAACAAATGGCGTTCGGATTCCTTTTATATAGAACACACTGGCACCCATCGAACTTGAGAAAGAAATGTTGCGTAATAGTGGTAACAAGCGACGATCATAATTATCGCAAGTTGTCATAACTCTTTTAGAATGGGAATATATTCCTTTCCAGTGGCTTTCGTATTTTCTGTAGTCTACACTTAGTATTTAAAGCCACCAATTTAATTTCTTTACTGCTACCCTTCCCAGCCGGCCTACCCTAATCCGTGATGGTATCTTCAATGAAATCGAGGAAGGAGGATACACGTGTGTAGACTCCAGGGAACCCAGGATCACCACAACCCGTCCCATAGCTCGTAATGCCAACAAGATGCCACCGGCCATCATCGCCTTCACACGCCAGAGGTCCCCCGCTATCACCCTGTCAAGATCGAAAAGTAGGATAAAAGATTAGGTAAATATAATTTCATCAATTTTGAAGAATTTTTCTTTTACTGTTCATATAGAATATGTCCTGCTTGTTCTTCATTTCGTTGACATTTTTTTTCTTTAAAACGAATTGACTGATACATTCTACCTTCATAACTAGAAGTAAAAAAATATCATGTTACATGTTGCAAAATTTGAAATACCCAAATATCTCTTGAGACAGACCTAAATGGCAAGAAAGAATTATTTCGTTTCCTGATAAATAGAGGCACATCCATTATCTAAATGCTAGGATATTGATGTTTATTGTTCCTTTCTTTGTCAAACGTATGTATCCATCATTTTGTGCAATCGCTTAAAAGGAAAGTTGAAAGAGCGTAATAATTTAAATGACAAAATTGCTTTGTTTGTTCAAATTTGGTTCAGAGACGGCTTAAATATCATTATTCGATAACTTTGTTGGCTTTTTCGTGTTGGTATTAATAATCACAACCAGCAGGCCCATGTATTGTTATTATTAATTTTAATAAATTAATAAATTAATAAATTAATGGTCACCGAATTTTGGAAAGTGGAGCTGATTTGGAATGATCGGGTTTAATCTTAATTTCACACATTATTTTTGGGGTCTACAATTACCTTGATAGCATTTTTAGGTCTTAAAGGGCACTATAAATATCATACATAAGAGCAATAACCATGCACTTTGAAGGCATTTGCGGTCTTAAAGGTAAAGACCAGTTTTAGAAACGCCCCCCTCTCAAAAATGAAATGGAAGCTCTTTGACTAATACGTGATGATACAAATTTTGCCGGGAAACCACCTACTAATTGATATATTTGGTAAGTTATTATATCTATCTGGACCGGGTAGATATCGCGCACGTGTCGCGTAGTCTCATTATATCTCTCTGTGTATATACAGTACTTTATGTAACTTTACCAAGACTGGGCCAAATTTCTTATCATTTTGATGATTTCAGAACCTTGCAGTACACACCAATACTTATACGCTAGATGATCAAACTTTTCTGATCGATGCCACAACGTTTCTTTCACAACTGGTCTTTACCTTTAAACAAGAACTCGACTATCCCTTTTAACGAAATTAAATATATTTATTAATAATAATTGATATTTTGTTACTTATTTAGATAAAACATAATAAGTGGAGCGTTTTAAGGAGGAGGAAGAAAACTTAATGTGATAGACGCTGAAGATAGAAAATATAATATTTAAAAATGCGCGTATTACTGGATAAATAGGTGAACTAAAAGGATTAAAAGGTAGAAAAAGAGAGTAAAACAAACAAATAATGCGAATTTCCCAAATGAAGACAAATTACCTGACAACTGTCATAGCCGCCTGTTGAATAACCAGCGCATATCTTAGAGGGTATGATGTCATCATAAATTTTACCGCATGCATCATTCTCAACCGATTTCAGCAAGACCTTGAGAAGATCATTGGAAGTATCTTCTCCTATGGACATAAAAGAGGAAAACAATCAAATGATTATATTAAGATGTGATAGCATAATTGATTTTTAATCGTTTATGAATGTCATTTGTTTTTCAGATGACAAGAAATATGACTTAAATTTGTTCTCTTTTCAAACCATTAGTGATGTCAATTACGCATGTTTTCAGGACAAAATGATTATCATAAATAAGCCAGTTTAATTATAACAAAATGTGAACGCAAACAGTAAGAAATAAACTAATGAGTTATTGTCGCCCGAGTTTGTGACGTACGGCTGCTTAAACTTTGATATTTACCATCAAACACAATGACTCCCCAGCCAGCAGCGTAACATCGTCTATAGATCTGAGTCTCACTGACGTTGCTTGGTAGACAGATCGGCCGGACGTAGTCATTGATCTCGACTGGTTCTGAAAATCGAATGAGAGTGATGTCGGCGCCGTCCCTCGTCGAAAAGTAGTTGGGGTGGTCGATGATTTGGGCAATGTTCGGTGAAACACTGTAACTACTTTCTGTGTCGAGTTTTATGTCGCCGAAAACGATTTCATCGTAGACACCACTGCGAAGGAAGAGATATGAAAATGGTGCTTTTTGCCTATATAAGAATGATTTGATAACTTCTTTCACTTAAACAAAAAATACGTTAGATCGATATATCATGCAGGCGGAAGTCAAGGATTTCTGTAAAAATTGGGGCACAATATTCTTGAAATTTGTTGACAAAAATGAGACAATCAGGATTTCTTTGTAACTGTGGACTATACAAAATATATCGAACAAAAGGTATACCACTAAGGTTTCAAAAGGGAGGGAGGGGCAGGGGTCGCCCCCCCCCCCATGAGCTTATTAATATGGACGTGGTAGGCTTAATGTCGTTTAAACAGTACATGATAATGATCCGTGGTGTTTTTCCATCTTCATCTTCTATATATATATGCATAATGTATGCTAGGAACATTATATCAAATCTTACGTGCAGTGAGCAGCCGTGACGGCCCAGTACTCATTGAGAAGTGTGGCCCCACATTGTAGATCGCCCCGTTGTGTCCTTAACGACCCTATCCAAGGGAACTCTCCCATCTCGGCATAAGTGCCGCCAACGATGCGGGGTTGTACCTCCGAATCTCCCTGGTAGCCCGGTCGGGTGCCACACACCATCGTGTCAAGTAGATCTGTGAGTGAGGAGAGTAAGAGTTAGACAGGGGTAGTGTGCACATTTGTAGATATCTGTTGTCCTCACTGGAGGGGAAATATTATTATGTATCACTTTATCTTTTTCAATCGTAAAGACTTTCAAGAAATCAACCTTGTGTGATTTATAACTTTGTCTATCACCATTTGAAACATGCGAACATTAAATGTATATCATTATTTGAACATGGTTTTGTTCATAAAACAAGAGGATATTAACATGCCCTTGAATTCATTTCGTGAAAATCTTTGCTTTCATGTCTTTTTTAAAAGAATTTAAACAACCTATAGAACATTGAAGAAAACTAAAGCTTCACCGAATAAATAACCCTGTCTTATAATCATTAATGTCTTCACTATATGAATGCATACAATTTCATTTGCTTGTATGAATAAGATACCCTTAGATTTCAGATTCAGATTTTTATTTATTTCCGTTTCAAAACAAACAAAATATAAACAGACATAATATAATACAGTCAAATATAATATAAACAAAGTAAATTCAGTATTATGTAGAACAAAATTTAGTTGATAAGAAATATTGGGAAAAAACAGTACTGAACAATAGAAAAAAATGACCTTGATGAAGTAATTCAAAACGGAGGGGCTTGCTAAAAAAAGCAGAGCTTGTATGAGGCAAGCCCCTGACTTAGTTACATGGATACGCTTAAATAAATTATGGTCGAAAGCTAATACCAGTAAAACACACTAAAAGGGAATACAAAAAAAAGAAAAAGTAAAAGTAAAAATAAAAGTAAGATAAATATAGTAACAGAGAGAGAGAGAGAGAGAAAGGGGAGAGAGCAAGAGAGAAATAGAGAGCGAGAGAAAGGCAGGAAGAAGGAGATGGGGACAGGAGGCAGGTACACCACCAGGTCGTTAGGCTTGTTTAGATTATTCTTAACAAAGAAACAAAAAAGGAGGAATAACAAAAGGAAAGATTTGTTTTATCTTTCCGTAGGTTTAGATTTTTGAGCTTGGCTTGTTGGTGGGGAGTATTGGCTGATTAATGTTTTCCTAAGTTTACGTTTAAAATTGCTAAGACTAGGGGCTTCTTTTATATCGTTGGGAAGAGAATTCCAATAGGCACATCCAGCGAAGACAAATGAATTCTGTGCAAATAATGTTCGTGTTAAGGGTAAGTGATAACAGTTCCGTTGTCTAGTCGGGTAATTGTGTACAGAGGCATTTTTGCAGAACATATCGGAAAAAATTGCGGGGAGGTCGTCTTTACTTAGTTTGAACATAAATTGGCCGAGTTGGAACACATAGATATCTTTCACTTTGAGAATATTATTTTCGAAAAATAAAATATCTGTATGAGATCTGAATTGTGTTTGAAATATTATCCTGAGTGCTTTTTTCTGCAGCAGTAGGATCCTATTTAATTGTGTTTGTATGCACATCCCCATGCTATAATCCCATAATTAATGTATGGTAATATTAAGGTATGATATAATGTAAGAAGAGTTCGAAAGTTGATAAATACTAGGAATGTGATCACGCATAACCAAATAGATATTTCCACTTTTGAATCAATATATATACAGCATCACGTTTTTAAGTTCTGCAATCCCCAAATGAATGAAGAATATTAATACAAGAAAACACGTATGTACCAGAGGTTAGATCATGCACCCCTCCCCCCTCCCACACCGAAAAACTTTAGAAAAAGGTGCACACATAGTCTATAATTATGACTGTATTAGTGATAACAGCAGTGATAGCGTCAAATTTCATAATCAATTTGTGTGTGTCCTCCTAATGTAATAGAAGAGGGGGTTACCCGCCCCTGATCACACACAAAAACATACAGATATCCTAGCAATTACCCCCATTTCGGGCCTCGCAGAATGGATTGCCGTCGCCCACCGTGCTTCCCGAGCAGGCATTGGACAGCTCCGACAACATGGGGCAGTTGTAGATCACCTCTTCGCAGACCCACGGGCACGGGTTCCTCGTCGTACCGTAGTGCGGGCATTCTGGAAAGAGCGCGGCGCAGATGAGCAGCTGACTGAAGGGGTGGCAGATGAACACACCAATTGACTCCAGCTCGCCATACCGCTGAAGGGCATCCGACTCCGTCTGGTAGCGGGCGTTGGGGAACACGGTCGTGGTCCACGGGAGCCAGCCGGAGCACACGGATGGGACTGGCTGACATGTAGCTATAAAGGGGAAATAGAAATATTTTTTATTAAAATGAAAAAGAGGTATTTTACTTGTATATTGTTAAATCACTTCACCGTCAAGACAATCATCGGGTCAATGATAGTTTACGAAAATGATTTGTTTTGATCTTTGGTGCACGTTGTTATGGTATAGATACACTAAAACAATATATATATATATATATATATATATTGTGTTTTTTTGTTGTTGATCAAGCATAGTTTAAATGGAACACATGAATCATTTCGTTTGCATTTCCAGCTAGAATAGTTTCCAGTGACTAAGCTATGGAGTTTGTTTCTTGTATGAACTTAATTCACACTGAACAACTCCTCATGAGCATGACATTTTTATTCAATTATTTTTTGAACAAAAGCAAAACAATAAATGAGATGGAAAATTGACTTACGACATTTGTCTTCATCTGAAAAGTCAATGCAGTCTATCTCTCCGTTGCAAACAAGACTATTGGACCGGCACTGGCCATTCATACAGCTGAACTCGTCAATGTTACATGAACCTGTAATAGAGAAAGTTAGACACAGAGAGAGAGAGAGAGAGAGAGACAGAGAGAGAGAGATTTAGACAGACACAAAGAGAGAGAGGGTACATAATCAGGCTGAGAAGCAGACGAATATTATTATATACAAGGGAGAGTGCAAATATAATGAAGTTTTCTAAAGAACATGCGACACTCCTCAGGAAAAATGTGAACCTTGTTAAATCAAATTGATGAGCACATTCCTTTGGGGGTCGCCCTCACCCCCTCATATTTACGACGAATAAGCTCACTGGTTAAATGTTCATTTTGTTGTTATCAACTATTAGTCGAATCCCATGATTTTTTCATCAGCTGAAATCTATTTGAAGGCTTGAAGAAACATTTGCTGATCCAATTAAAAGTTCTAACGGCCGTTTACACACAAAACATTTCGATTAAGTTATCACCAGCGCTGATCAAGCTTAAGATGGCAATATGTGCATGCGCTAGTAATTCAACGCAATGTTTGGTACCATGCATTCACTTTTTGTACAGCCTACCTGCACAAGACACGTCAAAGGGCTGCACCAGTCGCTGATTCAGTCCTACGTCAGCAAAATGACGCTTTGGATGCAACGTACGTAAAACGTCAATTGATTGACGTATGACTGCGTCAGCGACTGGTGTGACCTTTCACGGGTCATGTGAGAGTGTAAACTAGCAGACAACGCTTTTAATAAGTGACGAAAGACCTTTACCGGCTCAATTAACGCAAGTAACAGCGCAATCAAAATAACGCACTTAAAATAACGCATCATGTGCAATTAGGCTTGACTTCTTTTCCACATATATACCGTTAGAAGCCTGTCCTTCAATTTCGATCCGAAACCCATATAAGCTAAAAGAATGGTCGCTCTGGAACACGATCGTCATCTGGTTCCCGGTCGACATGATGACCTGATTCGGCAACAGTCCGCTGATCCTAGCGATCTGGTTATTGGAACCGGTGCCGTGTCCCTCGTAGAACGTAAGGAAGTCGTAATTCTCCTCGATGTCGAATTGACGCGTTGCGGCAAGGATACGTTGCTCGGCCGGCGCCGTCAGGTAGACGGTGGCGTCGATGTCGTTGCCGTACCGGGCGGGAAAATTGGCGCTGTAGAGCGTCAGGAAAGGTGACGTCACGGATTGATATTGTTGGTTGGTACCGCTAAGATCTATTGGTGAAACGGAAAAAAGTAAATGATCAATAATTATACCCATATAGCGCTCTCACAAACTAACTGTCGGTTCAAAGCGCTTTGGGTTAATTTCCTTAAGAAAGATATCTGACAAGGGATATACAAATGAATCTTAGAAGCTGTTCTCATTGTTCCATAATTCGCTTCGAGAATTGTTTTTCTTCTAATCTAAACGATCTTGAATACTGTTATGTGACAATTATGTGGCTGCTGTAAGAAGGTCGAAAGGAAATCATGGAGTAATAACAAGATATTTCCCAACTAGTATTCCTTACCTATCCGGGCCGGGCAGCCGGGTTCAAAAGTGGGTAAAACACAATGCGGAGTGACGTCACAAAGCCTTTCTGCCTTGATGCACAAGTGATTTCCACATAGCATATCGGAAGGTGCGCATGCTCCGAGGACCTCTGACAGAACGACAAAAAAATATAGGACACACGTAAGAGGATGTGAGCTGGTCTGGTGGTACGGTTAGCTCGCTGTCTCCCCTTATAAAAAGAACCAGACTCTGACGGACCTCGGTTCGAAACTGAGTGCCGTCTTTTGTTAGGTGACATTAAACGTCATTCCCGACGTAAATAATCATATCTAGATCTAACTAATAACTGATTAAAACCAAATTGCACACACGATGACCATCATGATATTTGTATTTTAGTCTTCAAGATATAATAAGACCAGTCATTGTGATTGTCAAATCATTAGAAAACCTGTAAAATGTTAAGATATAGGAAGGTAGTTTCAGATAGATAGGACTCGGATAAATTATTATCATCGATAGCTCGACCGTAAAACATCAACAACAACACAAATCGAGATTGCACAATTTTAACCTATTTTGAGGGATTGGAGGCATTAAGAATGTTACCAAAAGTTATACTGAATCTTAATTGTTTTCATTATATCCACCACTTTCAATATAGATTTGCTGTTTTCTTGTCTCCTAAATGATCGAAGTGCGTGGATATGATTGTAATGTTGCACTTAGACTTACTTACACGTTTACTATTACATTTTTTGTTGGCGGAAAGCAAACTAACCATTTTGGAGCACAGATGTGATATGGGCCATGAATCCGATGGACCTAAAATTTCTGTCCGTTACCATGGTGATCCAAATGTCACCGCCTTGTGATAGAATCTCTTCCGGGACGAACCCGCCGCCGTAGAGCCGCAGAAATGGATCACTACCAATGACGTCACCATCTCCAATCAAGACGTAATCATTGGCATCGTGCGTTGAGAAGAATGCAAATTGAAGGCGAATCTAAGGGACAGATTAAGAAACAAAATCCAATTAAATTTATTTACATGCGTTTCTGTTTCACCAGAAATATGATTTGTGATGGTACACTTTTCGACACGCTTTCGGTCAGCATGGTCAAGGATTGAAACTTGAGGAGAACCATTTACCACGAGCCTTAAAAGCGTCTGACCATAGAACGTTGATTAAGGAAGGATTACTCGAGGATTAAGGTATTAGGCTAATGCTGGAGTAATACTTATGCAATGAATCTCTATCTTGCAGTAAAAAAATAAATAAAAAAAGAGAAATAGGGAGAGACCGAGAGAGATAGAGAGAGAGAGAGAGTGGGAGACAGAGAGTGAGAGTGAGAGAAAGAGAGACAGAGACAGAGACAGAGACATAGAGAGAGAGAGAGAGATAGAGAGGGGGTGTCATCTCATACACTGAACATATTTGTAAGATCGTGGTACATGACTTGTATAATCATTTGAAATGAATATTGACCCTATTCTCATTTTTCATATTTTTTTAAGCATTACCTAATATATCCAATCATTTTATTGGCCATGCTCATTTTGCTCAATTACCAAATTTACTACCAAATTATTAATATTTCTTCTCGAATAAATCAGCCTTACAGATACATTAGGTTTTCTTTACTGTCTTGATTAATGTTATTGTGTTTGAAAAAAAAGGGCGGGAAATACATTAAAAAATATATAAAACGTACCTTGTAACCAGTTCCAGCAATGAATTTCCAGCTGTAAAGTACATTATTCGGATATTCGGCAGGATATCCGTATGACGTCAACGAATAGGGAACATCCTCGTAAACTATGTCTATAGTTTCTTCACCAACGGCTATAAAGAGAAAAAGGCACAAAATAATGAATTTTTTATAAGGTCAAAAGACAATGAGAGGTAATCAGTTGTTCCCTTTCATATCAGGTCTTGTGTCGAATCTTGATGGTATTAATAAAAAAAATAATCAAGGTGCTTCAATGATTTTCGAACACATTTCCCGAAGATTGGCATTTCATTTAATATTACTCGTAACCTTTGATTAACTTGATTAATAACAAACTTTCAGTCCTGGTTTGTTTATCAGCATTTACGACTTTACGTAATATCCTGTTGTTCTGATAGAAAGAAATGTGCTCTACATTCCGTAGCACTATTTGATAGAGTAGAGAGAAAGAGAAAGAGAGAGCGAGAAAACAAAAAGAAAGAGAGAGAGAGAGAGAGAGAGAGACAGACAGACAGAGGGAGAGGGAGAGAGAGAGAGAATGGGGGAGGGAATTTAAAAGAGAAAATGAGTAAAAGAGAGAAAGGAAGAGAGAGAGAGAGAGATAGAGAAAAGGAGAGAGGAGAGAAAGGAATGTAGATAGACACATAGAGAAGGAGATAGATAGAGAGAGAGAGATGGATCAAGAGAGAGAGAGAGAAAGGAATGTAGATAGAGAGAGAGAGAGGGAGTTTTAGAGAGAAAGGGAGAGAGAGAGATAGATAGAGAAAAAGAGAGGAGGTGAGAGAGAGAGAGAGAGAGAGAGAAAGTGAGAAAGGGGGGAATACGGATGGTGTGGTGAGAACGTATTTTGATCTAAAGAAGATATGAACGTATTGGACTTATAAAACTATTTGTAACAGTAGTCTTAAAAATAACTTATATTTCCCGATGTGGACGTGATTTGACCTTATCACCAAATATAATTATGGAACCTACACTGCTCCCCCCCCCCCCCCCCTCCTCCCCCATCCGTGGTTTACGATTGTTGTATTATCACTTAGAATATAAGGGCAGAAGATTGAAACTTCTGTGAAATAATTTAGTCAATCCTTTGGTTTATATCTCGAGTTGAGGACACTATTTTCGCTCAAAAAGTTGATTATAGTTGCAATGCATAGACTGGAAGGGGGCTTGCTAATGCATTCTATGAAATTCGCCTTCTCAGTGTTGTAGCTACGGGGCATATATAGGGGGTAACAGCCTCCTCATGGGAAAATGGGAAATCTAACAAGTGCATGTGAGGGAGCAGGAAAGCCAGAAAGAAGGGGAGGAAACTTGAAAATGAAAGAACCCCTCCCACAGCTATCCCACTAATCGGTGACCTTGTTTATCGCATTTTATCTCACGTCATCAACTAACCTCGTGAAAATGGTGTCCCCCCCCCCCCCTTCCCCATGATCCCATTTTCACCTGGCTGGAACCACGCTACGCAACTGGTTTTTCCCTCAACATATTGCTGCTACTTACGATAAGAGCAACCCGATTCGTCCTCCCCTCCTGTGCAGTCATTAACGTTATCACACACGGTTGAGTTGGCCACACAGATCCCATCATTGCACAAGAAACTATCGCATCCTAATATGGAGGATACGAACATTATTTATAATCAAATCAAATCAAATAATTTATTTTCCACTACGAAAACGTATATATAAATATCATTGACAACATAATTATAATTATTGTAAATTATAGTTGTGGGATCATAAAAAGCACAAAACGCTTGTTGAAAATAATTCCTTAAAAGGGCTGATCAAATAATATGATCGGGTAGCCTCATGAGTGACATCCCCTAGGCCCCAAGCGCCAATGGCCCTCATGAATTTTTTTAAAAACAGGTTGAGATTAAGGTTAACTTTAGGATTATGATTTTTGTTCGGTAAGGTCTGGATTAACCTAACCCCTCAATCACTAACGGCGAATACTACAGAAGAGCCAAGGAAGTAAAGCTTCCGGTTTAAAATCACACAACAAAAACTAAATTATTTTAAAGATTTTAAGATTTAAACCATGTTATTATCTGTTGCTTCATCAGGACATTTCTTCTTTTCTGCTTAGTAGGAACCCGCTCCACTTATTCAAACGTTTCAGTACGCTCTCAGCAATGTCTAAAGAGAGCCGTTCTTTTACATATTCAGCAAAGAATATGATAGTTTGCATATAATACGACAACATCAAAGCTATGTCGTTTTTTCATCTGGGAAACCAAAAAGATGTTCTTAGCTTACTCTGCATACAGTTTCTCTCGTCCTCTCCGAATTCACATTGCTGCTCGCCGTCACATTCTTCTTCGAATGGAATACATTTACCACTGTCACACGAAAAACAGTCTGTAATAAACAGATTACGATAAAACAGAATTAATCACATTATACTCTGTTTATCAGATTGCAAAGGATTGATTTGTATGTGTATATGCTTGTATTTTAAAGAAGTAAATTTGAAGTTGAACTTGCATCAATAGTCATTATTATCAAGAAAGGAAGTTACACAAATATATACAGTTGTACGGGAATTCTATATTCACCTCATTTATCTGATATCCCTTAATGTTACAGTTCATAACTATGAAGATATACATCAAAGTATATGTCATGATACTATAACAGACAGATATTGTTATTATTATTTTAATATTCTGAAACCAATATGTATATCAAAAACATTATGGAATAATGGTAAAGCATTCATAACATGCATTGCGATTAAATTATACGAATAAATAATCATATGCATGCAGGCAAATATACAAAAATTGTAAAACGTTAGTGTGATTCGTTATAATTATGTGCATTGTTAATTGTAAAATTATTGTACCTTAATTGTAACAAAGCCAATGGAAACAAAATTTCTATTATTAGGTCTACTATGAATCAATAAAGATGAAATGAAATGAAATATCATTTAATAATCAAAATACAAGCATATGTAGTGAGGATCAAGAAAAGCACATAAATGGCTTGTTAAAAATGATCCTCACAAAATGGATACAAAATAACAAAAAGTTTGGTACATAAATAACATTTCAAAAAAGAAAAAGGGAAGATAAAGAAATTAGAGGGAAAAAAGGAGGAAATATTCCATAAACATTGACATTATAAGTAATTCGAATTTTTCATAAAATAAATTGCATATTTATTTCGTTTAAATTGGTTGATTGTCTTCCACGAATAATAATAATAATGGTGGCTTCTTATATAGCGCACATGTCCGTCACGTCTGTCCTTCACGTCGTGACGCTCTTGGCGCTTCCCTGATTATTACCCTGACTTTAGCAAGGCGGCCATTACAGCGCTCTAGCATTTCAAGGAATTAATTCCTGCCAGAATGGCAAATGCTTTCTTAGTTGACGGTCCTTTTTGAGTCGATTTGGTGGTGTGACTTGGGTGGAATGAAATCAAAGTTTGTATGGGACTTACCTGTAGGTGGATTGCAATCGGAAGGAGGCTGAGGGCATGAGCAGGTCTTGTCTGTCGGCATACAAACAATTCCATCACCGCAGTCGTACTGACTCGAGTCACATTGCACAGCTAACAATGAAGACAAAATGGAGAATGCAATGAAGAGGGCATTCAGAAAAAACCCGTATGTTACGGAATATCACATATGGCGAGTGTTATAGGCAGGTTTGGTTATAAGTATACATCATCATGCATGTACATGAATATTATTGATTGTATCAACCTATAAAGTTTTATTTTGTTTAAAGTCTAACAAAAGTTAGGGAGGTTTGAAGATTCGGTTGAATTAAGACATAACTCAAGCTCAAGATATTGCTCACTATGCATGTGACTAATGTCAACGAAATTTCATACACAACTCAACATAACATTCAGGAGGAAAACTGCACCTGTCGCTCTCATTCCTATTCTCTTCAGGTTTCAATACTAATTACGCCAATTAAAATTATTGATAAATACATGTTTTTTGTTGAATTATTGAGAAAAACTTGAAAATAAGTTTTATTTCAGCATATTAGTTTCAATCCGTATGAACACTTATGATATTATCACTTCCACTCCAATTCTTATGCATCTATTTTTTTCCTTCTAAATACTTATGTATTCTTCTGCCTTTTTTATCACGATGTACTTCTTTGTTTTTATCAATTTTGCCACACAAGCCGTTCGTCTGGATCGATAACCAGATACAGTTCGCAATCAATCTAAATTTGGCACACTGGAACACATAACATCAACCCACTATCACTCATAGCCATGTAGTCGTAGCGATAGCAACAGAAACAGCTTCATCAATACGAAATATTCTGCAGGTCTCCATCTTCTATTCTTTGACCTACCAGTCGCCGACTCCTGGGTTACGCCGGCATAGAAGCCCCGGACGGACACGGCGTTGTCAGACGTGAAGGTTACGTAGAGATACTCGCTGCTTGATTGGTAGCTGATGATGCCTGATCGAGTCATGGCACCCGAGAGCACCAGTGGTTGCCCCGTCGGACCATCGCCCGAGCAGAAGCTTAAAAGGTCCCGGTTGGGTTCCGTGTACAAATCGCTGACATCAATCCTCGGGCTGCGGAGAAAGTAGCATAAACATCGAGATATTAAGCTAGCAAGAAAATAAGCAATTTAGAAGAAAAAAAAGGCTTTTGATCGATTCTTAATTGATTTCCAAAATACATTAAAGTAGTCACCCGAAGAATCAAAAGACGTGTTTTGAATTGATGCAAAATTCATATCATTGCGAAGGGGAAGCCTTACTGATCAAATATAACAACTTTCCTCTTCAAAATATGTTCGGGGTCCGCAGTAATCATCTCTCAAAATTGTTGATATTGAGATCCAGATTTCCTGCCTTCAGCAGTCTTTTGTAGAGCGTCAATATTTGTGACGTCACATACGGGACACGGCTGGCTAGCTGCATACTGCTACACGGCACTGAGCTGTTCGTCCAGTGTGTGACGTCACAATTCAGAGCTCGCTACGCTTTTGTGTTTGACTTACGTTCAGGGGCGTTCGGGGGTCTAAGGAGGGTCTTGAACAATTGCATTTTACGCCTTTCCATGATATCTATATGATTTCTCAGCAAATTGTTCGTGTTTTTCAAGAGAAAATCTTTCCATCCATATGTAACTTGTTCTAATTATGAGTTGTTAGTGAATTTTCTTTGTGTAGCTCCTTTAAATGAATTGCAAGGTGAAACCTAGAAGAGAAGCGTGCCAGTTTAAATGTACGTGACACATCAAAACGACCCTAGGCCTACAATGTATATGATTGTTGACACCCCTCCCCTCCCCCAAAAAGCATTTCGTTTTGAAGCATTTAGATGAAATTTCCAGCTTCTTGAGAAATGATAACAATTCTATGTACGCAAAAATCTTGAGATATTTTAACATTATAATTTAACATGAATATGATGAAAGTAACAGAAAGATTCAAAGCTTTTGCAAAAATAACACCCCTTGAATAGTACACGTATATACACGTTTTTTCCTTTTTCAAGATATTACATTTGCAGTGCTTCCCTGATCCAAGGTTGCATGAAAATGTTTTTCATCTCAGTAGTCTGAAAAACGATTTCATGATAAGTCCTGGGTCCGACATTTCCCCATATTCTGAATAAAAGTAAGACACCGTTCTCGGACTCAAATCAACATGAAAATAGAGAAATTTTCAAGATCTGGTATAGTGTGCAAAAAGAGAACTGGGCCCCGTTTTTATTAAGATCTGATATTAATCGCAAACTTATTTGCGATTGATATCAATCGCTACTACGTGAATAATAAATAGGAGACTGCAAACTTGGGATTGATTCAGATCGATCGCAACTCTCTATAAGAAGGGGCCCTGGACTCCGTAACCACGGAAACATACCTGTTTCCAGATGACGCAATAAAGAGCCAGGACTGATTGGCATTCAGTGGATACTTCTCGGGGTAGTTGGGACTAAATAGGTAATATGGATCAACCAAGTCAGCCAGGTCTATCACGATCAGTTCTGAAAGAAAAAGAAATGGATTAAACAAGAAATTCGATTTGTAAGTATGTTAAGAAATGTAATAAGAACATTATTGTATGACTTGTGCAGAACAAAAAATTGATGAGGACGATAAAGGTGAAGGAGAAGTGGGGAGAGGTAGGAAGAGAAAGGAAGGATGAGAGTGGCAGATAGATATAAATGCAAAGACAATTTAATCTGACAGTTACAATCAGTTAAAAAACCCAATGTTCGGCCAACAACATACTGGACCCTAATCCTAACCCTTACCATAAATCTAGCATGAAACTCAATCGAAACCCGCAACCTTTACCTTTACAAAATAAACCCGGACAAAAATGTCGATGGTCAAAAAGTCAGATCATAGACATGAGAAGAGAGAGAGAGAGATGGGCGGGAGAGAGAGAGAGAGAGAGAGAGGAGAGAGAGAGAGAGTCCATCTATCAAAAAATGAAAATATTATAACATAATTATGCTTACCCGATGTACAATTTTGTTCGTCTGACTGGTCAGCACAATCTTGGATTCCATCGCATTGATACGTTGCATTGTAACACTCATCGCCCGTCGCGCACGCTAACTCATCAGGTGTACATACACCTAGAGAGAAACGTTGAAAGGAAATTATTTTAAAGGTTAAAATAGACATTTAAGGCACTATGTCCCTTTTGCAGCCAACCTCAAATTCTGTAGAACTTTGCAGGAATTATGAATATGTCATGTATGTCCTATCTGTGAAATTTAAACATTAGCAGTGTCCTAATGTTCAAATTATGCAAGAAAACCCGTTTACATGCTAGACTTCACTGCCAGACACTATTGAGTGACTGACTGGCTTGTTCTTCTTTGGTAATGACATACATAAAATGAGCTGGAAAGGGTACATGAGCATTTGTCTACATCAATAACCCACTGCTTGTGATGGCCAAAATTAAACTGATCGAATCTTTGCGCAGCATAAAACGTATGACCATTCGGTACATTGGTCAGAAAATCAAGACTATTACTTTTTGGCTCTATAGCTCCTAAGTCGATTTGACAACTAATATTCGTTATTCTCCCACTTGAAGACATTTTCAAGCCCCACCTTTTCTAGGGAAGTTCTACATTAGTATTATCTTTCAAATGCTGTTGGAATTTAACCTTTTCCTTTTTTGGGCCTGCAAATGGGACATAGTACCTGTAATAGAAATAAAAACATGGACCACGTACATTTTCCCTTACTAGTAGGTTGGACGACGAATTGTGAGGAAGAAAATATGACTGGTAAGTGGGTTAAGAGATGGTTACTGTGATGGACGGTGTTGGTGGCGATGGTGATGATGGTGATGATGGTGGTGGTGGTGCTGACGGTGGCGGCCTGTGTTTTCTTTACAGCAGAGAAAATAGACTCTCTGTTTGGGCAAACTGTTGCCTATCATGAAGGCAACTATTATGTTCGGCAAACATTGGAAAAGCCTTTGCTCAACTCGGACATATTTTCCCTAATGACAAACATCCTTTACTATGTACAAATTGAGCAAGACGTACCGGAGTCGCCAGTATGATTTATAATTAAGTCGGACATATAACTACCAGTCTACCCTCATGTTGGTGAACATTTAACCCAGTTTATTTTTAGTATAAGTACCTCGGCAATAAAGTTCATCCTCGCCATCTATACACTGAGATATTCCATCACATTGCTGGTCCGGATATACATAGCAGCCACTTCCATCTGAGCATGCAAACTCGTTGGTTTCACAGTTTGCTACAAAATGAAAACAGACAAGTATTATGGACCTAACTGCAATAATGAATATTGTAACTTCTGCAATAAATTCAACGGTTTGTCACCGTAAAAACTAAATGTCAAGATCTTGATGAAACTTCGTTCGTATATAATGAACATTATATAATTAAATTATGGTTTCTTCCCTGAATGCATGGCTCACGTGAATAACGAAATATAAATGAAAGCATTTTTGGGGGTATCAATCGTCTAAGATGATAACAAGGGATTTTGAACCGTAAATCGGTCAATACATGGTGTGTGTAAAGTTAAATAAAGTTAAAGAAATCTTTCCTTCATTTCGTGAACTATTGATGTATTAAACAGTTAAAATGGTTAAGTTTTATAGTACTTTAAAATTTTTAGTTCTAATAAGCTTGCGCATACAGAAAAAAACGTAGCAAGTAGCTCTTAGCATCTGAAATACAGGGGAAGCAAAACTCTTAACAAATCTTCACACAGCTTTGGTTCACAAGAAATATGACAGTTTGATAATCGTTTTATATAGTTTTAGGTACGGGAGTAGGTTAACAGCTGTGGATAATTATTTTCATTAGAAAATACAAGAAACGGACAGAAAGGAACCAAGAACATACGTAATTCCCTTAATTTTTAACATAGTATTTGACACCCCGAAAAAAAAAAGATTATTGTCACTAACATACTCAATACACATGACTACTTACAGGTACAGAACGATTCGTCGGATTCATCAGTACAATCCTGCTTACCGTCACAGTACCCGGAGACATTAAAGCACTGTAAACCGTCTAAGCAATACATTTGACCAACAGGGCAAGCTAAATATTAAAGGAAAGAAAAGTATTCTTATCAATGTCAAAGCTTAAAGAACGACTCCTCCTTAGTTTACAATGATAGTAAAAATGATGATAATAATAATAAATAATAAAAATAATAATAGTATT
This sequence comes from Strongylocentrotus droebachiensis, assembly GCA_035222895.1. Taxonomy (NCBI): domain Eukaryota; kingdom Metazoa; phylum Echinodermata; class Echinoidea; order Camarodonta; family Strongylocentrotidae; genus Strongylocentrotus; species Strongylocentrotus droebachiensis. The sequence goes on from JAVYIG010000383.1 coordinate 149,906, forward strand.
AAAAGGAAGAAGAATAGTAGTAACAATTAAAATACTACTACTACTACTATTACTACTACTACTACTACTACTACTACTACAACAACAACAACTACTAATACTACTAATAATAATAATGAAAGTAATCATAACGATAATAATAAAATAATGAAAACGATAATAATAATTATAATGTTTATAATCATATGAAAATTTCACAATTGTGACACATGATAATACTACTTATAATAATGATAATAATGATAACAATAATATAAAGATAATAATGATAACAATGATAATAATAATGGTAATAATAATAATAATAATAAGAAGAAGAATTTAACTAATATAATATAAACTAGAAAACTAAGGAACAAGAAAAGCCATACTTACAAGTACAGAACGATTCGTCAGATCCATCGGTACAATCCTGATTATCGTCACAGTACCCGGAGACATTATAGCACTGTAAACCGTCTAAGCAATCCAGTTGACCATCAGGGCAAGCTAAATATTAAAGGAAAGAAAAGTATTCTTATCAATGTCAAAGCTTGAAGAACGACTCCTCCTTAGTTTACAATGATAGTAAAAATGATGATAATAATAATAAATAATAAAACTGATAATAGTATTAAAAAGGAAGAAGAAGAATAGTAGTAACAATTAAAATACTATAACTACTACTATTACTACTACTACTACTACTATTTATACTACTACTACTACTACAAAAACAACCACTACTAATAATAATAGTAATAATGAAAGTAATCATAATGATAATAATAAAATAATGATAACGATAATAATAATTATAATGTTTATAATCATATGAAAATTTCACAATTGTGACACATGATAATACTACTACTAATAATGATAATAATGATAACAATAATACTAATGATAACAATGATAATAACAATGGTATAAGAAGAAGAATAATAGTAAAATTATAGAAATTCTACTTCTTCTACTTCTAACAATGATAATAACAATGACAATAATAGTAATTTGATTAATATAATATAAACTAGAAAACCAAAGGACAATAAAAAGCCATACTTACAGGAACAGAACGATTCGTCGGATCCATCGGTACAATCCTGATTATCGTCACAGTACCCGGAGGCATTAAAGCACTGTAAACCGTCATAACAATATATTTGACCAATAGGGCAAGCTAAATATTAAAGGAAAGAAAAATATTCTTATCAATGTCAAAGCTTAAAGAACGACTCCTCCTTAGTTTACAATGATAGTAAAAATGATGATAATAATAATAAATAATAAAAATGATAATAGTATTAAAAGGAAGAAGAAGAATAGTAGTAACAATTAAAATACTAATACTACTACTTGTACTACTACTACTACTATTACACTGTCGCTCATATAGGTGGAATATTTTTGTTTTACCCCAATTTATGGAATTATTTTAAAAATAATTTAAAAATAATAGATCTAGATAAAAGTATACATTCTCAGATTTTATTGAAAAATAATTTGTAAATGTGTGTTTTGCGTGACTGCTAAATCATGTGTATGCTTCTATGCTTATCAAATAGGGGACCTACGCCCTTAAGTCATAAATTACAGTAATGAGGATTAATGCCTCACAAAAGGGCACTAATATAGCACATCGACACGGCTTTTGATCCTGGGGCCTCACAGTTACGAGGCCATTGCTTTGTCACTGAACCATGACTGTACGCAGCAGGGGCTAGGGTAGGGGGCAGTTTCCATAAATAAAAAACAAACACAGAAAATGCAATAATTTATTGCATTTTACCCCGGTCCATAACATAAACAAATCCTCTGTGTGCCCATGCCTTGAGCCATAATGCATGCCACAACAGTGTTGCAATCTTTAACAGAAATGTTGCAATATTTAACAGATGAATATTGCAATCTTCAACCTAAGTGTGCATGTTGCAGCATTGAAATAAGAGAGTTCCAACATAACAAATTAAGCAAGCTACAATCACTGTAACAGAGGAGTGAAGCAACATACAACCTAAAAATGTTGCCATCTTCCACAGAAAAATTGTGGGCAGAATATTCTGATATCCCCTTAAAACAATCAAACATCTTGTACGATCTAAGCCATAGCCATAGGCCATCAACTGCTGCAGTGCCAGTGCTTGAATCAATGACATTTGCATCTAAAGTCAAATGTAGAACTCACTCAACTACATCTTACCTCCACACCAATACTCATCTTCCTGGCTGTCCCGACATTGGATTTCTCCATCACATCTATCATCCAACCGGTCATAGCAGTGAGGGGAGCCATTACACGCCACTTCGGGGCTCACACATTCTGCGAAAGGAAAGAAGGTGTTATTTTACATTTTCTTGATGAGAAAAATCATGTATAAGTTTTTACATAACACCATGTTGGGAAGTCCTTAAAAGGACTGTTGGTCCTTTTGTGGGTATGAGCCAGTTGGGAAAAGAACTGAAGTTGATATTCTCGTTTTCTTTTAGGATATTTCTGAAAGGAACTCTTTGGCCTTATTTAAATAAAAAAAAGTTTTGCATGACATTTGGAACATTTAAGACACTCCTGACGACGAATACGGTATTATGTCAAAAACTGCGAACAAATATTCTTCCAGTATTTTTTTCAGAACTAGTCCGAAAGAAAACTCAATGAACATTTCGAACTGCAGTTATTTACGAACTGATTCTCTTCTTCAGAAGAATCAACAATAGTCCTATAAGATATAGCTTGATCACATTATGTATTACATAAATCATATATATACAAAATAAAGGACATTCGGTAGACACCTGTGCCTTAAAGAGGCATTGTAATGAGCTCTCATGGGGAATTCAACACCATTTGGGTGTTTACGCAATAACAGGTGTTATCATCACCAGGATTAGAATTCAGTTTGATGACCAACAGGCCTTTAATGTGGAATACTCTGCATTTTCCATCGATCCCCAATATCGAAAAGTCAATACCATTCATTTCCCTCAACTGAAGACTCTCCAAGAGACTGGGGAGGGAGGTTCATTTCTGTTGTGAGCGAGACTTGTACACCCATTAATGCTATTCCCACCAAGTGTGGTGTTAAAGAATTATGACCTATACTGCACATGGAAACTGACGACAATCTCCCTTTAAATGAAAAAGAATGAAACTCAAGTCCTACGTAAACAATCTTTAAAAATCTTCGTACTTCAATTAGAGATTCTGAATTTATATAACCCTCAATACATCTACATGTACTATGCTTCAATGAAAGTGCTCGACATAGTTGTATATAACCCAGTCACTTGATTCAGACTTGCTGCACACAATGCTCCTTACCGATAGCTGTGACTCTGAATTCTAAACTGAAGATGCCAACGACAGCTTTTGGAATGGCAATTAAAAGAAAGCCTGTATTATTGTTAAGGGAGAAGTTCATGGAATCACTGATGCTTGCTGCATTCCCATATCCATCTACATATCCTCGGGTTGCATTAAGGTCTGTCGGGTCAGCTCCAGATCCAGCGTAGACACGAACCAGGGATGCAAGAAGGCCAGTCAGAGACACTGTCAAATTCTGCATTCAAGATTCAATATAATAATAATCGTGGAAATAGTCATAATAATATGATAATAATAATGAAAATATTGATAAAATCAAGGACGATATGAAAAATGACAATAATAATAACAATTTTATGATAAGATCATGACTATGAAAAAGAGCAAACAAGCAACCGTGCGACCATGCAGAGAGCTAAAGAGAGCAAATGAAGTGTGAAAAATGGTAAACGAAAAAGAAACAGAAATGTAAAGGACCAAAGGAAACACACATATCTTTTACAATAATTTTCCTTCATGAAATTGAATATGTGATGAATTTCACACAATGTTGGTACACATCATTTTGTGATAGAAGATATGGTTAAAGAGCACATGCACTTAAAAAGTGAGCTTTGTTTGTGTTTTTATAGAAACTTTGAAGACGCAAAAAACCCTTTGCACATTAAAACCGGTTTCAGGGTTACTTGACGATGTGGTGTTTTATTTTGCAGTTGTTAAAAAAGTGAGGGTGATGGTTTGGGTGAGGGTTATGGGGAGGGTGAGGTCGAAGGTAACTATGAGGGTTAGGGAAGGAGTGATGGTTAGAGGGAGTGCAAGGGTGACGGTGAAGGTTAGGGAAAGGGTGGGGTGAGGGTTAGGGTAAGGGGAGGGTAAGGGGGAGGCAAGAGGGAGGGGAAGGGGGATGATTAGGGTAAGGGAAAGGGGAAGGGTGAGGATTAGGATGAGGGTAAGAATGGGGGTTAGGTTCAGGGTGAGTTTGAAGATTAGTTTGAGGGTTAGGGTTAAAGTGATGGTTAGGGGGAGTGTAAGGGTGAGGATGAGGGTGAAGGTTAAGGGAGGGTGAGGGTAAGGGTTATGGTAGGGAAAGGGTGAGGGTTAGGGGAGGGTAAGAATGAGGGTTAGGTTGAGGATGACAGTCAGGATGAGGGTGAGGGCGAGGGTTAGAGATAGGGTGAGGTTTAGGGTCCTGAAGGCTAAGGGTTAAGGCAAGAGTTGTGGTTCGGGTGAAGGTGATAGTTGGGGTGAGGATGACGGCAAGAGTGGGGACGAGGATGAAGTTGACTGTAAAGGTGATAATAATTATGGTTTGAGTTACTTGTGTGGTTCTTCAAAATGTTTTTCGAAATATAAAGAATAAAGGGTAACCTTTATCTCCAAATACAGCGTTGTTCCAGGATCTGAGTAGAAGCCATAATGAGCAAAATTATAGATGTTACTAGCTGGTGTATCCCGATCATCAAGAAACCTGTCTGATACATTACCTTTACTAAAGAGCACCCACTCTCCAGTCTTTATCTCAACATTTTCTAGGGTATAAAAAATAGACAGAGAGAAAGAATGAGAGAATATATTATACAATACAATACAATATACAATAAAGTCATTTCTATAGCGCTCTTACAAACTAACTGTTGCTTCAATTCAATTCAATTCATTATTTTATTTAAAATTAAAAAAATCACATACAAGATATATACATTGAGAAGTGTACTGGATCATTAGCACCCGATAAATCCGATGGCTTGAGGGAAGGAGGTGGACCCATAACACAAATGACAAATGTGGAAAATACAAAACATTAAAATTCACAATGAAAATAAATGCAAGACGTAAACAATTATAATACAAAACGACAGAATTTATATGGTAATTGACAGCATCAGGAAAGTCATTTATTTGACACCATTTATCTGTGGCAAGAAGACCCAACTTGTGTTTCTATTTGAAAGACTTACTATTTATGTCCTGCATACAAGCTTCAAAATTTAATACACTTCACTACAACAACAAAAGTATTGACCTGAAGCTACGGCGTCGAGTCGACGTCGATATTTGGCGATCTCTGAGGAAGGTGGGTCCAGGCTTCAAATTGATGCCTGCAATAGCAAGACATTAATCTAAATTTGCCACACTCCACCCAAGAGAAGTAAATGGGTACCTGGCAGGAACTAATTTCTCGAAATGATAGAGCGCCATAATTACAGCCATGGTAAAGCCGAGGCAATAATTGTGGAGCGCCAGGGGTGTCAAATCTGACAGACAAGAGCACTATACGAAAACCCAAATTATTTTCATTATAATTATTATTAAAAAACGAAAAGATGCCGATTTGTTAACATATCAGAACAAGCCTTTATTTGAATATCCATTAGTGCAGCAAGCTACTATTGCCAGGTCCATTAAAAGGGCAATAAACCACTTATATACTATTAGTCACACCTATTTAACGGATATTTAAACACGGTTTAGACAAAGTGCTGAATTTTAACCCCTTTTGAGAAATCAAGCCAGAGTTTTTACAAAGACAAATAGCTTCATCTTTCCATCATGTACGATCCAAAAAAAAAAAATCATAGACCTACATGTATAATTGATAAACTCTGTGGTTGGAATTCTTCTAATTTCTTTTAACCCGTTTGATCAGTCTAAATTCATGTTTAACACAAGGGAAATATATATGGTATATCTTCCTTGTTCAAATATGAATTTAGACCAAAGGCCAGGTTTATATTTTAGCACAATATAGGCTAGCGTGTTCACAGAGACATTAAACTCTGTCTCCCCCTCCTATAATAGTTAAAAACTTACCCATAAATTGAGAGTGGTTGCAGAGACCCTCTGTTTCATCTTCTCCTCCTGGACAATCATTATAGAAGTTACAGACTTGCAGGTCACTCAGACATGTCGAGGTATTACTACAAGCAAAACATCCTAAGGATAGAGTAGAAAAGTGAATAAAACAGGCTTGCCAGTGAAAGTAATTAATTGAGGGGTGGCAAATAAATTTAAATAAGCCATAGTAGTTGATAATTTTCCAAATGTCTAAAAAACGGTTTTTGTTCCTCAAATTGGCACCAGCAATTTATTTTTTTCACTCTGAAAAATGTGAAACAAATCAATATGTATATTGCATAAACCAACGCATATTGAAACTACGAAAAAAGCTAAGTTTTTCCGATTGGTACATGACAATAGTGATTATAAATTCCAGTGTGTATTGCCAATTAAATAACATTAATAACAACGATTTCAAGTAAAATTAAATATATACATGTCATTGAATAAATAGATTGCTGAATGAATAAATGTCATGAAAATGAGAAAGAAAATGAATTAAAAAGTATATGAATATATAATTCAAATAAATTATACATATAAAATGAAAAGATAAATAAAGAGGAGAATGAAGGGAATATAAAGTTAAAGAGGAATCGTACCTGTACAGTTGTATTCGTCTAGACCACTAGGGCAGTCATATATTCCATCACATACATCGCTTGCATTGAAACATGTAGTATCATCAAAGAAACACGGATTCTGGTCAACTCCACAAACTGTTAAATGAAATGTAAAACAATAGCAATCTCATTTTAGGGTTTTATATGGTGATGATAATAATGATACTGATGATGATGATTATATTACAGAGCGATGACAGAATTGTATTGTATTGTATTATTGTATTATTTATCCGGCACTTTCAAGAAATGATAAAGATGATGATGGTGATGATGATGGTGATGATGATGGTGCAGGCTAATATTTCGAAAGTTCTATAGATAATGGACCCGATATTCTCTTCTTACACTCGCATGTTTTTCTTAAACTTACAATCAACATAGGATGGTTAGGGATAAGACCGGATAACGTCATTTAAAAAGATATATTCTTCCACCGTGCAATATCCAAGATGTGGGCTTGTTTAGTACCGACTCAACGTAAGCGGACCATTCAGATTTTCTGTACGCGCGAGGCGCTATTGAGTGCCGCATAAACGTGCCTATCTCAGACACCCAATCCTGGTTCGACCTCCATTGTCATTTCTCAATTATCATTTCATGCATCGAGCATGACTTTACTCATTGATAGTTTCTTAAGACTTAAGTTAAGGGCTAGGTGAAAATGAAATCGATATCACGTACCCTTTATTTGCACCCATAGTGCCATATACTCCTGCATGAAGTGAAGAGGCAGGTTTTTAAAAAAAATGCCTTCGTAATCCCCCCTTCCCGATCCCGTACCCGACGAATATTGCACACTGGCAGAGGAGTTTAACGGTGGACTCTTCTTTCTTTTACAAAGCACTTTGAAATGGTCCAAGAACTTCAACAAAAAAAGGGATTTTGATATCGAAGTGTTAGAAATTTGTTTATCTTCCATTTGTTCCCGATGATAATAAGTTAAGTGTGCGATTTACATTATTAAAACGCTGACCTCTTACGAGATTTTGCGATGCCGGCTTCCTGCTGAAATGCAAAGACATGCGCTGTACAAGAATTGTTTCAGGGGAGGATCCAGGAATTTCTTGCCGGGGGGGGGGGGGCGGGGGGCACACGGGGGGCGACACATAAATATATATATATTTTAGTCCCACAAACAAATCGCAACGACTCAGCCAGCGGCTGAATAAGCGGGGGGGGGGGGGGGGTAAGAGGACACATTTTTAAATTTGACATTTTGTTCCGTTGGGGGGGGGGGGGTAAGGTAACCTTTTAGGGTCAGCCATTGTTTTTTTAATATATAATTTTTAATAATTTATTTTTGGGCCGGGGAGGGGGGGGGGCACGCCCCTGTTTTTAAGTCCATTTAGGGCCGATTTTAACATAATTTGTTTGGCCAGGGGGGGGGGGCACGTGTCCACTGTGCCCCCCCCCCCTGGATCCGCCACTGTGTTTGTTTGCATTGCCAATGTTATACTTAAAGATAATAGCGATTAGTTTAAAAAGGGGCTCGTGCAGGGAGTTTGCTAAATTCAGCGAACTCCATGCGTGCGCCTTTTAGTACTAATCGCTATAATCGATTTATCTTGAGGTATGTATTAAATTGGCAAAATTGAATCATATATGTTTTTTGTGAAATCAAATTCGGATCTTCTTTTCAGCAAAAGAGTGATACAACATTTAATTGCCATCATTATATTGTTGACAATAAACCACTTCAATCTTACCTGTGCAGTTTATTTCATCCTCTCCGTTATAGCAATGATCGTTTCCATCGCAAACCCAATCCGGATCATAAACACATTCATAGGGAGATTCACATTCAAAGCAGTTTGCTGGAAAAGGGAGGAAAAAAGAAAGTCACATACAATGCAATTAAAGCTTTGATGCCAGTTTTACTAATTGTCATTAAGTACACATATTTTGCAATGAATTGCAATTGTTTCGGAATTTAATATATAAAAACCCGATTTTTCAATTTTTTCTGCATTCTTTGTAGACCGGCTCATTAACACATTTATATTCAGATGCACATTTAAAGCATCAGGAGTTTGCTGGGGGCTGCTGGAAAAAAAGTTTTTAAGAAAGATCACATGCCAGTTTATCTATTAGTCACTAGTGCATTCATGCAAAAACATGAAGTACAGTATGTTGCAATGAATTACAATTGTTTTGGTAGTCAATTTATAAAAACCCTGACTTTTATAATTTTGTTTCATTCTATGTAGTTGCAAACTAACCACCAACTAGAAAATAGGAGTGTTTTTACATTAAACACAAGAGTGTTGCCATCTTTAACAGAAATGTTACAACATTTAACAGATGAATATTGCAATCTTCGACCTAAGAGTGCATGTTGCAGCATTGAAAATAAGAGAGTTCCAACATAACAAATTAAGCAAGCTACAATCACTTTAACAGAGAAGTGAAGCAACATACAACCTAAACATGTTGCCATCTTCCACTGAAAAATTGTGGGCAGCATATTCTGATATCCCCTTAAAACAATCAAACATCTTGTACGTTGTAATCTATAGCCATAGGCCATTAACTGCTCCAGTGCCAGTGTTTGACTCCATGACATTTGCATCTAAAATCAAATGTTTTACTCACTCAACTACATCTTACCATCACACCAATACTCATCTTCCTGGCTATCCCGACATTGGATTTCTCCATCACATCTATCATCCAACCAGTCATAGCAGTGAGGGGAGCCATTACATGCCACTTCGGGGCTCACACATTCTGCGAAAGGAAAGAAGGTGTTCTTTGACATTTTCTTGATGAGACAAATCATGTATAAGTTTTTACATAACACCCTGTTGGTCCTTTTGTGGATAAGAGCCAGTTGGGAAAAGAACTGAAGTTGATATAGTCGTTTTCTTTTAGGATATTTCTGAAAGGAACTCTTTGGCCATATTTAAATAAAAAACAGTTTTGCCTGACATTAGGAACATTAAGACACTCCTGACGACGAATACAGTATTATGTCAAAAACTGCCAACAAATATTCTTCCAGTATTTTTGTCAGAACGAGTCCGAAAGAAAACTCAATGAACAATTTGAACTTCAGTTATTTTACGAACTGGTTCTCTTCTACTGAAGAATCATCAATAGTCCTTTTAAAAATAGCTCACATCATGTATTACATATATCATATATGTCAAAAGGAAAGGACATTCAGGAGACATCTAGCTGTAGTAGAAACCTGTGCCTTAATGAGGCATTGTAGTGAGCTCTCATGGGGAATTCGACACCATTCGCGTATTTGCGCAATAACAGGTCAATAACAAGGATTAGCCTTCAGTTCTATAAGTCAATATCATTCATTTCCCTCAAACTGAAGACTCTCCAAGAGACTGGGGAGGGAGGGTCATTTCATGATTGGACTACGGATTTGCTGTGATCAAGACTTGTATACCCATTAATTTAATTTCCACCATGTCTGGTGTAAACGAATTATGACCTAGCGCACATGGAAACTGAGGAAAATCTCCGTTCAAACGAATACGAATGGATAATATGACCTACGTCAAGGAAACAAAAATCTTCTGCATGGAGAGATTATGAATTGATATAACCCTCAATACCTGTGCATGTACTATGCTTTAAGTGCTCGACATAGCTGCGTATAACCCATCACTTGATTCAGACTTATGCTTCTTACCGATAGCTGTGACTCTAAATTCCATATTGAAGATGCCAACGACAGATTTTGGAATCGCAATTAGAAGAAAGCCTGTGTTATTGGTAAGGGAGAAGTTCATGGAGTCACTGATGCTTGCTGCATTCCCATATCCATCTACATATCCTCGGGTTGCATCAAGGTCTGTCGGGTCGGCTCCGGATCCAGCGTAGACACGAACCAGGGGTACAAGAAGGCCAGACAGAGACACTGTCAAATTCTGCATTCAAGATTCAATATAATAATAACCGTGACAATAGTGATATTAATATAATAATAATAAACAAAATATTGATAAAAGCAATGCAGATATGACAATACTAATAATTTCATGATACGATCACGACCACGAACAAAGTTAAAGAGCGACCAAGCGGACAGCCGAAGAGAGCAAATGAGGTGTGAAACAATAGTAAACGATTGAGAAACAGAAACGTAAAGGACCCAAAGCAAACACAACATAATACATTTTACAATAATTTTCATTCATAAAATTGAATATATGAGGATTTTTCAGTATCATAAGGGTAATTTTTATAAAAACTTAAAAGAAGCATAATCCCTTTGGGACATTTTTAGAGTTACTTGACGGTGTTGTGTTTAATTTTGCACTTGTTCAAAAGGTTTTTAGTTTTTTTTTCTTCAGTTTAACGAGTAAAGAGTAATCTGTATCTCGATATAGAGAGTGAAGGTAAGGACGAGGGTAAGGGTAAGGATGAGGGTAAGGGTGAGGGTGAGGGTTAGGGTGAGGGTGAGGGTGAGGGTGAGGGTAAGGGTGAGGGTTAGGCTTAGGGTGAGGTGAGGGTGAGGGTTAGGGTGAGGGTTAGGGTAAGGGTGAGGGTTAGGCTTAGGGTGAGGTGAGGGTGAGGGTGAGGGTTAGGGTTAGGGTAAGGGTTGGTGAGGGTGAGGGTAAGGGTGGGGTAAGGGTGAGTGTAAGGATGAGGGTAAGGGTGAGGGTCATGGTTAGGGTGAGGTGAGGGTGAGGGTGAGGGTAAGGGTAAGGATGAGGTTGAGGGTGAGGGTGAGGATGAGGGTGAGGGTGAGGGTGAGGGTGAGGTTTAGGGTGAGGGTGAGGTGAGGGTGAGGGTTAGGGTTAGGGTGAGGTGAGGGTGAGGGTGAGGTTAAGGGTGAGGGTAAGGGTGAGGGTTAGGGTTAGGGTGAGGGTTAGGGTTGGGTGAGTGTTAGCATGAAGATGAGATCGAATGTTAGTGTGAGGGTTAGGGGAGGGGAAGGGTTTGAAGTTGATGGTTAGGGGGAGGGTTGGTGTGAGGGTTAGGGGGAGGGTGAAGTTAGGGTAACGGGAGGGTGAGGGTAATGATGAGGGTGATGGTTAGGGGGAGGGTCATGGTGAGGGTGATGATTAGGGTGAGGTTGAGGGTTAGGGTGAGAGTATGGGTTAGAGTATGGGTTAGAGTGAGGGAAGCGCGAGGGAGGGAGAGGGTGAGGGTTGGGGAAGGATGAGGGTTAGGGTCAGGGGCGTCGCTAGACCTTTTTCAGTGGGGGGGGGGGGGGTGTAGAGGTCAATGATTACCGACAAAACTAGCCACCAATTACCGACAAAATTAAATGTCCAATATCTACAAATTCAACCCTATAAACCTATTGATTTTTCTCGACGACATAAATATACGAATTATTTCTTCAATTTAGTCAGCATCATAGCTATATATTTTAATGCAGGCGCGGAGCTAGGATCTTATTTTAGGGAGGGGCGGTAGTGAGCAAGAAAATCACTTAAAAGCGCACTCATTAGGGGGGTGTGGGTGATGGGCCTCCCGTGCGAAGCGCGAAAGCTTTGACGTTTCATTAAATTATTATAAAAAAGGAGACGATTGCTGTACCGTTCTCGACTGTTTATCCTTTTCTGAATTCAGTTCCCCCCCCCCCCCTCCCGCGCAAAGGGCGGAAGCTTTGACGTTTCAATAAATTATAAGAAAAAGCAGACGATTCGGTGTACTGTTTTCGACTCGTAATCCTTGTCTGAATTCAGTTTCACCCCCTCCCGCGCGAAGCGCGGAAGCTTTGACGTTTCATTAAATTATAAGAAAAAATCAGACGATTCGGTGTACTGTTCTCGACTCTTAATCCTTATCTGAATGAAGTTTCCCCCTCCCTCGCGAAGCGCGAAAGCTTTGACGTTTCCTCATATCATTAGAGAAAGAACACGATTCGTTGTACCGTTTTCGACTCTAAATAAGCCCTATTAATTTTGTCTGAATTCAGTTTCCCCCTCTCGCGCGAAGCGCGGAAGCTTTGACGTTTTCTTAAATTATTAGAGAAAGAAGACGATTCGTTGTACCGTTTTCGACTCTAAATAAGCCCTATTAATTTTGTCCGAATTCAGTTTCCCCCTCTAGCGCGAAGCGCGGAAGCTTTGACGTTTCCTTAAATTATTAGAGAAAGAAGACGATTCGTTGTACCGTTTTCGACTCTAAACAAGCCCTATAAATTTTGTCTGAATTCAGTTTCCCCCTCTCGCGCGAAGCGCGGAAGCTTTGACGTTTCCTTAAATTATTAGAGAAAGAACACGATTCGTTGTACCGTTTCCAACTCTAAATAAGCCCTATAAATTTTGTCTGAATTCAGTTTCCCCCTCTCGCGCGAAGCGCGGAAGCTTTGACGTTTCCTTAAATTATTAGAGAAAGAACACGATTCGTTGTAACGTTTTCAACTCTAAATAAGCCCTATTAATTTTGTCTGAATTCAGTTTCCCCCTCTCGCGCGAAGCGCGGAAGCTTTGACGTTTCCTTAAATTATTAGAGAAAGAAGACGATTCGTTGTACCGTTCTCGACTCGTCTAAATGGAGTTTTCCCCTTCCGCGCAAAGCGCGGAATTTTTGGCGTTTCATCACAATAGAGAAAGGAAGACGATTCCTGGTACCGTTTTTGGAATCTTATTTAGCCCTATTCATCTGAATTCAGTTTCCCCCTCTCGCGCGAAGCGCGAAAGCTTTGACGTTTCCTCAATTTATTAGAGAACGAACACGATTCGTTGTACCGTTTTCTACTCAAAATAAGCCCTATAAATTTTTGTCTAAATTCAGTTTCCCCCTCTCGCGCGAAGCGCGGAAGCTTTGACGTTTCCTTAAATTATTAGAGAAAGAACACGATTCGTTGTACCGTTCTCGACTCGTCTAAATGAAGTTTTTTGGCGTTTCTTCACAATATAGAGAAAGGAAGACGATTCCTCGTACCGTTTTCGAATCTTATTAAGCCCTATTAATCTGAAATCAGTTTCCCACTCTCGCGCGGAGCGCGAAAGCTTTGACGTTTCCTCAAATTATTAGAGAAAGAACACTCTTCGTTGCACCGTTTTCGACTTTTAATAAGCCCTATTTGTCTGAATTCATTTTTCCACTCTCGCGCGAAGCGCGGAAGCTTTGACGTTTCCTTAAATTATTAGAGAAAGGAAGACGATTCGTCGTACCGTTGTTGACTCTTAAACCTTGTTTGAATTTAGTTTCCCCGAAAATTTTAAACCTCTGATAGTTCGTAGGGAAAAAAACTTGTCGGCCGACCGACAATATACATCTCACCGACTTCAAACTTCTGCATTGATATAGTACACGAGGATCGAGCAAGAATACCGACACAGCAACATATTTACCCGTGTCTTTTTTTGCTCCCTCGACGAGACGACTCCACCCAACAACCCCCTTCTCTCTTTCACTCCCACTCCTCCTCCCTCAGACTCTTACCTCCCCTCTCTCTCTCCTCTCTTTCATCCCCCGTTTCTTTTGTTTCCCTTTCACTCTTTTTTCCTGTTTTTTCCTTTTCTTTCTTTTCCTTTCTTTCCTCTCCTCCCTTTTTTTCTTTTTTTTCTATTTCTTTCTTCTCTTTTCTTTCCTTTTTTTTCCTTTCTTTCCTTTCCTTTCCTTTCTTTCTTTTCTTTTCCTTTTGTTTTCTTTCCTTTTCTTTTTTTCTTTTCTTTCCCTTTCCCTCTCTTTTTTCCCTCTCCTTTTTTCCCTCTCTTTTTTTTCCTCTCTTTTTTTCCCTCTCTTTTTTTCCCTCTCTTTTTTTCCCTCTCTTTTTTTCCCTCTCCCTTTTTCCCTCCCCCTTTTCTCTTTTTCCCGACAGCAGCGCAATTTTACCGACAATATCCTGACAGGTGGGGGGTGTCGCAACCCCCACACCCCCCCTTTGGCGACGCCCCTGGTTAGGGTTATGATGAGGGTGAGGATGACAGTGAGGGTGGGGTGATTGTAGGGGTGAGAGTGAAGAGTGGGGACGAGGATGAAGTTGAGAGTAAGGGCGATGATGATCAGGGCGAGGGTTAGGGGTAGGTTTAAGGTTTGGGTTACTTGGGTTTGGGTTTTAAGAATAAAGGGTAACCTGTATCTCCATATACAGTGATGTTCCAGGATCTGAGTTGAAGCCATAATGAATAAAATCATAGATGTTACTAGCTGGTGTAACACGATCATCAAGAAACCTGTCTGATACATATCCTTCACTAAAGAGCTCCCACTCTCCAGTCTTAATCTCAACATTTCCTAGGATATAGCAAATAGACAGAGAGAAAGTATGAGAAAATATGTTACATGGAATATTTATGTCACGCATACATGCATAAACTTGGACTAATTTAGAATGCTTTGCTAATACGGGTTCTAGACTGTGTGCTATCATCATCTTCAGAGGCCAAAATCCTTCATAAAGTCTTGTTCAGACATGAGTAGGCTGTTAAAAATGGGGTGTTTTTTTGAATATTTACAGTGATATCAACTGCAATTAATACGCTTCATGTTTTTAAAACTAAGGACAAAGAGCTCAAAGAACTTGTTTATTTTCCATTCATTTAAACATACAACTTTTAGGTGTCGTGGTCTAACGGATACGTAACCATACTGTGAATCACATGGTTCGCGGATTGAGTTAAGCCACGGCACTAATGTCCTTTAGTGTCTTTAGCAAGACATTAATCTACATTTGCCGCACTCCACCCAAGGAAAGTAAATGGTTACCTGGCAGGAACTAATTCCTTGAAATGCTAGAGCGCCATTATTAAAGCCATGCTAAAGCCGAGGCAATAATTGGGAAGCGCCAGGTGTGTCAAATCTGACAGACATGAGCATTATACGAAAACCCCTAATTATTATCATTATTATTATTATTTTTTGTTTAAAGCCGATTTTTAACAGAATATCTGAACGAGCCTTTATTTAAATATCCATAAGTGCAGCAAGCTCCTATTGTCAGGTCCATTTAAAGGGCAATAAAACATTAATATATTATTAGTAACACCTATTTAACGGATATTTAAACATAGTTTAGACAAAGTGCTGAATTTAAACCCCTTTTGAGAAATTAAGCCAGAGTTTTTACAACGCCAAGTAGCTTCATCTTTCCATCATGTACGATCATAAAAATAATCATAGACCTCTTTTAACCTGATGCACGGTCTCAAGTCATGTTTAATACAATACAAACATTTACGGTGTATCTTCCTTGTTACAATATGAATTTAAACCAAAGGCCAGATTTATATTTTAGCACAATATTAACTAGCGTGTTTACAGAGACACTAAACTTTGTCTCCCCCTCCTGTAATAGTTAAAAACTTACTGATAAATTGAGAGTGGTTGCAGAGACCCTCTGTTTCATCTTCTCCTCCTGGACAATCATTATAGAAGTTACAGACTTGCAGGTCACTCAGACATGTCGAGGTATTACTACAAGCAAAACATCCTAAGGATAGAGTAGAAAAGTGAATAAAACAGGCATGCCAGTATCGGAAAAATGTAAGACAGATCAATATGTATATTGCATAAACCAACGCATATGGAAACTACGAAAAAAACTAAGTTTTTGTTCAATTGGTACATGACAATAGTGATTATAAATTCCAGTCTGTATTGCCAATTCAATAACATTAATAACAACGATATCAAGTAAAATGAAATATATACATGTCATTGAATAAATAAATTGATGAATGAATAAATGTCATAAAAATGAGAAAGAAAATGAATGAATAAGTATATGGATAAATAATTCAAAAAAATTATACATATAAAATGAAAAGATTAATGAAGAGGAAAATGAAAGGAATATAAAGTTAAAGAGGAATCGTACCTGTACAGTTGTATTCGTCTACACCACTAGGACAGTCATATTTTCCATTACATATATCGCTTGCATTGAAACATGTAGTATCATCAAAGAAACACGGATACTCGTCAACTCCACAAACTGTTAAACGAAATGTAAAACAATAACAATCTCATTTTAGGGTTTTATATGGTGATGATAATAATGATACTGATGATGATGATTATAACAGAGCGATGACAGAAATGATAAAGATGATGATGGTGATGATGATGGTGCCGGCTAATATTTCGAAAGTTTTATAGATAATTGACCCGATTTTTCTCTTCTTACACTCGCATGTTTTTTTCAAACTTACAATCTACATAGGAAGGTTAGGGGTAAGACTTGATATCATTATTTTAAAAAATATATTCTTCCACCTTGCCATATCCAAGATGTGGGCTTGTTTAGTGCCGACTCAACGTAAGAAGGTCATTCAGATTTCTGTACGCGCAAAGCGCCATCAAGTGCCGCATGAACGTGCCTATCTCAGACACCCAATCCTGGTTCGACCTCCATTGTCATTTCTCAATTATCATTTCATGCATCGAGCATGACTTTACTCATTAATAGTTTCTTAAGACTTAAGTTAAGGGCTAGGTGTAAATGAAATCGATATCACGTACCCTTTATTTGCACCCATAGTGCCATATACTCCTGCATGAAATTAAGAGGCAGGTTATAACAAAATGCCTTCTTAATCGCCCCTTCCCGATCCCGTACCCGACGAATATTGCACACTGGCAGAGGAGTTTAACGGTGGACTCTTCTTTCTTTTACAAAGCACTTTGAAATGGTTCAAGAATTTCACAAAAAATGTGGGATTTTGATATCGAAGTGCTAGAAATTTGTTTACTTTCCATTTGTTCCTGATGTTAACAAGTTAAGTGTGCGATTTGCATTATTAAAACGCTGACCTCTTACGAGATTTTGCGATGCCGGCTTCCTGCTGAAATGCAAAGACATGCGCTGTACAAGAATTTTTTGTCTGCATTGCCAATGTTATACTTAAAGATAATAGCGATGAGATTAAAAAGGGGCTCGTGCAGGGAGTATGCTAAATTCAGCGAACTCCATGCGTGCGCCTTTTAGTACTAATCGCTATAATCGATTAATCTTGAAGTATTTCCTATATTGGCAAAATTGAATCATATATGTTTTTTGTGAAATCGAATTCGGATCTTCTTTTCAGCAAAAGAGTGATACAACATTTAATTGTTATAATTATATTTTTGACAATTAACCACTTCAATCTTACCTGTGCAGTTTTTTTCATCCTCTCCGTTATAGCAATGATCGTATCCATCGCAAATCCAATCCGGATCATAAACGCATTCATAGAGAGATTCACATTCAAAGCATTTTGCTGGTAAAAGGAAGGAAAAAAGAAAGTCACATACAATGCACTTAAAGCTTTGATGCCAGTTTTACTAATTGTCATAAAGTACATATATTTTGCAATGAAATGCAATTGTTTCGGTATTTAATATATAATAACCCGATTTTTATAATTTTTCTGCATTCTTTGTAGACCAGCTCATTAACACATTTATAGTCAGATGTACATTTAAAGCATCAGGAGTTTGCTTGGGGCTGCTGGAATAACGTTTTTAAGAACGATCATATACAATGTACTTATGCAGTTAATGCCAGTTTATCTATGAGTCACTAGTGCATTCATGCAAAAACATAAAGTACAGTATGTTGCAATGAATTACAATTGTTTTGGTAGTCAATTTATAAAAACCCTGACTTTGATAATTTTGTTTCATTCTATGTAGTTGCAAACTAACCACCAACTAGAAAATAGGAGTGTTTTTACATTAAACACAAGAGCGTTGCCATCTTTAACAAAAATGTTACAACATTTAACAGATGAATATTGAAATCTTCAACCTTAGAGTGCAATTTTGAAAATAAGAGAGTTCCAACATAACAAAATTAAGCAAGCTACAATCACTTTAAAGGTAAAGACCAGTTATGGTCATGCGATTGCATTGTGAAAGAAACGTTGTGGAATCGATCAGAAAAGGTTGATCATCTAGCATATAAGTATTGGTGTGTACTGCAAGGTTCTGGAATCATCAAAATGATAAGAAATTTGGCCCAGTTTTCGTAAAGTTACAAGCACTGTACACAGAAAGATGTATATGGGACTATCTCTCACAGACCATACTAGATAAACTAATTTACCAAATATATCAATTAGTAGGCGGTTTCCCGGCAAAATTTGTATCATCATGTATTAGTCAAAACATATTCTTTCACATGATTGGTAATAAGAGCTTCCATTTCATTTTTTGAAATTGGGGCGTTTCCAATACTGGTCTTTACCTTTAACAGAGGAGTGAAACAACATACAACCTAACAATGTTGCCATCTTCCACAGAAAAATTGTGGGCAGCATATTCGGATATCCCCTTAAAACAATCAAACATCTTGTACGTTGTAAGCCATAGCCATATGCCATCAACTGCTGCAGTGCCAGGGCTTGACTCCATGACATTTGCATCTAAAGTCAAATGTTTTACTCACTCAACTACATCTTACCATCACACCAATACTCATCTTCCTGGCTATCCCGACATTGGATTTCTCCATCACATCTATCATTCAACCAGTCATAGCAGTGAGGGGAGCCATTACATGCCACTTCGGGGCTCACACATTCTGCAAAAGGCAAGAAGGTGTTCTTTGTACATTTTCATGATGATAAGATCATGTATAAGTTTCTATATCACACCATGTTGGTTAGTCCTCAAAAGGGCGGTTAGTTCTTGTTTTGGGTAAGAGCCAGTGGGGAAAAAAACTGAAGTTGATATAGTCGTTTTCTTTTAGGATATTTCTGAAAGGAACTCTTTGGCCATATTTAAATAAATAAAGTTTCGCATGACATTTGGAACATTTAAGACACTCCTGACGACGAATACGGTATTATGTCAAAAACTGCGAACAAATATTCTTCCAGTATTTTTTTCAGAACTAGTCCGAAAGAAAACTCAATGAACAATTTGAACTTCAGTTATTTTACGAACTGGTTCTCTTCTACAGAAGAGTCATTAACAGTCCTTTTAGAAATAGCTCACATCATGTATTACATAAATCATATATGTCAAAAGGAAAGGACATTCAGGAGACATCTAGCTGTAGTAGACACCTGTGCCTTAATGAGGCATTGTAGTGAGCTCTCGTGGGGAATTCGACACCATTCGCGTATTGGCGCAATAACAGGTGTTGTCAATCACCAGAATTAACGTTCAGTTCTATAACCAACAGGTTTCATGCATGGACCTACTAGGTCCATGCTTCATGTAATACTCTCCATTTTCCAACGGTCCCCAATATCGAAAAGTCAATATCATTTATTTCCCTTAAACTGAAGTCTCTCCAAGAGACTGGGGAGGGAGGGTCATTTCATGATTGGACTACGGATTTGCTGTGATCAAGACTTGTATACCCATTAATTTAATTCAACCATGTCTGGTGTAAATGAATTATGACCTAGCGCACATGGAAACTGAGGAAAATCTCCGTTTAAATGAATACGAATGAATAATATGACCTATGTCAAGAAAACAAAATCTTCTGCCTGGAGAGATTATGAATTGATATAACCCTCAATACCTGTACATGTACTATGCCTTAAGTGCTCGACATAGCTGCGTATAACCCATCACTTGATTCAGACTTATGCTTCTTACCGATAGCTGTGACTCTGAATTCCATATTGAAGATGCCAACGACAGATTTTGGAATCGCAATTAGAAGAAAGCCTGTGTTATTGGTAAGGGAGAAGTTCGGGGAGTCACTGATGCTTACTGCATTCCCATATCCATCTACGTGTCCTCGGGTTGCATCAAGGTCTGTCGGGTCGGCTCCAGATCCAGCGTAGACACGAACCAGGGGTACAAGAAGGCCAGACAGAGACACTGTCAAATTCTGCATTCGAGATTCAATGTAATAATAATCGTGACAATAGTAATATAAATATAATAATAATAAAGAAAAAATTGATAAAAGCAATGCAGATATGACAATACTAATAATTTCATGATAGGATCACGACCACGAAAAAAAGTTAACGAGCGACCATGCGGAGAGCCGAATAGAGCAAATGAAGTGTGAAACAATAGTAAACGATTGAGAAACAGAAACGTAAAGGACCCAAATCAAATACAACAAAATACATTTTACAATAATTTGCATTCATAAAATTGAATATATGAGGAATTTTCAGTATCATAAGGGTAATTTTTATAAAAACTTAAAAGAAGCATAATCCCCTTGGGACATTTTTAGAGTCACTTGACGGTGTTATGTTTTATTTTGCATTTGTTCAAAAGGTTTTTAGTTTTTTTCTTCAGTTTAACGAGTAAAGAGTAATCTGTATCTCGATATAGAGAGTGAGGGTTAGAGTGAAGGTAAGGGTAGGGGTAAGGGTGAGAGTAAGGGTGATGGTTAGGGTTAGGGTGAGGGTTAGGGTAAGGGTAAGGGTGAGGGTTAGGGTGAGGGTGAGGGTGAGGGTGAGGGTTAGGGTTAGGGTGAGGGTTAGGGTTAGGGTTAGGGTTGGGTGAGTGTTAGCATGAAGGTGAGATCGAATGTTAGAGTCAGGGTTAGGGGGAGGGGAAGGGTGAGGGTGAGGGTAAGGGTGAGGGTAAGGGTGAGGGTAAGGGTGAGGGTAAGGGTGAGGGTTAGGGTTGGGTGAGTGTTAGCATGAAGGTGAGATCGAATGTTAGCATGAAGGTGAGATCGAATGTTAGTGTGAGGGTTAGGGGAGGGGAAGGGTTTGAGGGTGATGGTGAGGGGGAGGGTTGGTGTGAAGGTAAGATGCAGGGAGGGGTGAGGGTTAGGGGGAGCGTGAGGGTTAGGATGAGGATGATGGTTAGGGTAGGATTGGTGTTAGGGTTAGGGGAGGGTGAAGTGAGGGTTAGGGGAGGGTGAGTTGTCGTAGTGAGGGTGATGGTTAGGGGGAGTGTCGTGGTGAGGGTGATGGTTACGGTGAGGTTGAGGGTCATGATGAGGGTGATGGTTAGGGGGAGTGTCGTGGTGAGGGTGATGGTTAGGGTGAGGTTGAGGGTGATGGTTAGGGTGAGGTTGAGGGTGATGGTTAGGGTGAGGTTGAGGGTCATGATGAGGGTGGTGGTTAAGGGGAGTGTCGTGGTGAGGGTGATGGTTAGGGGGAGTGTCGTGGTGAGGGTGATAGTTAGGGTGAGGTTGAGGGTCATGAGGGTGATGGTTAGGGGGAGTGTCGTCGTGAGGGTGATGGTTAGGGTGAGGTTGAGGGTCATGATGAGGGTGATGGTTAGGGGGGTGTCGTGGTGAGGGTGATGGTAAGGGGGTTTGAGGGTTAGGGTGAGGATAAGGGTTAGAGTGAGGAAAGGGCGAAGGGGATGGGTGAGGGTGAAGGGAGGGTAAGGGTTAGGGTTATGGTGAGGGTGAGGATGACAGTGAGGGTGAGCATTAGGGTTAGGGTAAATATGAGGGCTAGGGTTAGAGTGAGGGTGAAGTTGAAGGTTAGGGTGGGGTGATTGTTGGGGTGAGAGTGAAGGCAAGAGTGGGGACGAGGGTGAAGGTGAGAGTAAGGGCGATGATGATCAGGGCGAGGGTTAGGGGTAGGTTTAACGTTTTAGTTACTTGGGTTTGGGTTATAAGAATAAAGGGTAACCTGTATCTCCATATACAGCGAGGTTCCATTGTCTGATTTGAAGCCATAATGAATAAAATCATAGATGTTACTAGCTGGTGTATCACGATCATCAAGAATCCTCTCTGATACATATCCTTCACTAAAGAGCTCCCACTCTCCAGTCTTAATCTCAACATTTTCTAGGGTATAGCAAATAGAGAGGGAGCAAGTATGAACAAATATGTTACATGGAATATTTATGTCTTGCATAGATGCATAAACTCGGATTAATTTAGAATGCTTTGCTTAATACTGGTCCTACACTGTGGACTATCATCATGTACAGAGGCCAAAATCCTTCATAAAGTCTTGTTCAGACATGAGCAGGCTGTTAAAAACGGGGTGTTTTTTGAATATTTACAGTGATATCAACTGCAATTAATACGCTTCATGTTTTTAAAACTTAGGACAAAGAGCTCAAAGAACTTGTTCATTTTCCATTCATTTAAACATAAAACTGTTAGGTGTCGTGGTCTAATGGATATGTCACCAGACTGTGAATCACATGGTTCGCGGATTGAGTTAAGCCACGGCACTAATGTCCTTTATTGTCTTTAGCAAGACATTAATCTACATTTGCCGCACTCTACCCAAGGAAAATAAATGGGTACCTGGCAGGAACTAATTCCTTGAGATGCTAGAGCGCCATAATTAAAGCCATGCTAAAGCCGAGGCAATAATTGTGGAGCGCATCTGACAGACATGAGCATTATATGAAAACCCCTAATTATTATTATTATTTTGTATATATTTCTTTTAAAGCCGATTTTTAACAGCATATCTGAACGAGCCTTCATTTAAATATCCATAAGTGCAGCAGGCTCCTATTGTCAGGTCCATTTAAAGGGCAATAAACCATTAATATACTATTTAACCGATATTTAAACATAATTTCGACAAAGTGCTGCATTTAAACCCCTTTTGAGAAATTAAGCCAGAGTTTTTACACCGCCAAATAGCTTCATCTTTCCATCATGTACGATCATAAAAATAATCATAGACCTACAAGTATGAATGATAAACTCTGTGGTTGGAATTCTTCTAATTTCTTTTAACCTGATGCTCGGTCTAAAGTCATGT
This sequence comes from Strongylocentrotus droebachiensis, assembly GCA_035222895.1. Taxonomy (NCBI): domain Eukaryota; kingdom Metazoa; phylum Echinodermata; class Echinoidea; order Camarodonta; family Strongylocentrotidae; genus Strongylocentrotus; species Strongylocentrotus droebachiensis. Next base: position 173,203 of record JAVYIG010000383.1, read on the forward strand.
TTAATTCAATGAAAACATTTACGGTGTATCCTCCTTATTACAATATGAATTTAAACCAAAGGCCAGATTTATATTTTAGCACAATATTAACTAGCGTGTTTACAGAGACATTAAACTTTGTCTCCTCCTCCTATAATAGTTATAAACTTACTGATAAATCGCGAGTGGTTGCAGAGACCTTCTGCTTCATCTTCTCCTCCTGGACAATCATTATAGAAGTTACAGACTTGCAGGTCACTCAGACATGTCGAGGTATTACTACAAGCAAAACATCCTAAGGATAGAGTAGAAAAGTGAATAAAACAGGCTTGCCAGTGAAAGTAATTAATTGAGGGGTGCCAAATAAATTTAAATAAGCCATAGTAGTTGAGAATTTGTCCTAAAGTCTAAAAAACGTTTTTTGTTTCTCACATTGGCACCAGTAATTTATTTTTCACTTGGAAAAATATAAGACAGATTATTATGTATATTGACTAAACCAACGGATATGGAAAATACGAAAAAGCTAAGTTTTTCCAATTGGCAATGACAATAGTGATAAATTCCAGTCTGTATTGCCAATTTAATAACATTTATAACAACGATATCAAGTAAAAATGAAATATATACATGTCATTGAATAAACAAATTGATGAATGAATAAATGTCATAAAAATGAGAAAGAAAATGAATAAATAAGTATATGGATAAAATAATTCAAAAAAAATATACATATAAAATGAAAAGATTAATGAAGAGGAAAATGAAAGGAATATAAAGGTAAAGAGGAATCGTACCTGTACAGTTGTATTCGTCTACACCACTAGGACAGTCATATTGTCCATCACATACATCGCTTGCATTGAAACATGCAGTATCATCAAAGAAACACGGATACTGGTCAGCTCCACAAACTGTTAAACGAAATGTAAATCAATAACAATCTCATTTTAGGGTTTTATATGGTGATGATAATAATGATACTGATGATGATGATTATAACAGAGCGATGACAGAAATGATAAAGATGATGACGGTGATGATGATGGTGCAGGCTAATATTTCGAGAGTTTTATAGATAATTTACCCGATTTTTCTCTTCTTGCACTTGCATGTTTTTTTAAAACTTACAATCAACATAGTGCCCAGTACCCAGTACTTATGTATGGCAGTGAAACATGAACTTTAGCCTCTGATACTAAAAAGCGTTTGGAAAGTTGCGAAATGTGGTTTCTAAGAAGAATGATGAAAATCCCCTGGACTGACAAAGTTAGTAATGAGGAAGTTCTTACACGAGCTGGAGTGCAAAGGAAAATGATACGTGAGATGTTGATTAGGCAGTTGAAGTTCATGGGTCACATTACACGGAAAGAAGGCCAAGAGAACCTTGCTTTGACAGGGAAAATTGTGGGAAGAAGGAGTAGGGGAAGAAGGAGATACTTTGGATGGACAGTCTGCAGAAATTGTTGGAAGAGAGAGGAGTGAAAGAACTGGGAGTGGTACTAATACAGAAGGCTAGGAGCCGAGGGTTGTGGAACAGCATAATCGCCAAAGTCAAACGATATGGCACTTAGAGAGAGAGAGAGAGACAATCGACATAGGAAGGTTAGGGGTAAGACTTGATATCATTATTTAAAAAAATATATTCTTGCTTGTTTAGTGCCGACTCAACGTAAGAAGATCATTCAGATTTCTGTACGCGCAAAGCGCCATCAAGTGCCGCATAAACGTGCCTATCTCAGACACCCAATCCCAATTCGACCTCCATTGTCACTTTTCAATTATCATTAAATGCATCGAGCATGACTTTACTCATTAATAGTTTCTTAAGACTTAAAGCTCTGGTCACAAATCAGAGCGGCGACCGACCGATTAGTAGCCTGCTCGGTCGCCGCTGGAATTTAGGCATCGCCCATCGATTCTTTGTAAAGTCTAGCAGGCTGTAGAGCCCCAGTGATGCCTGGGCGGTGCCCTGTCGATTTCCCTTCGGTCGCTGGTCGATTTTAGGTCAAAATTGGGCGAAATCGCGGAGTGACCGACCGGTGACCCACCGATTCCCGAGCATTCGCCCACCGGCTGCCGGCTGATTTTAAAGATATTGCTCGGCGGCCGGCCAGTGATCGGCGGGGCTCCAAAATACGCTCGTTGCCCGACCGTTCGCTGCCGACCGATTATGGACTCGCCGCCCATTGACCGACTGATCTCCCAGCGGCTGCTCGACAGCCTTTGACCTAGCTGCTTCGGATTTTTTTACCGAAATCGCTCGACGGTGAACGCTCGGTCACCGAGCGTAGTCTGGGCGGCGAGTGAAAGTAAGCAGGCGCCGCCCGAATTTTAACTACGCGCTTAAACTTAAGCAGCGACCGAGCGATGCCTTAAAAACAAGCGGTGCCTGGGCGGTCGCCGCTCGGTGGCCGGGCAAAATTGGCTCAAAACTCGCCGCTCGGCTGCCGAACAGGCTACTTTTGGGTAATGTGAATATAGCATTAGTTAAGGGCTAGGTGAAAATGAAATCGATATCACGTACCCTTTATTTGCACCCATAGTGCCACATACCCCTGCATGAAATAAAGAGGCAGGTTATACAAAAATGCCTTCGTCATCGACCCTTCCCGATCACTGGTAGTGGAGTTCAACGGTGGACTCTTCTTTCTTTTACAAAGCACTTTGAAATGGTTCAAGAATTTCACAACAAATGTGCGATTTACATTATTAAAACGCTGACCTCTTACGAGATTTTGCGATGCCGGCTTCCTGCTGAAATACAAAGACGTGCGCTGTACAAGATTTTTTGGTTTGCATTGCCAATGTTATACTTAAAGTGCAGGGAGTTTGCTAAATTCAGCGAACTCCATGCGTGCGCCTTCTATTACTAATCGCTACAATCGACTTATCTTGAAGTATGTATTAAATTGGCAAAATTGAATCATATATTTTTTTGTGAAATCAAATTCGGATCTTCTTTTCAGCAAAAGAGTGATGCAACATTTAATTGACATAATTATAACCACACGACATACAGAGAACCTTTATCCTTGAAAGTACCATAATATGTCTAGCTTTAAACCCCAAACAAAACTTGACCTAACCTGGTGTTGTGTCTGATGTAGTTCCACGGGTTGTTCCAGATGTTGTAGCTGGCGTTGTTACAGGCGTCGTTCCAGGGGTTGTTCCGGATGTTGAAGCTGGCGTTGTTACAGGCGTCGTTCCAGGGGTTGTTCCAGATGTTGTAGCTGGCGTTGTTACAGGAGTTGTTCCAGGGGTTGTTCCAGTAGTTGTAGCTGACGTTGTTACAGTCGTCGTACTAGGGGTTGTTTCGGATGTTGAAGCTGGCGTTGTCACAGGCGTCGTTCCAGGGGTTGTTCCAAATGTGGTAGCTGGCGTTGTTACAGGAGTTGTTACAGGAGTTGTTCCAGGGGTTGTTCCAGATGTTGTAGTTGGCGTTGTTACAGTCGTCGTACTAGGGGTTGTTTCGGATGTTGAAGCTGGCGTTGTTACAGGCGTCGTTCCAGGGGTTGTTCCAGATGTTGTAGCTGGCGTTGTTACAGGCGTCGTTCCAGGGGTTGTTCCAGATGTCGTAGCTGGCGTTGTTACAGGAGTTGTTCGAGGGGTTGTTCCAGATGTTGTAGTTGGCGTTGTTACAGTCGTCGTACTAGGCGTTGTTTCGGATGTTGATGCTGGCGTTGTTGCATGCGTCGTTCCAGGGGTTGTTCCAGATGTTGTAGCTGGCGTTGTTACAGGAGTTGTTCCAGGGGATGTTCCAGATGTTGTAGTTGGCGTTGTAACAGTCGTCGTACTAGGGGTTGTTTCGGATGTTGATGCTGGCGTTGTTACAGTCGTCGTACCAGGGGTTGTTCCAGATGTTGTAGCTGGCGTTGTTACAGGAGTTGTTCCAGGGGTTGGTCCAGATGTTGTAGATGGCGTTGTTACAGGCGTCTTTCCAGGGGTTGTTCCAGATGTTGTAGCTGGCGTTGTTACAGGTGTCGTTCCAGGGGTTGTTCCAGATGTTGTAGCTGGCGTTGTTACAGGCGTCGTTCCAGGGGTTGTTCCAGATGTTGTAGCTGGCGTTGTTACAGGAGTTGTTCCAGGGGTTGTTCCAGATGTTGTAGTTGGCGTTGTTACAGTCGTCGTACTAGGGGTTGTTTCGAATGTTGAAGCTGGCGTTGTTACAGGTGTCGTTCCAGGGGTTGTTCCAGATGTTGTAGCTGGCGTTGTTACAGGAGTTGTTCCAGGGGTTGTTCCAGATGTTGTAGCTGGCGTTGTTACAGGCATCGTTCCAGGGGTTGTTCCAGATGTTGTAGCTGGTGTTGTTACAGGAGTTGTTCCGGGGGTTGTTCCGGATGTTGTTCCTGGCGTTGTTACAGGCGGTGTTCCAGGGGTTGTTCCAGATGTTGTAGCTGACGTTGTTACAGGAGTTGTTCCAGGGGTTGTTCCAGATGTTGTAGCTGGCGTTGTTACAGGAGTTGTTCCAGGGGTTGTTCCAGATGTTGTAGCTGGCGTTGTTACAGGCGTCGTTCCAGGGGTTGTTCCAGATGTTGTAGCTGGCGTTGTTACAGGAGTCGTTCCGGGGGTTGTTTCCAGTGTTGTTCCTGAGGGAAAAAATAAATGTTATACGCATTACTTAAGAACTATACACCTTTATTCAAGACTTCTGCGCCTAATTTGACATGGTTATCAGTTGCTATTTGGCTTTGGAAATGACATATATCACGTTTGACAAATGTTCAAAGTTGCTGACGGAGGCAATAACGTTTCATAACCCCACGACATACAGAGAACCTTTATCCTTGAAAGTACCATAATGTGTCTAGCCTTAAACCCCAAACAAAACTTGACCTAACCTGGTGTTGGGCCTGGTGTAGTACCTGGTGTGGTTCCCGGATTTGTTTCAGGTGTTGTGCCAGGGGTTGTTCCCAGTGTTGTTCGTGAGGGGAAATAATTAAATGTTATACGCATTACTAAAAAACTGTACACCTTTATTCAAGATTTTTGCGCTTAATTTGACATGGTAATCAGTTGCTATTTGGCATTGGAAATGACATATATCACGTGTGACAAATGTTCAAAGTTGCTGACAGAGGCAATAACGGTTTATGTTCACATGAAATTCAGAGAACACAAATCCTTGGAAGTACCATAGTGTGTCTAACTTGAAACCACAAACAAAATTGACCTAACCTGGTGTTGTGCCTGGTGTAGTACCTGGTGTGGTTCCCGGAGTTGTTCCGGGTGTTGTGCCAGGGGTTGTTCCCAGTGTTGTTCCTGAGGGGAAATAATTAAATGTTATACGCATTACTAAAGAACTGTACACCTTTTTTTCGAGATTTCTGCGCTTATTTTTACATGGTTATCAGTTGTTGTTTGGCATTGAAAATATATATCAGGTGTGACAAATGTTTAAAGCTGCTGACAGAGGGAATAACAGTTTATAATATATGTATTAATATAGAACTAAATACCTATATTCAAATGTCTGCGCTTAGTTTACTTGATTATCAGTTGCTGTGTGGCATCGGAAATAACATATATTAGGTGTGACAAATACTCAAAGCTGCTTACAGAGGCAACAACTATCTCCATATACAACTCCATATTATCCTACATAAGTTTTAAGAGATTCATGAAATATTGCATGTAAACTTCTCAGAATAACTGCCTGACGTCAATTACCGTCCTATCCGGACAAAGGCGGTGGTAGGAGGGGGATGAATCCGAAGAATTTAAACTAAAGCTGTTAGTGTAGTGATAGCTACATGTAGTTTAACAGAGTCTGCAAATACAGACTAGCATGTATAACTAAATATAGAATGACCTGCAACCCATGACTCATGCCAGGTCATGTTATGAAACAATGAGTACTGGTACAGGAGATGCCTACAAAGATGTCTGACTGACATAGAGCCTCAATAAAGCTATACAACTTATTAGTTCAATCAAAGCTTTCCAACTGGTCTTTTATAAGAACATAATATGGTGTCAGAAGTGGGATCAGACATCACTGAAATGGTCCTAAGTTGTACTTCATGCCTAATGTCCAGACCAACACAGGTCAATACTCGATCAGTGAGGGGAAGAAAGGAGGATCATAAGGTGAAGCAAAAAGAGCGATTCGACAAACATGCTCGAGACTTGTCAAAGCTAAAGCCTGGAGATCATGTCATACTCCAAGACATGAAAACCAACACCTGGTCGAAACGTGGTATTGTCAGGTCTGTCCAGGATCGAAACAGATCATACCAGATCGAGACAGAAACAGGAGAGATACGTCGCAGAAACAGACGTCACCTCAGGCCAGTCCCACGTCAACAACAAGCTGAGTGTATTCCACTACCAACACAGGATGACTTCGAGCTAGATGACACTGCAGAAGCTACAGAGCAACCAGCATCTGAAGAAAGCTCAACTACGTCATCAACCAGAACCAGAAGCGGACGAGTTATTAAACCGCCAGATCGCTTGAACTTGTAAATAAATGAAAGCGAACTACAGAGAAAGACTTTCGCGTTTTGTAAATAGTTTATAGTTACAGAGTTCAACTTGGACTTTAAAACATAACTGCAGGATTGCATGAGCATGATATATATATTTGCATGTTATAGTTTAAACAATATAACCGGATTTAATCAGTCACTTTGATTACAAAAATCAACAGATATCACTCAACCTCAACGGAGAATTCCAGTTTCGCGAATCGCAACCTTGAAAGATATGGACTGTCGCGTAATAAGTTATATATTTGAAAGCGACAGTACTCCAGCTTTAAGGGACAGAATAATGCCCTAGTACAGTCGCGAGTGTACAGGTAGTCCACCCTGTCACTCTGTACAGTTTAAGAAGTTTTATATATGTATATGTAAACCTCTTTTAAAGAAGGGAGGTGTAGTGATAGCTACATGTAGTTTAACAGAGTCTGCAAATACAGACTAGCATGTATAACTAAATATAGAATGACCTGCAACCCATGACTCATGCCAGGTCATGTTATGAAACAATGAGTACTGGTACAGGAGATGCCTACAAAGATGTCTGACTGACATAGAGCCTCAATAAAGCTATACAACTTATTAGTTCAATCAAAGCTTTCCAACTGGTCTTTTATAAGAACATAATAGTTAGATTTTGCAAAGAAGATTGCACTTATTAATGTGAATATTTGTTATTGTATAAGTTAGTCAGCATAATGATTTCTTAAAGCTTGTATCCAGAAAAATTATATTTACTTTCTGGAATGATCTATCGAGATATTAAACCAACCTGTCCGGACACAGGATCGTGTGGGTATACATACCTGTATCACATAGATCTCCTCCCCATCCGGGTGGACAGACGCAAGTGAACTCATTAATCCCGTCCTGGCATGTGCCATCGTTAGCACACGTCACTCCTTCGCACTCGTCAATATCTGCAAAAATAGGGGCAAAATAAATGAATAACGATTCCTTATTAGGCAGTGATGACTTCAGAAAGAGAATAGGCTAAGGACAGTTGTTGAAGGTGCAATTTAGGTCATTGAACTTGGAATAGGGAAATGACGTCTTTCGACGTTCTGAGACCTCATTCCTCCGCACTCATCAATATCTGCCAAAATATTGTGAAAAGAAGGTAATGCTTCCCTTGGAAACTAGGAATTGACGGCAAAACAAATATTAGTTAGCTGATCTAAGTCGCACCGGGATAAAAACAAAAATTCCTTCTTTTTTTTGTTGATAAGGCCTACATTAAGACAGAATATTATTTCATGCTAAATGCTCAACGTGCAATGTTATTTCGCTCATTGTTTGTTCATTTTGGTTATTTCATTGGTTTTAATTGGCGTTATGGCACAAAACATTTAGAGGAAACCAGAAACAAGCTGATTCTAACGCCCTCTGGAAACGCTTTAAGCTACAGAAGCATGGATAATGCTTTATCCCAAATCATAAACAGTACTGTAAGTATGTATGTATATAAATATATATATACAGTGCGTCCCAGAAAAAACGAAACCGAGAAGTATCGATGTTTTATCATAACTTAATCACAACCATAATTAATGAATGATACATATTTGGAAAGCTTAGAGTCTCCTCTCTTAGTTTATGCTACTCAGATGATGCATATTTCACGCATGAGTGATTTAAAACAATTTGAAGGAAGGAAACCAAAAAGACATTTGGCGGGCGGTATCTGAATTTCGAAGAAAAATTCACATTTTTGGAAAGTTGAGTTTCTGCCCTTTCATATGACACCTCAATCAGGAAAAATGAGCGAGGAATAACAAAGTTCTGTTCGATTAAAGTATCCCTTACATTTTCATAATTGTAACAAACGAATTCGTTTTCACTGGGTGCCTGCCGTAGCAAAAAGCAGATTTGACAAAAGACTTAACTCCGTTTCGTTGTCAATTAGCCATGCATGAAGACTCTCGTCTACGGCTGATTATCAACGAAACGGAGTTAAGTCTTTTTTTAATTTCGTTTAATGATACGGCAGGCAGCCAGTGAAAACGAATTCGTTTAATAAAATTATGGAAATGCAAGCACTACTTTAAACAAACAGAACTTTGTCATTTCTCGCCCATTTTTCCTGATTGAGGTGTCATATGAAAGGGCAGGAACTCAACTTTTAAGAAATGTGAATTTTTCTTCGAAATTCAGATACCGCCCGCCAAATGTCTTTTTGGTTTCCTTCCTTCAAATTGCTTTTAATCACTCATGCGTGAAATATGCATCATCTGAGTAGCATCACATGAAAGAGGAGACTCTAAGCTTTCCAAATATGTATCATTCATTAATCATAGTTGTGATTAAGTTATGATAGAACATCGATACTTATCGGTTTCGCTTTTTCTGGGACGCACTGTATATGTACGTTATCAAATAATTCTCCTTCAATCTCATTCAATAATGTCTTCAAGTCTCCGTCGCAGCATTATACACACACGCGCATGCACGCACACGCTCGTACACATGTATGAAAGCTTAATATGTCGTTGATCCACCATGATAGTATACATATATGCTATGCATGCAGGGGTGAAACATAAGTAGATGTCTCAAAGCGCTTTACAGATTGGATATATTATTAGCCCGGCTGTTGGATTCACGCAGCATTTCCCGCACCCGCACACAAAATGGCACATTCTCCTCTCCCTGGGGACCACACCTGCCAGGCACCATTCTACAGACGCTCATAATGCTGAACAAAGGACAATGACCTTCATGTCCTACCGGGTACCAATTAATCATGTGGATGGAGAGTGGCGAATGTGTATTAATGTGGTAGTGTAAACATTTCATTTTTATTGTAAACCATGGTATTTACAGGTACCATAAATGTGAAAGTTTTAAACATGTGGACGTGGTCAACCACATCACCGTGAATGAAAGGGCTTGTTAGGGCTAGTATTTATCCGCTGAGTTCCGAGTAGTTCCCCAAATCTTAATCAATTGTTTCCTTTTATAAAATGAATCAGATACCCACATGTGTATTACTTTTAAGTTGGAAAATACTTTGTACTTCCAGGTAAAGTTGATGTACATTATAGTTTAGTAAGATAACAAGTGGATGAGTATGTAAGGCCTTGGTCAAGAGTGAGGGGTGGAGAATTGGAGAATTTGAAATGATCATGCTGAAGATGTCAGTAAGAGGTAGTTTAGGAAGTTCCGAGTTTAGGAGCAAATTGTAGTGAATCTACATGTGCTTAGGTCAACTTTGTTATAATGAAGTTCCTATAGCCATAAATGTACGTATTGTATAAATGTATGAAGATTGAAAGTTTGCTGCACTATGAGTGGCTAACAGTTATAATGTATTGTTCGTGCAGAGCATGTGTTTCTATGATAAGAAACAGGTGTAATTTGCTGAAGGAGTCATATTATAATGATGACTAACTTGTATATTATAATCAATGATCAGGTGAATGAAATGCTTCATCACCACACACATCTGAAAAGGAAGCATCCATAAATTTGAATACATTTACTTGATAAACGATTTCACATATTACGTCACGTTATCAGAAAATGGTGATGCCCATGGAGTGCTGAGAAACTGTACATTGTTCCTGCTTTATGCCTCTCTCAAACACTTTGTAAATTAATGGGCAAGAATATATTATAAATACAAATAAAAAGTTATTTCTTTGAGTGCGGTTTTAAGGTTGGTAGAAGCTTAAACTACATGTTGAAATTATCTCAACCAATGATATATTGAGTCTGCTTATCACATTAAGGTTACACCGGAAAATAAAATATAAAAATCGGTAATCTTGAGTACTTGGGTGCGTTTATCATCATTGGCAGAATGTTTAAAACCATGTAAAACTTGACACATATCTATAACGACAACTGAAATAATTATGATTAAAAAGAACGATTCGAATGTCTTGTCTGCATATGAAATGTAAAGAATCGGGTAATCTCTTCCTATACACCCCTAGTAGGAGTACTATGATATACTAGTGGAGACTCTTGACTGTTATAAGAGAGGTCACGAGTTTGAACAAGCTCGGTATTTTGATTTTTGGAGACTGAAGATATTTCACCCAGATCCCCCCTTCCCATTGATCGAGTGAATTGGTGCAATGCTTTGGTAATGAAAACTTTGAGGCCCGAGGGAAGAGCAGGATAAATAATTTGACTACCCTAGGTAAATAAAACTGAATTATTAATGATCATTCTTACCATTTTCACAGATGGGCCCTTCGTATCCCGTGAGCCTACAATCACATGTGAAAGAACCGTCGTTGTTGATACAGAAACCTGAATTCTGGCAAGGAGTTGTTTCACATTCATTGGTATCTATTGAAAAAAATACATATACATGTAAAAATATATATATGATAAACATATACTCGTACGTAATTAGTATACATATATTTTTTTTTACAGAAATATATTAAACAAAAATTTCATGCTTCGGACGTTCAATATAAAAAGGTCGAAATATGACACGAGGGAAATTCTGAATTGAAGATAAATATAGGTATGTGCATTTTTTTTTCTCGAGGGGGGGGGGGGGGGTGGGGGGGGGGGGGGGGGGGGGGGGGGGGGTTAAAATTAGAAAATCGCGCCGAAAAATTTGCAACGACTCAGCCAGCAGGTGAATAAGCGGTGGGAGGGGGGGGGGGGGGTAAGAGCACACTTTTTTTTTGTCCCAGAAATTTTAAAATTTTGAGGACCGATAATTCGTTCAGTTAAGGGGGGGGGGAAGGTTACTTTTTTTGTTTACAAACAATGTTTGAGGGGAGATTTCTTCCAAAACACACACATAAAACAAATTGAGGGGGGTTCGACCCCCCCCCCCCCCCCCCCCTGCGTACGCTTCTGGGTAAGTGTATATTGCGATCTCATGCCTTGTTCCTTTGGAGTCCGATTTTCTCGATTACTTGATTACTTTCAGATTGCCTTCGCGTCAGACACGCGCAACTAAGACAATGGAAACAATGGATACGTGCAGGGAAGACGTTTTCCATTACCACAATGTTCCCCCCCTCTCTTTCTTTCCCTCTTCCTTTGTATAATTGTATACATGTATATTTTCATACTTTACCATCTTCCTGTTATGGTATCATCACCTCTGGAATTTATTTCATTTTCTACTTAGCTGTGTGTTTCTCATCGCAACGAAGAGTGCGGATAAAAAGGAAATGATGCAAGAAAAAAAAAAAGTTGTTTCAAGTCAGAATGAAGTTACAGGAAAAGAAATGAATAATATATTGCAAATGGAATTAGGTAATCTCTATCATACGTACCTTACGATTGCCAAGATAAAATGTACACAAGTAAGAGTAAAAATCCTAATTATAAAATTAAAGTGCACTATATACATTGTAATTGTTTTTTTTTATAAACCATGATCAGTCAGCCTAACTTTTGTAATATACGTCACTGAAAAAATTTAGAAAGTATTACCAATTTCACAATTCTGGCCTTCCCTTCCTCTAATGCACTGGCATGTATATGAGCCTTCCCCGTTCTGACAGGTTCCCTCATTTTCACAAGGATTAGTTGCACATTCGTCCACATCTGTTTATTAAGAGAAAACTTTATCACTTTTTGAAGAAAAGATTGACTCATATTCAAAAACTTAAGGTTGACTACATGTACGTTAAACCCGTCTCTGCCAGACTCATTATTCTGTATAAACCACTGTAACAGTAACTCTGATTAAATTATGAGTATGTATGTATTTGTGAATATGTAGTTTTGGTTTGTATCACTGTATCTTTGAATGTAAACGATCTATACCTAATAAATCCTCTGATGAGGCAAAGAAAAGAAAACACAACAAACTCTGAATTAATTATTTCAAGGCTTATTTTCATTTTCAAAATTCCTGGCCTCAAACGCAACCCAGTCATTAAACAAATTGATATGGTTAATTTTGTAGAATAAGGTGATTGAAACTTGATCATACATACATTAGTGGATTCAAATTAATCGACTTGCATTTTTATTTTGTAGTACATTGTGGAGTCTAGATCAATCTGGATTTATAAACAAACAAAAAACAAAAAAAATCGTCACTAAAATGTAACACAAAATTGCTATAGCTTACAAAATCCTTACAGATTTTTTTTTTTTTTTTGCTTACACATTCAATGTTAAAAAAATTGGGTAAATTTAATTTTTGTCTACATGCCCGAGGTGATATAAATAAATAACAATATCACCCAACTCTCTAGATCATTAGTAGAAAGAAACACTCACCGATGTCGCACAAAAAACCTTCGTAACCCGGCGCACAGTTGCATGAGAAGGAGCCCTCATTATTGGCACATGTTCCTTGGTTACCACAGGGGTCGTTCAGGCATTCGTCCGTATCTACCAAAAGTAATTAGAAAATTACTTTCTCTTTGATTTCTGGCTTTAACAACTGTTCATTTTTTTTTCGAAATCTGCGAAGAATTTACTATATCAAATTAGGATCTTTGCTTACAAGTCTACAATTTAGGTTGCCGTCAACATCAGCCAAATATATAATGTTTAAGCTATATCATATGCAAAGGTAATCTCTGTGGTATATTTATTCCCAAAATATTGCTATGAAATAGTGGGTTTGAAAATAATTATCTGACATTTTTTTTGTAAACATTTGATAACTAGTAAGAATATATTTCAATTCGGTTTGATATACAGTGTAAAGGTAACATTTTTGCAATTTGGCATAAAAATAAGGATTTTTTTTTGTAAATGTTATGTTAGCAGGAAAATACGAACAAAATTGACATTGCTTATTATCGTTTCATTCGTCCTGAAATAAGACGTAAAACAGTAAATTGCAGTTAATTGTAGTCGTATATCATATTCATTTATTTCTCAGCAACTTCTTTTGTGTGCCTATGTAACATGTGAATGTATGTTTGTATCTGAATAATTTGTCAGATAAATTAAAGATTGAGTTCTGGGAAAGGTGAAAAATCATTTTTGGGATTCCTCATTCTTTATATGTCAGTTTTGAAACAAATCCAATAGAAATGTGCCCTAAAAAAGACCGCTCTTCGAATGTGCTATTTGAAATGCTCTTCAATACTCTATGACAATACATAGCTGATGCGCTTGGACCAAACAGTCATTCTAAATGTGTATGTAGTCACATACACCGATTTCTAAGTGTAGTCCATGTGATTTTATTGAAATGGAGTCAATTTTCTTATCAATTTGATGTACCCAAATCCACTTCCAACACCAATCCATATGAACTACATAATCAACATTTTCCAAATGATATAAAGACAGTTTCTCTTATAATCTTCTTGCATGACCAGAACTCAAGTTTATCTTAAAAAACTCAATCTCATTTGTAGTTTGAGCTTTTACGAAATCGCTAATATGCTTATAAAGTATAATACATCATGTTATTAAACACGTCCACTAATGTATTCATGTTATATGAATGACTGGACTTAAAAGTGAGTTCACATTTAGAATGCATTGGCACGTTTAGTGTAATGGTGGGGTAGGGGGTTGTCCGGACGCAAAACAAACTAATGCTGTCACTTCCTCCTTTTAAATTTATCGTTATATATGAAAATATAGCTCGAGCCATCATGAGTAATTTTCCTTCATAATATTATCCTACATAAGTTTTAAGAGATTCATGAAATATTGCATGTAAACTTCTCAGAATAACTGCCTGACGTCAATTACCGTCCGGATAACCAACCTATCCGGACACAGGTGGTGGTAGGAGGGGGGATGAATCCGAAGACTTTAAACTAAAGCTGTTAGATTTTGCAAAGAAGATGGCACTAATTGATGTAAATATTTTTTTCATAATAAGTTAGTCAGCATACAGATTTCTTAAAGCTTGTATCCAGAAAAATTATATTTACTTTCTGGAATGATCTATCGAGATATTAAACCAACCTGTCCGGACACAGGATCGTGTGGGTATACATACCTGTATCACATAGATCTCCTCCCCATCCGGGTGGACAGACGCAAGTGAACTCATTAATCCCGTCCTGGCATGTGCCATCGTTAGCACACGTCACTCCTTCACACTCGTCAATATCTGCCAAAAACAGGGGCAAACAAAATGGATAACGATTCCTATGAAAATGTGGTAGTGATGACTTCAGAAAGAGAATAGGCTAAGGACAGTTGTTGAAGGTGCAATTTAGGTCATTGAACTTGGAATAGGGAAATGACGTCTTTCGACGTTCTGAGACCTCATTCCTCCTCACTCATCAATATCTGCCAAAATATTGTGAAAAGAAGATAATGTTTCCCGTGGAAACTAGGAATTGACGGCATAACAAAGAATAGTTAGCTGATCTAAGTCGCACCGGGATAAAAACAAAAATTCCTTCTTTTTTTGTTGAAAAGGCCTACATTAAGACAGAATTTTATTTCATGCCAAATGCTCAACGTGCAATATGTTATTTCGCTCATTGTTTGTTTATTTGGTTATTTCATTGGTTTAAATTGGCGTTATGGCACAAAAAAAATAGAGGGAACCAGAAACAAGCTGATACTAACGCCCTCTGGAAACGCTTTAAGCTACAGAAGCATGGATAATGCTTTATCCCAAATCATAAACAGTACTGTATGTATGTATGTATATATATATATTCCTATATATATATTTGTATGTTATCAAATAATTCTCCTTCAATCTCATTCAATATTGTCTTCCAGTCTCCGTCGCAGCATTATATACACACACGCGCAGACACGCACACGCTCGTACACATGTATGAAAGCTTAATATGTCGTCGATCCACCATGATAGTATAAATATATGCTATGTAGGAGTGAAACATATTTATGTCTCAAAGCGATTTACAGATCGGATATATTATTAGCCCGGCTGTTGGATTCACGCAGCATTACCCGCACACAAATTGGCACATTCTCCTCTCCCTGGGGACCACACCTGCCAGGCACCATTCTACAGACGCTCATCAAGCTGAACAAAGGACAATGACCTTCATGTCCCACCGGGTACCAATTAAATATCTGGATGGAGAGTGGCAAATGTGGATGTAGACATTTCCTTTTTATTGTAAACCATGGTATTTACAGGTACCATAAATGTGAAAGTTGTAAACATGTGGACGGGGTCAAAGACCACATCACCGTGAATGAAAGGTTCTTGTTAGGGCTAGTATTTATTCTCTAAGTTCCGAGTAGTTCCCCAAATCTTAATCAATTGTTTCCTTTGATAAGATGAATCAGATACCCACATGTGTATTACTTTTAAGTTGGAAAATACTTTGTACTTCCAGGTAAAGTTGATGTACATTATAGTTTAGTAAGATAAAAAGTGGATGAGTATGTCAGGCCTTGGTCAAGAGTGAGGGGTGGAGAATTTGATAATTTGAAATGATCATGCTGAAGATGTCAGTAAGAGCTATAGTTTAGGAAGTTCCGAGTTTAGGAGCAAATTGTAGTGAATCTACATGTGCATAAGTCAACTTTGTTATAATGAAGTTCCTATAGCCATAAGTGTACGTATTGTATAAATGTATGAAGATTGAAATTTGCTGCACTATGAGTGGCTAACAGTTATAATGTAATGTTCGTGAAGTGCATGTGTTTCTATAATAAGAAACAGGTGTAATTTGTTGAAGGAGTCAGATAATGATGACGTACTTGTATATTATAATCAATGATCATTTTATGTTGATGCATTGTCTTTCTTTTTGTTTGTGTATTTGCAAGGGTTTTATTTCATGTTCCCATTGTACATAATAAGGTAAAACTCACCCTACTCCTATGTGTTTGACTTCATGGTGTTCTGCGTCCCCCCCCCCCCCCCTCCATAGGCTAGACTACGACATTAAGGTCTTGCCAAACGACGTTAGTGCCTGGCCGGGATTCGAACCTTCAATCCTTGGATTGAGAGTGAAGTGAATGAACCTCTATACCACGACACCTCAACCTCCACGTAATATGATTAAATGATTATAGAGTTAATCTCTTGCCATATTTGCCAGGCATAACTTACTTCTTAAACATGATCTGCCCCTGAATCCGTCGGTACATGAACACGTGAAGTCTGAAAAGTCTTCGGCATCGATGCACATAGCTTTGTTCTGACATGGCTCGTTCTCGCAGAAGCCTGTGTGATTCAAATATAATGATGATGGTGATGATGATGATGATGATTAGGATAATAATAATTTAGAAAAAATAAAAATAATGATAATATTTATATAATAATATGATTCAAATGATTCAAATGATTTTATTTCTTATGCAAAACATAATACGATGAATAATTATATTACAAAAAATATTCAATGAAACGACAAATATAAAAGAGAAAGCACGATAAAAGAGCTTGTTGAAGTGTTAGTTCCACATATGCTGTTTTACAATATAACATGAACAAAGTATGCTTAGAAAATCATTAATTAGACAAAAATATGTAGCTAAGACATTATAGATTTTGGGGGAAAAATAAAAGAGGAAAATAGTAGAAAGCAAAAAGAATGAAAGATTTTACAAAAAAAGGGAAAATGAATGATTGCGAAAGCTCTAGAAGAAGGAGGTTGGATCAGTAGAAAGAGGGAGAAACAGATTGAGTCGAGAGTAAAAAACCGAGAGAAAATCAGACAGGTCGCCTTAACAAAAAGAAGAAAGTTATGAAGTTTGTAGTGACATGATAAGCTATGGAAAACTATGAACATGACAAGACAAATTGCCAACGGCAACGTGATGACATCATTCCCTCTCAACCCACCAATTAATTTTCCTATAATAATAATACAAATTCTTTTTTTTGACCAAGAATATAACTCCCCCACAACATGAAATAAGTTATGTTAGTAGTGATATTCAAACGTTTGCATATAGACATTAATACGGAGTAATACTATTAAAATCATGAAAATGTCGATATTTTTTTAATATGATAAAAGAGTGACTATGAGAACGTAATTCTTCTTGTTATGATATATTTTTTAATCAAAAATGAAAAGTTTTGTGAAGATGTAAAGGGAAAACATATTGCTTTAATATGATTTGGTTCAAGTTATGAAAGAATCATATTCTTGGGGGAAAAAAATGAGAATTTGTATTGTCATTTGACAAATATTGTAAAAGTCTAACCTGATGTCATTGTTACCGGTGCAACATTGTTTGAAATCGTACTCAAGGCTTCTTGAACACTGTTCAGAACATCGTCGAATATATCCAGCAGTTGTTCAGGTTCTCCAGAAAAGAAAATGTAAAAGATTATGAAGTCAATGTGCCAGCTGCCTTCCCTTTAAAAGGACAGAATAAAACAGAGAAAAGAATAAGAAATGTTGTCAACAACCTTGATTAGTCATTGATCTTTATGTTCCTCAACGACTAAATCCTTTCTTTTAGCTAACTCTGCCCTATATATTGTGTAAAAGTTATGAATGAGATATTATTAGACATTATGCAATTTGCTCTATTTTGATCGAGAGTGACCATGGCAGTGCAGAGTAACATGTTTTCCTAACCCGTTTGCAATGGATATGGTGTTGCACAAATGACAATTGTAATTTAGATCTACATTTGCAATACCATCTCCCGACATGACACACAAATTATTTCGTGGAGTAATGTATTTAAATTGTGTTCACGCGATGAGCTATATACATTCAACTTGTATACATTCTTGCATTTCAGTAGTCAGAATGCATATGTGATACTTTTCGTGTTTTTATGTGGGGAAATGTAAAGAAATATTTTGCTTGAAAGTAACATCTCCCCTTTCAATGTGTAGGCTACATTTAGGTCAAAATTAATGTTCTGTTATCTTTTTCAGTTCTTCAATATTTCTATTTTGTCTTATACAAGTTTGTTACTTTAATTTTATGTAAATTGTATAATTATCATCTGTACATTGTTATATTGAAACCGAAATAATTCATATCAAATCAAATGAAATCATAATCAAACTAGTGCACCTAATTTGTATTCTAACTCTTATTGCAATAATATACAACAAGCTCGTCGCTAGGTAGACGTGTAAACATTTGAATAGATCTTGAATTACACAGCAGTTCTACAAAACGTCTTCATATTTTTGATGATTGTCGGAGCTTGCTCGTCTCAGCATCAACGAACGTATGCCATATCATGAGGTTTCTTAATAAAATAAACTGCTCAACGATGGACAAAAATGGCTGGCACTATCAGTAATGATAGCGACAAAATATCTATATTTAACAAAGGCAAAGTGTACGAGAGCTCACAATGAGCAATATGCATTGCAACGGATGAATGATGAAATCATATTAACCTTTCATTTGCCACCAGTACCGACTGGCACGACCACTATATAGGCTTGCCAAGTGTGTCGATCAGCACAAAAAATAGGCCCCATGTAACAATAGAATTGCACCCTGCTATACAAAAGATTTTCATCCTAAAGGCTTGTTCAGATATTACGCAGTAAAGAGCGATTTCTTTTTTATTAAGTGTAACTGAATGGCAATTGCACGCAACAAAGAACTCCCGCGTATTTACTACTCCACATGTCTGTATCTATCAGCTTTCTCCTGAATATTTTGAAAATAAATCAGATTTTGTTGGCTGAAGTATTCCGTGAGAAATACAATGTGGTACATAGATAATCTGTGTATGGCAGGTAAAGAGGGTGCCGTCTGTTAATTCGTTTCCATCTCCTTACCGAAGCTCGAGGATCTGAGTACCAGCATAGGTAGGATCATTTGCGTACTGGGCATCAATCTGTTTAAGGATAATATCAAATAATGTAGTATTATTTACGGGTTTTAGATTTCTTTTGGGATGTAGCATCAGGGTGACATATTTTTGATTAGTTTTGGATTCAATTTAATGCAAAAGTATTTATGAATTACTGACAAGAACATAACTCCATCCAAAAAAAATTACATTGGCGCCAGGTAAACATTATGTATGCGGTTCTAGAAATATAAAATACAACTTAGATAATCCCGATATCTCCTCCCATGAATTAATGTACCTTTCATTTGCCACCAGTTTCGATTGACATGTATGGAATGTGGATGGACAGTTAACAGCTAAATTATTCACACCCTTACCAAGATTTGTAATCATTCAGTATGTGAAAAATTATTTGTCCTGAATTATATTTTTGAGAGTGTGACAAATCAAAGCGTACATCTAAAATTATTCACTAAAGGCCCTAATTCAACTAGTCCACCTTTCATTCTTAAGTTACAAAAACACAAAAACATCGAATTACATGGAGTATGACAAATTCAGTTCGTAACTTATGTATATGTATGTAACAATCACACGCACACACACGCGTGCACACGAACACACATACACACAATGCCTATATACCTAAATGAAATTGATTACATGGATTGTGATAGACAACGATAAAATAAAGAAAAAATGGGACATAAGACGAGGTTGAACACTTGCATCAAGTAAAAGAGTATAGGTATAACCAAGACAGACCCGATATATATAACATGTGTAAGGCACGATAATATACAAATATTAGAAAATCATAGGACTTAAATTATGTTTCCACGTGTTGTAAATGATGGCGCTCCCCTGATATCATTTTCATGAAATTAATTATTAACGTAATAGGTTAAACCAGAAAAAAAATAACGCTGTTCTTGCATATTCCTGCTTTCAAATGCATAAAACCTTTCTAATTAAATACTTCCTTAAAGGAATTGGAGAAGGAATTTGACATAATAATAATTATATAAGCCATGGGGGCGCAATTGGAAGGATACAGGTAGGTGTTTTTTGTGAGGTGAAGCTACGGTCACAAGGGTTCGTACGAACGACAATGTCGTACGAATCTTCCTGTTCATCCATTCATTGTCTTCCCGAATTTCCATTGTCTGAACATCGACCGTACGGCATTCGTAGCAGTTCGTTATGGCATTTGTGAACGAGGCTTTAATGTACTATATCTAAATAAATTTCGATATTATGTTAAAAAGGACAATACCTGAAAACAAAAAAAGGAGACGAATCACTTACGGCGCTTGTGATTTCGGTCACAGCTTCCATATAAGCCATAGACATGTTGTCTCTCAGCTCTTCAGTGAACACTTTATCATCAAGGATCGCATTGAGATTCACGGCAGCCATTGTGGTATTCTGTTGCATATCTATAAACAAAAAAGAGGGACGTTATTCAAATCCTTAGAGAATAATGCTTCAGTACAATGAAAATAGTATGCATTGATAATAACATTAACATTACAGCACAGTGGGTACAAAATTTGTTCACTTTGATGATTAGTATAAGGTCACAAAGATAGTAGAACTTCTGATTCGGCAATGTATATGCAGAACACGAAGGATCTTGATGAGAGAGAGAGAAAGAAAAAAAACCACCTAGTTGGTTCATCGTAAAGATATTGTGAAAGAAGAGATATGTCCTTCTGTTTGCATTAATTTCATGTTGGACAGCAATTTGATGAATGTACAAAAAAATTGTATAGATATTGAAATTTCTTAAGGTCTCATCCGTATGATAACAGGATTGCTTAGAATAACGTTATTCATAACTTAATGATGAAGTAATTTAAAATAAGAGAACAAAAAGGCAGGATATATTTTCCATTACTATTCTCCTTTTGGAAGTCTAACTTATTATTTTAGATATTAAATGAACCAGGCTAAACCATGCATGTGAAAAACGGCAAAACATAAACGTGAAATCTCACCAACTTTTGTCTATTATACATGTATATTCATGATAATACAAAGGCAAACTGTGCTAAATGCTGTTTATTAGGTTCGTCAAATTGACAAAGAAATGTTTTAGGAGAAAAACAACACTTGATTAAACGAGGGGATGCATGAACTGCAAGAATAATTATATTTCAGGTATATTCTACCCATATGCTATATCCAACAATTTAGAAACTTCATCATCATGATCCTGTTCATAAAATCTATTATATACCAAAAACGGGCTTTGTAGCACAAAGGTTTTCGATCAATTTGCAAGTTTAAAACAACGATTCTGATTTGTTATTTTTCAGCCTTTTGAGCAATTACTATCTACATGCAACGAAACTATAGATTGGCCATTTCGTGGTTGTTTTGTAATTTATTGCAAATCATTGTGTTACATTCCCTAGGCCTAAAATGACTAAGAATGCCATATGATCCGTAGTTTACTAAAGATCTAAACCAGGCGATGGGATCAATTAAGCTTGCTCTAAAGTCGAGTTATTTTTGTTTAAGTTCGAGGTCTCAGTGCTTTCTCTTCGTTTTAATCTTAATCCTTGCGTCAGGTGTAACTAAAGTAGTGAAATACGGGCCAAATGCTTTTCTAACCACATTCTAAAACATTCGTAATGTCAATTGAATTGTGATATAGAAAAGTGAGTACTTCTGTAGTGATACTTTTAGCCTTTAAATTATTGTTGAATACCTGTTGTCGATTGTGTTGTAATTGTTGTTGACATTGACGCTGTCTCTGATGGTCCTGCTGTCCCCGTGGCAACTGTCACATCTATGGATTAAATTATAATTTAGTTTAATAATGATATGAATAATAATAATAATAATAAATGATAGTAGGAGTAATAACACTAATAATAACAATAAAAATAATAATAAAAATAATAAAAATAATAAAAATAATAAAAATAATAATGAGAACAATAATAATAATAACGATTATAATAATAATAAATAACTATAATAATAATAATAATAATAATAATAATAATAATAATAATAATAATAATAATAATGATAATAATATTTATTATAATAATGGTAATATAAGCGATTTGTAAGGCGGAAAATCTACTTGACATCAAATGATCAGGGCGCACTAACGCAAGAGATGAATAACACAGCTGGATCTGCATTATGAACTCCTGAACAACAGGAGTAAGAGAGCACATTAAACAAATGAAAGAGAACGATTTATTGTACGCCAAATCGCAAAGATACATTTTAGATTATTTGAACTGATCTGCTATTACGAATCTCTAAAAAGGAAAGCATTCCACAACGAAGTCATATCATGAGGAAAGGTTCTCTCCAAACTTAGAATTCAGTTTAGGAACAAAAAGTAGTCAAGAGTTTTTAGAGCGTAGAGATCACGACGGAAACTAATGATTTATCAGATTATTTTATCATTGTGAAATGATCACATGTTGTCGGTCTTTCTAAACATGTGTGGCATCCAGTGGCGTACGCAGGATTTTTTTTAAGGGGGGGTGTTTGAAAATTTGGAAATCACGCCGACCGATATTTCGCTTAGTGGGGGAGGAGGGGGGGGGGGGGCGGGGGTGGGGGGGGGGGGAGGGTAGTGAGCACTATTTTTTGTTTTGCTCCAGAAATTTGAAAATTGCGCCGACCGCGATATTTCGTTTAATGTGGGGAGGGGGGGTAAGGAGCACTTCCCCCCCCCCCCCTTTAGCATCCCCCCCCCCCCCCCCCCCCCCCCTGGGTACGCGCCTGATGGCATCAAGTACATTTTGGTGAAACTCTTATAATCGATCGGAGGAGCGTTCTTCTTTTGGGGGAACAAGTCAGAATTGACCCAGGAGGGAATGAAACCTGCATTATCTACTGCTCCCAGAAGATATCGGTCTCAGGGAACTTCTGAAGAAGGCCCTCTATCTTTTGTCTTCTATTTTCCTCTGCTTTTTCTTTTCATTTTCTCTTTTTTTCTTAAGTATTTCTTTCCTCTTATTTCCCTCTATACATAGGCTTACTCATGTCATTTATCTTTTGTTCGTCTATCCTCAAAAATTTCTCTTTTTTTTCAATCTATCTTTATGACTTTTGTTGCTATTTTTCCTTCTTTCATCCCTTTTTTAACCTATAAAACCCTTAGGTTGTCGGTTTAATGGCATGTTCTCTGTCAACAATGATTATTGATTGGAATCCGAACATGCAATGGATAAAAATATGATAGTGTAACACAAATCATTAAATGCAAGTTACATGTTCTTCGCGATTTTTTTTTTTACTGTTTTTTGTCTCTCTATGAGATTAGTAATCAGTTTCGCTAATCCCTCTGCATCAATTATATTTAATAAAATATATTCCTTTTCCTCCTCTGCGTTCGCATTTAACGAAATATTCTTTTCTGTAACTTGCTTCCTTTCAGCGCATATCTCCCAACGCTTTTACTTCTTTGATAAAACTGAGTGTTTTTTAAAGCCATTGTGTACTAGTAAATCCCCTGTAGCGCCATCTCATGTCAGCTTAATTAGTGTGGTCTGTAATTTTGTTGATTTTATCGCATCAAGCCCCCTGTCTGCGAAGCAAAACAAAAATGTATTGGGTTATCATGAAAGACCGCTGTGCAATAAACGCTAGAGCAGAAATTTCATCATTTCACTATTGCTTAAAATCAAGTAATTTATTGTTAAGACCTTACCGTCTGATGTCAGAAGAATCCCTACAATTAGTCCCACCAGGCCGCCTACGATAATGATACATACCAGGGCGATGAGACCGTATATGACAAACGCTTTTCCTGGTATTTTCTCATCCCTCTCCTTGCCTACGTCGGACAAATCATACCGGTCTGTCTCCGATGATTCGGTTCCATCCACGATGTATCTCCCCTCCAACCTGTGAGGAGTGGCGACTGAAGCCACATGCGAGTAATAGCGTCCCTCACCACTTGGATCAAAGGCGCGGTTATGGTGGGTAGCCTGAAATAATTGATACACAGTGCAGAATGGAAGTTACGATGTACAACAGTGAAAATAAAATTATTTTCCTCTCTAGCTTAATCTCGTACTTTTGGAGCCGCAAGGGCGTTAAATCATATCCGATCCAATCCAATTTAATCCAAAAGGCATTATATGTATTTGACGTAGTGCGTTTCCATTGCACAAATGGCTCCACATGTTTTGGCTACTTGAATACCCTGTCGGAAGTGAAACATGAAATAGATGAATTGTATATCAACGTAAAGCTTATAAGCAATAGATTGAGAGGAAAAAAGTATGAAATTTAATGAAAAGGTGTTAAAAATGGACGGGAAAACCTAAATATACAGTATATGATCGCTAATCGTGAGAAAATTCACTTCTCTCTCCCTCTCTGTTAAATCCTTCGGATACAAGTTGGTAACATTTTGTTTTTAATTTCCCTTCATTGTGAAAATTGAAGATAATGTTGATAATATTAGATTGAAAACAATGTCAAAACGTTATTTATCAGCTTCTGAATATCCAAATAACATTATTGAGCACCGTGGTATATTAATGAGGACGTTTGACTCTCATACGAAAGGTTCGTTCATTATCAGTGTCATTGCTTACATCGTTGGGCATGGTGTTTTTCCTAAAGATTATACCATGAGACGTAGGTAAAGCATGGAACTTTGGTAACACATCCTATATAGTAATTGAGGTGTCACTGATAGCAACTGCTCTATCAGACATAATTATTACCTGAAAAGAATCTTCTGTGTTTTTAATTTGAATCAGTTAAACAGTTAGAGATTCTTTTATACAGACTCTACAATTTCTCTTTCATATCAGTCAGTTACATCGATTGTTTTCCAAAATATTTATTTTCTTATTATTAGATTTTCAGTATTAATATTTTTTTCTTCTACCTTTTCGTGACCCTAAATGGCTCAGATTGGATTGCAATCAAACTGAAATCTGATGTTTCACAAAATTAGATCCTTACATTTTGTTTGATATTTGTTTTTAAATTATCGAAATGTGGTATTTTTAAAACTCAAATCGGTATAAACGGCCATGGTTGTCACATCCACCACCAACTTTATAATTCTAGATCATCATTTCATAATTATCAATTTATGTCAGCCACTAGTCAGTAATCTAGAGGTGAGTAGATAAGGAGCTAGACAAAGACTTTACTTGTAAAGGTGTGCTTGGAATGTAAGCAGCTTCAGGGCTCCAAGCCCAAGGCTAACATGCCCCCCCCCCCCCCCCCAGTCCGTGAACGGAGGGATACCATGCGTGTTACCAAAATGTCCGGTAAAGGGGTACTTTTCACGCACCAAAGTCCGGCTCGTAGTACACAGAAAATCCGTCCCGTATTTACTTTACACACTGGACTTAGGGGGTGTTTTCAAAGGGAGGGAACATGCATATGCGTACCCTAAATAACACTGAGTGGGGGGGGGGGGGCGGGGCCAAGGGCAAGGGGAGTTATGAAATGTATCATCATGCTGAGCTGAGATGGCATGGGATATGTAGACCCTCCTGTTTAACTGATAGGGAATTCTGAGTTGCCTTTCAAGCAAAAAAGGGACATGAATGAACAATTATTTAAAAAAAATGAAAATCAAATAGTCTACGGTCCTACCCTGAAAATTACTAAATGGCACAATCCGGAAATGGGCTACTTTTGTTTGGAGACTGAAGTAATCTCATGAGTAGTCTACCAGTTGGGGAAACAATGCACACACGTTTAGCTTATATTCTTCCATTGTCTGTACTCAAGGTTTGTTTTAAAGGCAGCGCTTATAGGCCCTTTTACACTTTCACGGATCGCATCACGGATCATCCCGGATCTTAATCCGGGGTGTTCCGGCGTGCGACACCACGATTTCTTCTCGATGCCGGTGTGGATACGTTCCGAACTAGGTGTATACACGGGCAAGTACGGTGTCTCCACGGACAGACAAGGTAGCAACGCGGACCACGCCGGAAACGCATACGGAGCTAACAAGGATTTCAAGGAAGAGCACGGAGGCTACTGGGTACTTTTACGGTCCTTACACGGAGGTGTACGTTGTCTATTGGGATATCTCCGGAATGTTGACGCGTGACTTGAGCTTGTAGGCGCTCATTTGATATACGGAATTTCAAACCCGGATGAAACCGGTGTTAATACGGACCTCCCGGTGTCTACACGGACTGTCCCGGATGTATTTGGCGGCTACACGGAGGTACACGGTGCCTACAGGGAAGAGGACGGATTGTTTCATCCGTGAACTCCGGGATGAAAAATTAAGCAAGTTTAATTTTTTCCCCAGATATGCCGGTACGCCAAGGATCACGCCGGATGCCTCCCCGGTGTATACACGGTAATGCCGGATATAACACGGATGATCCTGGAGCGACGATCCGGGATGATCCGTGATGCGATCCGTGAAAGTGTAAAAGGGCCTTTAGTATCCTTGGTCCCTAACCCTATAAAATAATTATTTTTAACAATTGTTCTTGATACCAGCAAATGTTGCCCAACTCCACTCCGTGTTTTAAAGAATTGTCCAAGCAAGCACCATACCAGATGATGTACATGTCACAACATTGCACAGGAGAATCTACAGGAATAACCTACACTTCAGTGGTAATGATTATGATGATGTTTTTGCTTTCACTTAGTTTTAGATGCAGTAGATACAATTTGCGCTTATATTAAGGAAGCACTAGGACTGGTACATCTACTTTTCAACAATGCCGCAGGCCAGATACAAATCCAGGTGAGAATAGTTATCATGGTCTGTGAAAGAAAATCACACATTAGCAGCATATATCATGACCGGTCTGTATAATGACATCCATTGATTTGCGCTCACTACCGAACTTGCGATCGATAAAAATCTTTGAAATACACTGCTATTATATATGATGGCTACATAAGTAATTAAATATTAACAGGGAAATATAGATATGGAATATGTAATGCACTTAGCAGACATAGTACAAAGCTGGACAGGAACGTGTTTCTAATTTTGGCGAGGGCTATATATGTACATTACCATTGAAAGGTCGTGTACATATATATCCTTCGCCAAAAGTAAATACCAATTTTGTATATAATATTTTCAGTTAAAACTTCTATGAACCAAAATTGAAATATTTGTTGTAAATAGAGTGTATAGAGTCAAGTCTTGATTATCTTGTATGACAAGTACACAGCACACTCACTGCATATGTTCATTGGGGATGGTATAGTTGTTTGGTAGGGGTAATTGAAAACGTTTGTTTGGGGTCAGTTATGCCTAGTGATTAATTTAATGTACAAAATATAATATTAGATTCATTTCTTTACCTCTGCTTTCAAAAAAAGAAGGAAAATAACTTGTACTGTACTTATTTATTTTATTCTACAAAATTAGATTGGATACAGGGACCGGCATGCTGGTTAGATGGGTCTTTGAAAATTCACTGAACACAGAGCTGCAGATGTGACTTTGCATGGTTACATCAAAGTAGTTCAGATGGCTTCGATGGCGATTCTGATGATGAGCCACTGTCTATGCTTGTGAACAAGTCAACAGGTATCTTCTTCCCTTCTTGATCGTTTCCAAATAGTTGAAATTTGAGATATTCCTAATTAATTGTTTTTAATGTTTCGGTCTCTTAGTTTAAGGGAATGAGTGGTCCTATCGAGGTCAGCGTCTAAGTTTTTTTTAAATCCTTAACAAAAATTGCTAATAATAAGGTTATACCAATTAAAGTATCTAATTTAAGAGCCTCTCTCTCAAAGTTGGTACCAAAACTACACAAAATAATTTCACCTAATCATAAATATAATGCACTGTAAAGTTCCCTTTCATAATTGACATTCTGATAATGATTTTCTATTGATTTTGACTTGGAATTTTGTTATTATGAATTTTTCTTTCTCTTAGTTCCTTTTGCTTTCAACCAGTCTAGATCACGAATCTTCGCTCCTTAAACCACTATCGCTCGGATGACATACGTGTGAAGAAACTTGAAGAACTTTTGTTGAAGAGCATGCTTAAAAAACTAGAATAAATCATATTGATAGTTTGGGCAATGCTTCAATGTTTCAATACTTGAATTGTGAACATTTTGAATATCATATAGAAAACTCCACTCATAATTTTAATTGTGTGTAGAATTCAGTAATCGCAATGAAATGGATTGATTATAAAATCAATGAATTGATTTCAAGTGAACTGGTAACATTGTCCATGATTTCTGAAACAATGAACTGAATGGTCGTACCTGTGTCAGTTTTTTGTTACAGTATTGTAATGAAATCCTGCAAACATACATCTTTGATATTCAAATGTTTAGCTCAGAACAGCTATTTATCAGGTATACCTACCTCATTTTTAGAAATCAGTAATGCATATTAGAGTTTTAGATTTCAGTTCCATGAATTTTCATATCGTATCTTTGTATTGAAAAATGTGTTTATTTCTTTTAAATGTTTCTATTTACAGGGGTTGATGCCTTTATTAGAACATGAATATAACTTACATTTCCACAATTTGTTTTTCTGTAAAAACACAATGTTATTAGTTCACATCTAATGGTTTTATTTTTACTTCTCTAGTTATTCTTAATTGTATTTTGTATTTCAAACTATCCTATAATCATACAATATAATGTTGCTGTTTTGAATGTATCTGTATGATGAGAAATGAAATTGTTTAGTCAAAATGATATTTCCATGCTGATAATTGTTTAGTCAAAGATTACGTGTTCGCCTGGGTAAAGATAACCTTTTAGCATTGGTAAACTTTGTAGCGTTTGAGACTGTGTACTAAATTTTATTGAAATACCCTACAAAGAGATTGTGTAAACTGACTTGCTTCTGAAACCCTACTCACAAAACATTTATGTAAAACAGTGATGAACAAAAAAGTAACGTTGATGATTATATTAGTCATATTTCCCATTGAAAAACTCAACCATCTTTTTTTCCCAAGAACTGCTTTGTTTCGTTACGATCAACATATAAACCTTTCAGCTAGAACATGATAACCATGGCGTGCAAGAAAGAGACCATACCCCACAGTACTGTTGTGAATACCTCTTTTGTCTTCAGGTAATCAATCTATGCAGATGATGAGGATGATGATACAAAAGATAAAGGCATTTTAGCATATTTACAAGTACTGTATAATGTTTGAAATAAGTAAGTTCCGTGGATGTATACCTGATGAGTCTTTTCCACAAAACCCTAAATGTACGTTTCAAAATGCAATACAGTATTGATGATAATTGATGATGATATGTTTAGTATGATTTATATGATATTTTAAATTTATGTTTACCTCTTTTTTGTTTATTGTTGCATAACTTGAAGACGGTTTTCAAAGCATGCAAATATGTTCATCAAATTTCTGTTGCAAAGATTCTTAAAGTTCCGATTTCGGAAATAAAATGGGCTACAATTTTAACTGAACCTGTTCAAGACTGGAAGAAACTTAACACTATTCCTTTAAATTAATAGTTAAAATAATGGTTGTCATCATTATTGTGATACTGCTGCTAATACTACTCCTACTACATGTACTACGACGAAGGAGGGGGAAGAGGAAGAATCTTATTGTTTATTTTCTGTATTATCGAGGCATACAAACGAACAGGTGAAGTAAGAGAGGGAAAAGTAAGGCGATGCAGGGGGAGAGAGAGAGGGAGAGAGAACGAGAGGGGGGAGCCTATGGCTGGGCTCAAATTCAGTACTAATGATCATAATTTTATCTACCATGTGATTGTCATGTGTACGCCACACCGAATAGCACCTCACGTTTGTTTATTGTTGTAAAGAACTTATTGGCATGCACCCAGTAGATTTTCATCATGTGTTTGATCTTGTTATCGAAAACAAGGTCAAACACATCGTCATAATCTACAGAGTGCAACCAAAACATTCTTAACAACAATTGAAATTTCTTTCAGGAAGCCTAACAATAAAAGCTGTTTTTGATTCAAAGAGCATCGTAGAGACGATTTACAAATAAGAATAATGATACTACGTCGTTAAGCGTGAGACCGTTCATTTCTATCTCTCCCCGCCAAATAATCCGAACAAAAGAATTAACCGAGGGTAATCAACTGTTAAACGAATTTATCATGAGTCCTTGAACAATTAATTAATACTGCTTGTCATAGTTTGCCGTATTTAGTTTCCATTTCGGGAATTCCATCCACGAGAGAAAAAAATCCCGTATGTTTTACGCGCGCGGCTACGAGCCGTCACTTCGTGAAAACATCAAGAAAAAAGGGTTTAAATTGACAGATTCCTGGCGTGTAAAAGACATTGAAATATAAGTTTTATAACCCCATATTCTGAGTAAATCACACTTATATGTTTCATGCGCCATACATGTGTAATATACAAAATAAAATGTATTTTAAACAGGTTTATTACTTAAATTCGCAATTTCTGCAAAGTCTCTAAGTATCTAAATCTAAAAAAAGTACGGGTTTGATCAGGCGCAGTGGACCTACGGCCATTCGTAACCATTTGTGCGTGAAATCCGGCATGGCTATGTGCAATGATAAGATAAAGATACTGTACAGATTTGAGAGAAAACGAAATTGATATGAGAAAGTTATGGCAATTTTTGGACAGGTGATACATCGCAGTTAATTGAAAGAACATCTCTTAGACTATGTAAAAGGACTTTGTTAGAAGTCTGCAGCGTCAAGGATATAATAGTGGAGATACGAAGGAAGAAAGAAAGGCCTAAAACGGACCACAAACGGACAAAATGGCGCCTGGACCGTTACGTATAAGATATTTCGGAAAACGATGAGTCAGGTGACCTTGAAGGGATGCTGGAGATTATGCCTACGAAGTTTGAAAGGAGTCGCTCTCAGGAAGGTACCTAGATTGGAATGACAAGCACTGTGCGCAAAACGAATGGGATTTCTTAAAATAAGATCAAGAAGAAGAAAATAAGAATTCAGAACGCAACGAATTAAACCATGACATTGACGAAACTCGTCAATGCAACACGTAACAGAAAATATGAATGGTCCTTGATGTCGTGGTGTAAATCCCCAGGTTATTTTGCGACGCACTTAATTACTGACAATAGCATGATTATTCTCCTAACAATAGTTGATATCCAAATTGGGCACATTTTGCCAAATTTGTGTTGGGACGAGGAAAGGTCTGGAAGGTGTGGAGACTTGCGTCGTCATTATTTTGTTACCACTCTCGTGAGCATGAATTAGAATTGTGACTTTGGAGTATTTTTCTACCGGCCTGTCTACAAAAGCAACACACAATTCATTGTTTGAAAATTAAGCTTGTTATAAGTTATATTAAGTTTAAGAACGTTAAACTACACCGCAATGAACAGATTACCTACATTTTTATCTACACAATAACAAAAAAAGACAAGGAGTTTATAGATGTATCATTGGAAATGCTCGATACTACTTAGACAAATTGATATTGGACCAAACTAATGGTTATTACAAAATGTACCCAAGCAATGAGAAATAAGAATAAACCAAAACAAGTCTGAGAAAAATGATGGTGGTGGTGGTGCAAATCCCCATGAAATTATGCGACGTACTAACTGACAATAAAATGATCATTCTCATAACAATAGCTAATATTCGAATTGGGCAGCTAGACGAGTTCGGGTTGGGATGAGAAACGGACTGGAATGTGTGTAGAAATGCGCCGTCATTATTTTGTTGTCACTCTAGTGGAATTAGAATTGTGACTTTGCAGTATTTTTCTTCCAGCCTGCTTACAAAAGCAGCACACAATTAATTGCTTGAAAATGAATAGATATTTTAGTAGGCCTAGTAGGTTTGTTAGAAATTATATTAAGTTCGAGAACGTTTAAGTACACCATAATGAAGAATTCAGGAAGAAGAAAAAAGGATCAATAGTCGCGTATGCGCTGTTCTGGCGGTTCGTTTCCTGGTCTGGTGCCTGTCGTATAGGGGAGGGTTCGCGCTGCATGATGGTGCGACTTAATGGTATTATCACGTGGCTTAAATTGGTCTTCCTGCAGTGCTCTAGATCGCCGATTTTGGGCGGTGGTTCGTCGGAGTAGCGTGGATCGGCATATTATATGTTAAATCGTTTTTTATTATAATTACCTACTTCTTATTTTTAATAATTGGGCTAAAGCAAAGTTATTTTCACATTCCCCCACCTGTGAATCCCTAACCTCCTGTAAATCATAATACAGTCAATGATGCTGAAAGTTAATTGTTCGCTTCTCTACCCCATATATACAGTTCGTCCCAGAAAAAACGAAACCGAGAATTATCGATGTTTTATCATAACTTAATCACAATTATAATTGATAAGTGACACATATTTGGAAAGTTTAGATCCTTGTCTTTCATTTGATGCAACTCATATGATGTATATTTCACGCATGAGTGATTCAAATGAATTTGAAGAGAGGAAACCAAAAATGCATTTGGCGGACGGTATCTGAATTTCAAAGGGAAAATCACATTTCTAGAAAGTTGAGTTTCTGCTCTTTCATATGGCACCTCAATCAGGAAAAATGAGCTAGGAATAACAAAGTTCTGTTTGTTTAAAGTAGTGCTTGCATTTCCATTATTTTATTAAACGAATTCGTTTTCACTGGCTGCCTGCCGTAGCAAGAAGCATAATTGACAAAATATTTAACTCCGTTTCATTTACAATCAGCCAATGCATGAACTCTTTGGTCTACGGCTGATTGTCAACGAAACGGAGTTAAGTATTTTGTCAATTCTGCTTGTTGCTACGGCAGGCAGCTAGTGAAAACGAATTATAATTGTGATTAAGTTATGATAATACATCGATAATTCTCAGTTTCGTTTTTTCTTGGACGCACTGTATAGTACATAGGCTAACTAATCTTCCTTTGTAACTTAAAAAGTAATTCGTATCGAAAACGATCCCTGTAATTTTACATGATAACAATACTTTTTTGTAAATCTTACATTCCACGTTTAAACACTGTCACCAGCCCCGTGTCTGCCTGACAGTCACATCCCCCTGATTTTATGTTTGTTCTACCCGACACCCAAACTAAATGCACATGCAGTCCTACATGCACATATTATACCCACCAAACACATAATATTAATTTATACTGGTCGTCACACCAAATCTGACATTTCTATGGATTCAGATAATATTTTGAATGATCAAGTTTTTACACTCCCGCGTAAATATTGTATCACTAGTGAATTTAATTCAACTTTCATTCGACGGTACCGAACAATAATCTGCACAGTTTTAGTTTATTAAACATTAATATTCGAAGCTATATAACAAAAATATCAAACGTTTGATAATTTAAAGAATCTTAATCTACCCTAAACACCCTTACTTCATATACAGATCGACAAAAATGGAAAGGGAGGAAGTGTCGCTCTTCATACTTGTAATGATTTACATTGAAAATTAAGACATGATATTAAATTTGAAGGAGAAGAGATGTTATTTTTTAAATTATTGATGATAAACATAAGAATAAAATTGTTTGGCTAATGTATAGACCGCTTAATATGTAGCCGACACTTTTTCAGATAAATTAGAATCATGTGTCGAATTCATAAATAATAAAGATATTATATCATCATGGAAGACTTTAATATAGACCTGTCCTTATCTTATACTGTTTAGGGCCTACACTTTACAAATTTATTATCTTCATTTTCTGGTAAACATCTTATCAATGAACCAACTAGGATAACACACGTAACGCCAGGCGCGGATCCAGGGGGGGGGGGGCTGAGCGGGCCTTGCCCCCCCCCCCCCCCCGCAAAAAAAAAAAAAAAAAAGAGAAGAAAGGAAAAGAAGGGAAAGGGAAAGAGGAGAGAAAGGGAAAGAAAGAAGAGGAAGAAGGAGATCGGAGGGGGGCCGAAAGAGCCTTGCCTCCCAGGCTGTTGACCCCCCCCCCCCTCTCCAATCAAAAAAATAAGAGAGAAGAAAGGAGCAGGCACGTGGTGGGGGGGGGGGGGGGAGGCACGTGCCCCCCAAAAATTTCCAAGATCGGTTAAACTTTTTTAGACCTCTTTTTTAGACCTATGTGCCCCCCCCCCCCCCCAAAAAAAAACATCAAACTCTGGCTACGTGCCTGATAAGGCGGGCCCCTGAATGCTTATCTGACCGTAATTTATTGCCTTAAACCCCTGAGCTTACGGGGTCGGACAAGGTATCAAAATGTGTTTATCTGACCGCAGGCGCGTAGCCTGGGGGGGGGGGGGGGGGCGGGGGGGGGGGGGCGGTCCCCCCAAATCGGAAGAGGACGTAGGAAGAAAAAGGAGCAGACAAAGAAAATCTTTGAAATTCAGACAAGGATTAAGAGTATAAAGAACTGTACAACGCATCGTCTTCTTTCTCTCATAATCTTATGAAACGTCAAAGCTTCAGCGCTTTGCGCGGGAGGGGAAAATCTGAATTCAGAGGCGAGAACGGTAATATGAATCTTTAATGATTTAATGAAACGTAAAAGCTTCCGCGCTTCGCGTGTGCTGGAGGTGGAACTAAATTCCAACGAGGATTATTTTCGAGAACGGTACAACGAATCGTCTTCTTTCTCTAATGACTTAATGAAAATTAAAAGCTTCAGCGCTTCGTGCAGGAAGGGGGAGGGGGCTGAATTTAGACAAGGATTAAGAGTCGAGAACGGTACAACGAATCGTCTTCTTTCTCTTATGGTTTAATGAATCGTAAAAGCTTCCACGCTTCACGCGGAGGGGGAAAACTGAATTCAGTAGAGGATTAAGAGTCGAGAACTATACAACGAATCGTCTTGTTTCTCTAATGATTTAATGAAACGTAAAAGCTTCGCGCAGGAGGGGAGGGGGGGGGCTGAATTCAGACAAGGATTAAGAAATGGGAACGGTACAGCGACTCGTCTTCTTTCTCTCATAATCTTATGAAACGTCTAAGCTTCCGCGCTCTGCGCTGGAGGGGGAAACCTGAATTCAGACGAGGATTCAGAGGCGAGAACAGTAATACGAATCTTTAATGATTAAATGAAACGTAAAAGCTTCCGCGCTTCGCGCGGGATGGAGGGGGAACTAAATTCCGACGAGGATTATTTTCGAGAACGGCACAACGAATCGTCTTCTTTCTCTAATGATTTAATGCAAATTAAAAGCTTCAGCGCTTCGCGCGGGAGGGGGGAACCTGAGTTCAGACGAGGATTAAGAGTCGAGAACTGTACAGCCAATCGTCTTTATTCTCTCATAATCTTATGAAACTTATAAGCTTCCGCGCTTCGCGCGGGGGGGGGGGGGACCTGAATTCAGACGAGGATTAAGAGTCGAGAACGGTACAACAAATCGTCTTCTTTCTATAATAGTTTAATGAATCGTAAAAGCTCCCACGTTTCGCGCGGAGGGGGAAAACTGAATTAAGAGTCGAGAACTGTACAACGAATCGTCTTGTTTCTCTAATGATTTAATGAAACGTAAAATCTTCCACGCGAAGCGCGGTAGGGGGAGGGAGGAGAATCTAAATTCAGACGAGGATTATTTCCAAAAACGGTACAACGAATCGTCTTCTTTCTCTAATGATTTAAGGAAATTTGAAAGCTTCCGCGCTTCACGCGGTAGGGGGGGAACCTGAATTCAGACGAGGATTAAGAGTCGAGAACTGTACAACGAATCGTCTTCTTTCTCCTATAATTTAATGAATCGTAAAAGCTCCCACGTTTCGCGCGGAGGGGGAAAACTGAATTAAGAGTCGAGAACTGTACAACGAATCGTCTTGTTTCTCTAATGATTTAATGAAACGTAAAATCTTCCACGCGAAGCGCGGTAGGGGGAGGGGGGACCTGAATTCCGACGAGGATTATTTTCGAGAACGGCACAACGAATCGTCTTCTTTCTCTAATGATTTAATGCAAATTAAAAGCTTCAGCGCTTCGCGCGGGAGGGGGGAACCTGAGTTCAGACGAGGATTAAGAGTCGAGAACTGTACAGCCAATCGTCTTTATTCTCTCATAATCTTATGAAACTTATAAGCTTCCGCGCTTCGCGCGGGAGGGGGGGGGGACCTGAATTCAGACGAGGATTAAGAGTCGAGAACGGTACAACAAATCGTCTTCTTTCTATAATAGTTTAATGAATCGTAAAAGCTCCCACGTTTCGCGCGGAGGGGGAAAACTGAATTAAGAGTCGAGAACTGTACAACGAATCGTCTTGTTTCTCTAATGATTTAATGAAACGTAAAATCTTCCACGCGAAGCGCGGTAGGGGGAGGGAGGAGAATCTAAATTCAGACGAGGATTATTTCCAAAAACGGTACAACGAATCGTCTTCTTTCTCTAATGATTTAAGGAAATTTGAAAGCTTCCGCGCTTCACGCGGTAGGGGGGGAACCTGAATTCAGACGAGGATTAAGAGTCGAGAACTGTACAACGAATCGTCTTCTTTCTCCTATAATTTAATAAATCGTAAAATTTTCCGCGCTTCTCGCGGGAGGGGAAAAACTAATTTCAGACGAGAATTATTTTCGAGAACGGTACAACGAATCGTCTTCTTTCTCTAATGATTCAATGAAACTTAAAAGCTTCGGCGTTCCGCGGAGGAGGGAGGGGGAAACTCGCCCCTCCCTGCACCGACCCCCCCCCCCCGCAATACGTCACAGTTGGTCACCATTACGTTCCAATATTTGGCTCGCATAATTTCAAATTTGGGCCCACCCCCTAAGAAATCCTGGATCCGCGCCTGCGTAACGCATACTATAATTAATAATATTTTCTCAAACGTATTAGACAATAAACAAAATTGAATAATATACTTCAGACCATTTATATACCAATATTTACGATATGTCCGAATGATAAACACTTAATAAAAAGGTTCACACTAAAGAACATTCAACTAGCCGTAAAGAAACAAAGCGTATAGAATCTTTTAAGTTAGACTTGAGTCATGAAGATTTGTATGATATTTATTTTGAAAGAGATGTGAAAATTCATATGAAAAATTTATTTAAAAAAAATATCTTTATCATTGTGATAAAACTGTGCCCCTCGCAAGAATTAAATCAGGTCAAATGAAGAAAAAAACAACTACATGGATTACTCAAGATACAGTCTTTAATTAAATAAACAGAATTGGTTATTGAAATACACTGCGGTTATGATGAATCATTAAAGTGCGGGCTCATAGAATATCACAAATATGGCAAATAGCGTATTACTAGAAACTGGTAAGCTAACAAATGGCCATCATGCAAGTTTTAGTTCAACTACATATCGGGTGGTTTATAAAAAAAATACAAATAAAACAACCTCCATAGCACCTGGGATATGCAAGAGATTCGCCGGAAAAATAACGATGTTTTCATGCCGTCACAATATGAACCAACCCTGCCCAAGCAGACGACATCCCATAAAGAATGAACATAATTGCAATGCTTTAATTTCTCAAATTATAACGAGTTTAGTGTATATAAATGTGATGGAATTTTACACCATTAAAAAAGGGATGTGACC
This sequence comes from Strongylocentrotus droebachiensis, assembly GCA_035222895.1. Lineage (NCBI taxonomy): Eukaryota > Metazoa > Echinodermata > Echinoidea > Camarodonta > Strongylocentrotidae > Strongylocentrotus > Strongylocentrotus droebachiensis. The sequence goes on from JAVYIG010000383.1 coordinate 210,733, forward strand.
CCCATTCTGATAACTAAATTCTTTTGTTTGTAAATACACAGTATATTATGGGTTAATGAACAATCACAGAAACCACACTTTCAAATTAAAAAGCCTCCGGAATGATAGCATGGACGTCATTTTTTCCCTCTTGAAACGCCGAACATGCCGCGGTGTATGCAGCTGAAAATACAATGGCGTCTTATTTTGTTTACAAGCGACGGATTCCATTTTGTTTTGTTATCCTTGCATTTTCCATCAAAATAATACCATACACGGGGTTAAAGGAAACCTAACCCCAAAGAATAAATGAAGGTATTCTGAAAAATGAAATAAATTCCTGCCCTTTGATGTATAATACTCCTTACGAAAATGTACAAGAGATATATAAATGAAGATATTCCTGGCATGATGTGATGCCTTTCAGCATGACATGGGCGCAGCCATTTTCTTAAAAATGTGACGTACCAGTTGAAGTTGTACATTTATCATGCACCAAGCTTTAGTTGGAAAGATTTGTTAAATCAATAACGAAACCTTTACTTTTCAGTGAGGAAAAATCATAACTGAGAAGATAGAAATTATATTTGCTGAAAAATAAATAACAGGGGAACAATTGTAACTAAATTCATTTATAAATAATACACTATGGCAGTTGACAAATCTATTTCATTTATGAGAAACCTTTACCCTAGAAGAGCACCAACTTATTAATGCAATTTGCGTTCTGGCAAGTGTAGTACAAAGGATAATAGCAGGTGAATGAAATGCTTCGTCACCAGTTCACCACACACGTCTGGGAAGGAAGCATCCATAAATTTGAATACATTTACTTGCTAAACGACTTCGCATAGTACGTCACGTAATCAAGAAAATGGCGATGCCCATGTCGTGCTGAGAAACTGCACATTATTCTTGCTTTATACCTCTCTCATACACTTTGGTGGGGAATCTTGTAGATTAATGGGCAATAATATAATAAATCTCTCAGAATAAGTAAAGTTATTTCTTGGGGTTCGGTTTCCTTTAAGAGTGAGGCAATAGATTAAACATTTCGCCTGAGGGTATTGAAGTAAAAGAAAAAACTGAAGAAAAGATGAGAAAACAGGCACTGAAATCGTGTGAGATGTCATGGGACATCGTCTGCTTGTGCACATCATGTTCAACATGTGACGTCATATCTCAGCAGCGACCGGTGACCTTTTCAGGTGCTATGTCGGGGCTGTATCTAAGCGTTTTGTAATTGTTAATAATCATTACTTCGAATGTTTCCAAGCATTGGCTTTTGATAACCTTAGCCAATCAAAGTGTCACCTTTGCGATAATGACATTAAAGTTAGTTTTTTAAATCAAAGAACCTTCTCTTTAAGTGTAATCTTTTTAAAATAAAGTATTCACCTCATAGCTTCCCCATAATCACATATCTTTAATTTACCTCTTTCCCAAGGTATTTTCCCCGACCCGCTAAAAATTGTGAACATAATTTTGATTCATAAAAAAGATGATCCATCACAAATGTTAAAAGATTATATTTTTTATTCAATATGAATATCTTAATAATTCATAATCCTCCCAGACGCTGAAGATCATCCGATTCTAAATTGCTTGTTGTTCCGAAAAATAAGAAATCATGGGGAATCGGTCATTTGCTAACGCTGGAACTTACCTATGGAATCAATTGCCACAAGATATTCTTTATATTTCAAGTGTAGATTCCTCAAAACTCATTTGTTCAAAGCGGCTTTACATCAGATTTACTTTCACAATGCTGTTGTTCAATTTTTCTGTATTTTCGTGTACTTATAGTTTTTTCTTCTCCATTGCGCCTCGAACACATTCATGTGGAGTTGGCGCATTACAAATACTCTATATTAATATTATTACTATCAATAAGGATTTAGAGAGAATCACTCCACTGATTATGCTATACTACGATTAGAACTCTAAAACAAGAACATACTGAATTTATCGAAGGCATTCGAAACCATGGATCATCGAATATATATTAATCCGTAAACTAAAGGAATATGGAGTCAGAGGGACTGTACTTTCTTGGTTTGACGAATATTTTCGTAATTTACGTCAACATATTGTTGGGAATGCCCCTAAGAGTTCAGGCCTAAGCTCCCTCCGAACTTATCGACTTTGCACGATCCCTGAAGTGTGTGAAAACCAATAAACTTGGTGTGAATAATATGGAGACTTTTTCAAAAACCATCATGAAATACCAAAAACTAATTGCAATTCGACAGAAAGAAACTCTTTAAGCAAAAGCTAAAAAAGAAATCAATCATTTAATTGCACTCTGGAGCTAAAATTTCATTCAATGGCTGGATGCAATTTCATATCCCTAAATGCTTTGAAAACAGTGTTGGATGACTCGAGGCCAACATCAGGCCTTGGTTTCCATCCTTTGTTCCGGCCTTGCCTTCGCAACGTTGTGACACGGTCCCGGACCAATACTCGAGCCCTCTGTCTTCGGACCGATCTAGGCTACACAATTGTGACATATTCGACTTTCACTTGTATGTGTTTTGTAATGTATTTTTGGGGTATTTCGCGCCTGTGAAAAACGAACAGGGCATGCTTGCATACCACAGTATGCACGGGCAAGTTCGTAACTGCATGATCATCTTTGTTAAGTTTGGATCTTTGCTTGGACTCAGTCTTGGCCTGAAACGGCTACAACACTGTTTGAAATTTACGCTTTTCTTCACTTTTGCTTATTTCAGGTTCCGAAAATTGTCCTCAGACAATTAGGTATCGTCTTTGCCCCCTTACTCGCGTTTGCAACACACCACCCCAAAGGCGGCTGATGACGTTCGCTGCATTGAACAGAACCAAATTTTACTATTCTTCCTAACAGAAATAATGTGATTTGATACCCAATGATTCAAAGTAAGCCATGTTGCTTGAACTTGAAAGGCGCACCGGTAAAATGTCAACAACGAAAAAACAACGTAAGGTACCCTTGGTAAAGCTTACCCAATCATCCTCTCGTTGAGGCATCGCAATACAGTGTGTAAGGTCCCTCTTGATGATGGAAGATTGATATGATATCAAGTAAATCCAGAAAGAAAATAATCTAGGACAGGAAACGAAGGGTTCAACTGGTACCTCCCTATGCTATTACAAGGAAAGGTATGATAATATTCTAAATGAATCCAACTACATATAAAGCAGTGTGGTTAGACGTTCACACAGATTATCAAATTCATCCATGCATGTCCCTGATTTCACCTTTACAATAACTAGACAATTGCAGAAAGAATTGCGGCCTAGCTTTATATATTATCCTGCGTAACAAAGCCATGAACACGGCAAGGCTAAATCACGGTTGGTTCCATGTTGGTAGTACAGAGGGGAAATTTCCCTCCCCCCCCCCCCCCCAATAAATTTCAAATGTGGTTTATTTCTAATTCGATACCAGTGATTTACAAATGTTGCTGAAATGACATGATTTTCCGGGGGGGGGGGGGTTCTGCCCCCCAAAGTAGTGTCAGTTGGTCGGTTGTTAAAGAAAAAACTCCCATTAAGGCGTTCTGGGTTTTACGCTGCGCTTCTTCTATTTCCACTACTCGTATATCATGCATCTACGTGTGCCAATATGTTAAGGTCGACCCATTTATTTGTGAACCGTCTTTCCGCATGACTTCAAACTTTGAATATGAGGAATGCCATATCGTTACACACTATGCTGTCCCCTCTAGGCTCACTTTGGGGATCATGGTAGCGTTTTACGAAATTGCCATAAGTACAAGTTCACCAACAAACCACTGAAACGCGTGTATTGAATATAACAAATGTTTCAATGGGATGTCGATGAACTGATGCGTATGACGTTTTCGTGAAACGATCCCCATAAATCTATGAAGATATCAAGAGGATCTATATGAAATCTATGCATTTAGTCACTAGCGCTTTTTTTCAGTCTGCACTGTTTTGTCAATCAAACTAAGATTTAGCTATATCTTATTCTATTTAATTTTACTTAATTTCCAGGAACATAAACAATAAAAAATACTTTAACAAATTAAAGTAAAGAAACTATCAAATAATGCCTCTGATGTGTAAGACTGTCCTCCTTTCATATTAGCTGATAGTATAATACATAAATAATTCAATTTTAGGAAGACGAAAATATATAAATGAAGCGCTTATGGGGAAATATAACTATGCTTCTTCCTGGTTCACGGACTTTTTTTGATAAATTTACTAATCTATTCTCCACTAGACGTAACACAACAAAAAATAGGCAAATTCATCTGATTCTTTTGATTTTATTATTTGAGTTATTTTCGTCACAGTATGAACATGTTCGATATACAAACAGATATATAATAATTGGATTAATAATATTTTATAATAATAATAATAATGATCAATTCTTATAAAGCGCATAAAACATAATTGTCTCTATGCGTTTAGATATTAGAGAGAAAGAGAGAGAGAGAGAAGGGCAAAGACATGAAAGATATCTCGCTTTCACCGTTTATCACTCAATATTATCAAATCAATTACAAAACTTACATGTTTACTTTATGATTTTTAAGACTGGCATGATCAAAACAGATATGTTTTAAAGTCGGATTTAAACTGATGTAGCGAAGGACAATATTTTAGAGACTTTGGGAGATTGTTCCATAGTTTTAGTATGGCATACGGGAAAGCACGGTGCCCCGGGGGTCTCAGTCATGTAGAAATACTGTAAGCATGCGTGACCACAGGTTTTCCGGACACCCCCAAAACGAGGATTTCTTCTGAAACCAAAATACACCATAAACGAGGATTTCGCGTGGTTTTTTCCCGAATTCACACCCTAAACGGGTATTTCAAAAAAAGTGTACTCCTTAACAAGTATTGTAAAATGGTTACCCCTCGAACATTTTGAAGTGCGATAGGGATTACCATTCAAGTTGTTGACATGTAAAATATATCAAATTGCACTTTTGATGTTAGATTCACAATGAGATGCAAAAATATCAACCTGTACACTTCCAAAAAATGGGTTTTATGCACAGCCATCATAAGTCCTTTCTTTGAAAAAATAATTACATTTCAAATTTGCTCTATTTTATATAAAGTACATGTAGTGTTTAAAAAAAAGTACACAATGTACAGGGTACAGTTACTATTCTACTATGCAAAACAAAATATAAGGGACCAGCTATAGGTCTGGGTTGGTATCATGGGCATCCACCTTGATCTACTGAAGATCTTAAGATCGTTTCAAACCGACTCGCGCTAGATAAGCCACCTCTTACAGCCGTCGTCCACACTATGCGTAAACAAGACGAATTATTACCCCCCCCCCTTTCCCCCGGTCTTTAAACCATTTTGAAAAAGTACCCTTTTTTTTTAAATGGCCCAAAAATGGACGTTTTTGAATCCCTCAATGCGGCACCGCGCGGACCGCGTCCTATCTATTACAAAAACACCCCTTTATACGCGTTTTCTTGGTCACGCATGCTAACAGTATTTATATTTGACCGAGACCCCCGGGCACGGTTCCCATGTGTTTTGGTAGATGTAACTAAACCCAGTGTAACTATTGAAGAACAGAACAAGATAACGGAATATTACATTGAAAATCGATGCTTGTAAGGTGCATGCTTAGGAACAGGCATAGTGGGAGATGATTCGGTACTTTGTAAAGAAAAGGAAATTTTTTAAGATTTGTGAGGTCGAGGTGCAAAAAATTACATCTTATAAAGAGGAAACACCCAATCCTGATGGGGTTATAAGCACAATCTCATAACGGAAGAATGAAAAGACCTTTGATAAGTAACATAAATATATCATCTAAAGATGCGTGCGAGCGAAGCGAGCGAGCTTTGGGGAAATTGCTCTTAGTCGCAGGGGCGCGTTACTTTAATTACTTCTCGGGGAAGATTGTATTACGTATTGTAACAGGTGGTCGACTGCGGCAAAGATAAATACCACTTTCTCAAGCTAGCTTATTGATGACTGACAGATGATGTCACAAGGGGAATGAGATATGGAGGTTTTTGGGGTGGAGCTTAGCAAGTTTGAAAAACAAATATTTCAATCAATATTTAAAACTCTATGAAACAAATTCAGAAGTTTACATATCAAAATATGAGATGTATGCACGACTTCACTCCAACAGGAATACACTTGTATTTCGATGTCATGGGCCCTTTAAGGTGATTATTACCCGAAGAGAAGAAAGAAGGTGCTGCAACCCCCCTCCTGCCTCGTTCTTATTTGCCTTTTGTTCCTACGTCTTAGACGAAATAAAGGCTGGAGCATTTTTCGCCGGAGGAAATATCAGATCACCACAATAGTGTATTGAAATATCCCTTGGTTGATTTTTAAAGATGTTTGTTTCTTCTTTAACTTATCGTATATGCCACGTACAAACACCAGAACTCCAATAGTACGATGCATGCACACATTAGTTTAAGAGCATATTGCTGTGAGCACTGACGTCCTGATAGAAGGGGGTGACTCAGTCGCCTCTAAACACCCCCCCCCCCCCCCCAAAAAAAAAATAAAAATAAAATAAAAAAAAAAATAATAAAAATCAAACGTGGTTTACTTCTTACACATTTTCAGGTTTTTTCCCCTCTATTTTCCCCATCATGCCAACTGGTGTTGATGCATATTTTGTTCTCCCCCCACCCCCACAAAAAAAAAATCTTTTTTTTTGCTCATTACGCCACTGGGTGCGATTCATAGAAATCATAATTTCGATCAAAGCACTTCCTTTTCTATTGTCGTCTCACATTCCTGTGGTTCAAAGCGGTGGGTCCCCTTTTCAATCGCTATCTCTCCCTCATTTTTCGTGGTCTATTTTATTTGTTCCTTTGTTTCGTTCATGGTACGACAAACATGATCACAACTCTTTTCAAAATCAACTCAGCTCAGGGGCAATTTCAATGCCCTGTTGTATATCCGATAGAAATCCGTGTTAGGAATACTACTACGTGATACGTCATGTTCATGTTTACAAATTATAATACGTGACGCACAAGTCTGTTATAAATATAGGTTAATTTTTTGAAAGTATAGTTACGATCGTGTTGGAAATAAACCAGCGGCGAAAGGTTGAAGGGGGGGGGGCAGCAAATTGAAGAAACGTGCACGAGATGCGACCCTCCTGTGAGGTGATAGTGCTTTTTCAGAGTTTTTTTTTGTCATCTGCCCTTAGATTATATCCATTCATTACAAAAAACTGGCCAATATCTGTTTTGCGTGCCTTTTTCCATCACTGCAGTTCTCCCGAAGTAAAACCAAATGTATAGAGGGCACGTACTTATTCTCCTTTTCATTGAGTATTTGACGCGCAGATTATACATGCAACGGTCGAAAAACATATCAAAGAGAGCATATCAAAAATTGAAAATACATATATGAATAACAGGAAAATCTCACGAAAAAGAGGGTGTTTCCATTTACTGTACCACTTATTTCTGACCTACCTGACACACTTTAACCTATTCATAAGTTTTCATGAGACAGGTTCTGTGATTGGCTTTTTCGCTAGTAAATATTCATGATTAGGTCAATGCAAATTAGCATGGTATGCAACAACTCGATTTCGGTAAAAATGTCATGTCATATGATGATTTGGTACCAATCGAAAGCTACAGCAGGTCTCCTCTGGATCTAGACCAACATTTGCCCGAAAATCACTGCATTGAAGTCTTAGGGGGAAGGCTGTGGCCCCTATATCATGTATATTTGGCTCCTAGTCCTATGCAGACACGGATAATTTTGTTCTTTTCTTTCTTTCTATCTCAATTTATCGTTTTCGTCACAAGCGCGTAGCCAGGATTTTATTTTAGGGGGGGCGGTAATGAGCACGCAAAGCGTGCGAATCACTTACAGAGCGCGCATAGCGCGCTCCCGAGGGGGGTGGGTGCAGGGAGGGGGGAGTTCCCCCCCCCCCCCTCCCGCGCGAAGCGCGAAAGCTTTGACGTTTCATTGCATTACTAGAGAAAGAAGACGATTCGTTGGACCGTTCTCGTCTCTTAATCCTTGTTTGAAACCAGTTCCACTTCCTTCGCGCGTAGCGTGGAAGCTCTGACGTTTCATTAGATTATTAATGAAATAAGACGATTCGTTGTACCATTCTCAAACGACTCTTAATCCTTGTCTGAATTCAGTTTCCCCCACTCCCGCGCGAAGCTCGGAAGCTCTGAGTATTTAGGCATTGAGTTGGCTAGCGCAATTTCATTTTCATCTTTAGTAGAATCAGTTGTAAAAAAAGCAAATTCTCGTCTGAAATTTTTGTACAGATATCAAAGTTGTATGGATTTAAAAGCAAGACGTACACTCTGTTTTGCTCTTATTCAATGTTTATTTGACTATGCTAACCCTGCATGGTACAGTAACATAAACAAGTCAGATCAAAAGAAGTTGAAGATTATACAGAACAAAATGGTGAGATTTATCAACTGTTCTGGTCCAAGAACTCATGTTGGCTATAGCGAACTTTCTAAAGCTGGTTTTCTTGAAGTCGACCAAAGATCAAAACAACTCGCATTGCATCACGTGCATAAAATATATCATACTAGGTCGAATCATTATATTCGATCCAACTTCGATCTTGTTACTGACGTACATGATTATAATACAAGAAATAGACGATTCAACTTTAACTTACCAGAAAGAGTAGGTAGTATTGGAAATTCGTTTTATTACAATGCCATAAAACATTGGAATTCCCTTCCCAATGGTGTAAAAGAAATAGGAAACTATGATCATTTTAAGAGGAAATTAAAGGAATACCTAATACTTGACAGTCAGAGAAGAGAAGTGAATGACATGTTATATGATTGAAATTGTTATTCTTCTGTCGGTTCATACTTTTTCATGTTGTATATACTTATGTTTTCGTACGTTATAGAAATTCTACAAATTCATCATTATTTTCCTCTTCTTCCTTCTCCTCTTTTTCTTCTTCTCCTTCTTCTTTTTCTACTTGTACTTAATATCATTTCTATCATCAGTTTAATGTTGTTATTATTATCTTTAATAAGTAGTTCTTTTAATTTTCTTATCTGTCTGTAAATATTACTATTTTAATTTATTAATTGTATACATGTCTGTAAGGGACCCCACTGGAAATAAGCTCTCGAGCTTTCGTGGGTTATCCTGTTCAAGCTGACTTATTTTTGATCTGTTATTATTGTATATTGTTGTATGTTGGAAGCTTGTCGAATAAAAATCAATCAATCAATCAATCTGACGTTTCATAAATTATTAAAGAAGACGATTCGGTTTACCGTTCTCGAATCTTAATTCTTATCTGAATTCAGCCCCCCCCCCCCCTCCCGCGCGAAGCGCGGAAGCTTTGACGCTTCATTAAATTATTAGAGAAAGAAGATAATTCGTTGTACCGTTCTTGACTCTTAATCCTTTTTTCTTCCTACGTCCTCTTCCTTTCTTCTTTTTTTTTTTTTGGGCCGGCGTTTTTTGGGAAGGCGACCACCCCCATCGCCCCCCCCCCCCCCCTGGCTACGCGTCTGTTTCGTCACATGTTGCATGATTAGGCCCTTGCAGGTCGATCAGCTGACCGGGGCGCGGAGCGGCTGCGGCCCGACAGCTGTGGCTAGCAGTCGTGCAGTAACATAATGGCTGCGATCACCTTCATTGGGGGAAAAAAATCAACCCCGTTACCCCCTCGAACATGGTCCTGAGAACAAATATACGTCCGTTTCATGACATTTCAATATTACCAAATCAACATGCATACCTCAGAAATTACAAAGCTGACTCATCATAACATTTTCTCGCTCAAAGTGTCATTTTCAGGAACTTTTAAAAAAGTTGATCGTATTTTTCGCAAGACCAAAAGATATGAACTGTGCGATCTTAATAATTTGCATAATCATGAGTATTCACTAGCAAAAAAGCCAATCACAGATCATGGCTCATGAAAATGCCTCTGTGTAGAAAATGAATAGGAAAAAAGTGTGTCAGATTAAGTGTGTCAGGTAGGTCAGAAAGAAGTGGTACCGTAAATGAAAAAAACACCGAAAAAGAAGCACATAGTGGTATTTGATCCGTTTGATCATTAATGTTTCTCGTACATTTTAAGTGACATGATAAAATACAGTGCAAAACAAAAATAATTTGTATCCACGTCTTAAAAAAATAATCCAAATATTAAAGTTGACATATCATACTGGACAAAAGTTTCACTGGCACCAGACCGAAAGGGCTCACGTAGTAAGTCTACCCTTTGTGTCTCGTAGATCTTGTGGGTCTTTGCAAGACGTAATTGTTTTGCTTGAACATTTTTTGACTTCGTTTGCCACGATGAAATACAGTGAATTAGCTGATGAAAAATTGTGTTCATATTTCTGGGATTCATTTGACAATGAAAAACTTAAACAACCAGTAAACTCTCTATCGTTTAGCCCAGGGTTGCATTGTAAGGTTAACATACATTTATTACTCATCAATAAATCCATCACATTTAGGATAATCATGCGGATTTTAAAGATGGAAGATAGCCACGTGGGTTTACCATGAAGATACAAATTATCATATTGTTAAAGACTCTGATGTCGGAAGTGAAAAATTAAATAGATAAATTATTATATCAAAGGAAAGCAATTCAAACTCTCAGATTGTCTTCGATTGTATCTAGCATTGAAGTCACTACCTTAGCACCACTTTCTCTCATCTGAACAATGTTACCAAGTCCCTTTAAGATATTTTTGTTCTTCATGCAATAATATTAATAATGGTAAGTGCTTGAATAGCGCGTACTAATTCGTAAAATTCTCTATGCGCTTTACATATTTTTAAAACAATTATCCCCCCCCCCCTCCCTGCAAACAAAATTGTAAAAAATAAAATGGAAACATTAGCTTTAACATGTTAAAAAAAATTAAAAAAACGGCCCCCCTGGCAAAAAAAAAAGCTTTATTAAAATTTTAAAAAATGTGTTTCTTACCCCCCCCCCCTCTCCGCACCGCTTATTTTCTAGCTAGCTTTTTGGTCAGGGGGGAGGGGGGTTGGACTAGACTGTCCTCCCCCCCCCCCCCCCCCCCCCACCCAGTGGATCCGCGCCTGCCTACACCTGTCTGTGTCAAAAGTAAATTTGTAACTAAATGTTCAGTATTCACTATTTCATATACAGTGCCTATCCACAAACCTAACTTTGGCAGGTTCTAATTAAAAGGTTTAAACCTGTGTGACCTTGAATAATATTGTATTGTAAAGAAGAACTAATACCCTGTCTAATGATACAGTTTTTGTAATTGTGCTGCCAAGGATGACTGAATTACAGCAGGCTTTTCGGGGAGTATTGTCAAAATCCTCTAATGTACCAAGTCTGGGCTGAAGCAATGAATGTAGGTCAAATTCGGGTCAAATTAGGCCATCTTTCAGAGGTATATGAAGAAGAAAGAAGAATATGAAAGAAAAACAAGATTCCAAAAAGTCGGGACAAGAAGATGATCAAGATCGAAGGAGAAAGGGGAGGAGGAGAACAAGATGTCAAGACAAGTTTACACACGCCAAACCTTCACATTTTCGGAGTGATGATTAAGCGCTATGAATGTAAGTCTTTGCCTACATACATTAGTCTTTGATTCACTCAGTCTTAAAGGGATTGGGTATCTTAATTTGTCTCAGATTCTGAAACAAAATCCTGGATTTAGGTCATGCTGCAATGATGATTATAAACCTTTAGGTCAGTCAGGAATCCCATGACTTTTACAAGCCGATCGCCTGTCTGATTATCAAGATATTTATGATTGGAAATCGAAATTTCAAAAAACCGTTTTCCTAACTACAGTCAATAGGGGAAAATGAGTATGGTAAAATCGGTCACTCAACGATTTTTTTTAAAAACTTTTTTGAGGTAATTGTCATTGTAGATGTCATGCGGATCGACGATTTTCAAATGAATAGGGCGATCTGAAAATATTTGGCCTGTAGATGCATGCTATTCGAGTAGTGTGCATATACTTGTCTGTAAAGCGCTTTGAGAGGGCCTCCGGTCCTGAAAAGCGCTATAGGAACGAGCTATTAATTATTATTATTATAGAGAAGCGCAGCGTAAAACCCGAAACGCATTGCACTGTTCATGGCTTTGTTGCTCGGGCAAAAATAAATACAGCTAGGCCGCAATTTTGTTATGCCGTTGTCTATTCATAGTAAAAATGAAAGCAGGGCCATGCATGAATGAATTTGGTAATCTGTGTGAACGTCTAAACACACCGCTTTATATGTAGTTGATTAATTGGAATATTATCGTACGTTTCCCGGTGTAAGCACATGGAGGTACCAGTTGACCGCTCTGTACCCTATTCTAGATTATTTTATTTCTGAATTTACTTGATATCATAGACATCTTTCATCATCAAGAGGGACTTAACACACTAAATTGCGATGCCTCAACGAGAGGATGAATGGGTAAGCTTTACCAAGGGTACCTTCTGTTTGACTTTGAATTGAATTTATTTTCTTCTGCAAAACATACAAATCAAATTACATTTCAACGATACAACATATACATTTTTTTTTTTAACGTAAACACAGTATAATAATATTAGAAATGTTGATTTAAAACAAAATGTAATAAAAAGGCCTTGAAAACGTGTTTTGAAGGACTTCATGTTTTGTTTTTTCCGGGCTCGTTGGGAGCTTTTTCCACAAGGTGGATGTTTTCCTCATGCACTGTATTGGCTATTGTGACACATACGTAATTGTTGCTTTCATTGTGTTATTATTATCGCATAACAATATATGTTGAAGGAAAATTGTTTTAAATAATGTAAAGCGCCTAGAGAATTCTATTTACGAATTATTACGCGCTACTTAGGCACTTACCATTATTAATATTATTGCATTAAGAAAAGAAAAAAATCTTAAAGGGAATTGGTAACATTGTTCAGATGAGAGAAAGTGGTGCTAAGGTAGTGACTTCAATGCTAGATGTACAATTGAAGACAATCTGAGAGTTTGAATTGCTTTCCTATGATAATATAATTTATCTATTTCATTTTTCACTTCCAACAAGGTCTTTAACAATATGATAATTTGTGTCTTCATGGCAAACCCACGTGGCTATCTTCCATCTTTAAAATCCGCATCATTATCCTAAATGTGATGGATTTATTGATGAGTAATACATGTATGTTAACTTTATAATGCATTCCTGGGCTACATGATAGAGAGTTTACTGGTTGTTTGAGTTTTTCATTGTCAAATGAAACCCAGAAATATATTAACAAAATATCGTATCAGCTAATTCCCCCCCTCAGCGGCTGGCTGAGTCGTTGCGAAATTTTTGGCCCGATTTCAAAATGTTAAAAAAAAACCCTCCCCCCCCCCCTTGAAAAAATCCTGCGTACGCCACTGGACCCACCGCTGTGAACCAAATGAATGTGTGACGACAATAGAATAGAAACTGCTAAGATTGAAATTATGATGGTACTGACTTGCACCAATTGTGCTGAATAAGCTCAATGTGCATGAATCGTTTCATTGAACTTTAAAAATCAATCAAAGGCAATTTCAATACACTATTGTGGTGATCTGTTATTTGCTCCGGTGAAGAAAAAATGCTCCAGCTTTTATTTCGTCTAAGATGTAGGAACAAAGGGCAAATGAGTATTAACTCATGCGTGATCTCTTAAACTTTTTTGAGCATTCATTGATCTTTTCCCCCTCATTACATTTTATGTAAGTCATATTTAACATAATTTCGAGGAAATGGTAACAGGGGCGATTTAATAAATCTTAAAACCCTCGTTTACACGTGTTAACTTATGACAGAAGACTTTGTCAAAACATACTTAGTCCCTGAGAGTTAGGGTGGCATTTATTGGAAAATAAAGGATCGATTCCAGCAATTCTCTCTCTTTCTGGCTCACCTGAGAAAGATATTAGAAAATTGCAAATAGTGCAGAACAGTGCTGCAAGACTTGTAGCACGTGCTAAAGGGAGGGATCCCATTACACCTATGTTGTCACGCCTTCACTGCAGGTTACCCATATTAGATAGAATTATTTATACAGTTATAATGTTGTGCCACAAACTAATCATTCACCAATCCCCTTCTTATCTCTTTGATATTATTAATCCCTATGTACCTAGCAGAAATCGACGTTCCTCAAGAAAAAATAGTTTCTGTTCAGACCACATGCACGGTACCCAAACATATATGGCGATCGGGCCTTATCAGCCTCAGCACCTATCTTGTGGAATGGGCTACCCGAGCGACGAGATCACGAGCACGGAGGCTTTCGCGAGGGCCTTGAAAACTTATGTGTTTTCAAGGACTTCATGAGGCTGTTCTACTTATCGTTTTCTCCGGGTTTGTTGGGAGCTTGTTCCACAAGGTGGATGCATTCTTCATGCACTGTATTGGCTATTTTTACACATACGTAATTATTGCTTTCATTATTTCGTTATTATTATCTGGTAGAATTGCTCTTATACACCCATGTATTCTATATATTTACATAACAATATATGTTGAAGGATAATTGTTTAAAAAAAATGTAAAGCGCATAGAGTATTCTACGAATTATTACGCGCTATTTAAGCACTTACCATTATCAATATTATTGCATTAAGACAACAAATATCTTAAAGGGACTTGGTAACATTGTTCAGATGAGAGAAAGTGGTGCTAAGGTAGTGACTTCAATGCTAGATGTACAATTGAAGACAATCTGAGAGTTTGAATTGCTTTCCTATGATAATATAATTTATCATTTTCATTTTTCACTTCCGACAGGGTCTTTAACAATATGATAATTTGTGTCTTCATGGTAAACCCACGTGGCTATCTTCCATCTTTAAAATCCGCATCATTATCCTAAATGTGATGGATTTATTGATGAGTAATACATGTATGTTAACTTTATAATGCATTCCTGGGCTACATGATAGAGAGTTTACTGGTTGTTTGAGTTTTTCATTGTCAAATGAAACCCAGAAATATTAACAAAATATCTTATCAGCTAATTCACTGGATTTCATCGTGGCAAACGAAGTCAAAAAATGTTCAAGCCAAACAATCAAGCCTCGCAAAGACCCACAAGATCTACGAGACCCAATTTTTTGTCTGGTGGACGTGAACCTTTCGCCCAGTATGATTATTTTTTAAGACGTGAATACAAATTATTTTTGTTTTGCACTGTATTTTATCATGTGACTTAAATGTTAAGTACTAGGAACGTTAATGATCAAACTGATCAAATAACACTATGTTCCTCGTTTTCGTGTGCTTTTCCTGTTATTCATTATGTATGTTCAATTTTTGATATGCTCAGTAAAATGGCGTCCGAGTAGGGATTCATTCTAAAAAATAACATTTCGCCCGTTGTATGCACAATCTGCGCGTCTAGTATTACCCCTGGAAAGGTGGATAAGTACGTGCCCTTTGTTTTTTTGCCCCTTTAAATTAATCGACTTTGGCTTGATTTTACTTCGGGGGAACTGCAGTGATGGAATAAAGCACGAGAAACAGATAAATGCCTGTTGTGTAATGGTTGGATAAAGTCTAAGGGCAGTTAACGAGGAAAACGAAACCTCTAGAACACTTCTCTCACAGGAGGGTCGCATGCAAGGCACGTTTCTTCATTTTGCCCCCACCCCACCCCCCTTCCACCTTTCGCCACTGGTTAATTTTCAACACGATCGCAACAATTTTGGAAAACTAACCTATTATTTTCCCAACATATTATGTGTTAAACATGACTATGACGTCCTAAGATGATTTCTATCGGATATAAAATAGGGAAATTGCCCCTGAGCTGAGTTGATTTTCGAAAATAGTTGCGATCATGTTTATCGTACCATGAATAAAAAGAAAGAAACAAATAAAAAGACCCACCGCTGTGAACCAAATGAATGTGAGACGACAATAGAATAGGAACTGCTAAGATTGAAATTATGGTGGTACTGACTTGCACCAATTGTGCTGAATAAGCTCAGTGTGCATGAATCGTTTCATTGAACTTTAAAAATCAATCAAAGGCAATGTCAATACACTATTGTGGTGATCTGATATTTGCCCCGGTGAAAAAAAAATGCTCCAGTTTTTATTTCGTCTAAGATGTACGAACAAAGGGCAAATGAGTATTAACGGGATTGTTAATAATCGAGCGAAAAACGCCAGGAGTAAATCATGGGTAACCTTTGCACCCAGCTGCAATTGGTGGAGGAACACAAGCCCAATAATAATCAGAAAGTTTATTCCCCTAAGCGGTGCGGTGCGCTTCACAATTCTAAAATGTGTTAATTGTACTAAAAATTGTACACCAAAAATGAGTATCCGTAAGATCAAGGCATTGTCACATCACGTGACTGAGAACTTTTGAAGTCCCATCTGTTTCAAAAAATCATTCGTTTATTTTTTCTTTTTTCTCTCCTCGTCAAACATACAATTTCAGATAAGATTATATGTCTAAATATATAAATCTAGAAAATTAAAATGAAATTCGGATTCGAATATATATTCACCTTAAATTCAGGAAGGTGCCCGAATGTCCTGATATTTGGTCAGTGGGGTGCAATAATATTTCCTCATCGTATCAGGACAACTACCCCCCGGACATTCGTGCAGCTGATCATTCAAAAATTTGTAAGGAAATGGTGCAAAACACGTTCAGGCTTAAAAGCTGTACTTTCGCTACTAGACCCTAATACAAAAATGGTGCATTTAATTGTTTCGACAGCTGAAATGGCTTTGGGCTTTTCATCATGCTTTGTATTAAGATGTCTTCCAAGCAGTAATATACCATATTTCTTGTCTAGCTACAAAAGTCCTTCAAAGGGGTTTCTTCGAAAAATTACAATCTGGTGTCCCAAAGGCATCCTAAAATGTCTTTTCATGTTTGTTCTTTATTTCAAACTCTCATTCGTGTAAGCCCTAAAGTTGATGAGAAGTTTGTTCGCACTTGCGATCTAAATTTGATATTTTTTCCTGAGGTTTATTACATATTAAAGAAAATTTCCTGTGATTCTTCTGCAATCGACTTATTTTATGCTGCATCATGCCGACATTACAGATTACAAACAGTAATGTTTGCATGCAGTCATCCATCTATGATATATCAATATAAGTATCATGCATCGATACACAATAACAATAACGAAAAATGTTCAAGCCAACGTGAGTACTCAGAAGAAAAATATCCGTTCTGTTCTTGTTCTGTTCTTCAATATTTCCACTGTGTCTCTTAAACGAGTTTATTACGTTGTTTTAATACGTAAGAGATATAATCGTTTTTCAAGTATTTGCAAAATAATATTTCAAGTCATCGACCAACTTGCAATCTCCGTTCATCTTCTAAACATTCATTCACGCCCTTAGTTACACTACCAAAACACATGGACACCGTGCTTTCCAGTATGCCATACTAAGAACTATGGAACAATCTCCCAGAGTCTTTAAAATGTTGTCCTTCGGTACATCAGTTTAAACCCGACTTAAAAACATATCTGTTTTGATCATGCCAGTCTTAAATCATAAAGTAATCCAGGCGCGGATCTACGGGGGGGGGGGTTTAGGGGGTTTAACCCCCCCCCCCCCTTGGGCGGCCCAAAAAAAAAAAAAAAAAAAAAAAAAAAGGGGAAAAAAAGAAAAAAAGAAAGAAAAAAAGAAAGAAAAAAGAACGCACGCTGGAGAGAAACCCTTTCAAGTGCAAATATTGTGAGAAGATATTCAACTCATCTGGTAACTTAACCAAACACATGATAAATCTGGATATAACTGTGTATTAAACTGTTACTTGATTTAAAAAGACGTTATCATGCACTGCTTTTTATGGTCTCCATTGTGTTAATAGATGCCAGGAAAACATCACTTACGGGGTTCAAATAAACACCCCCAAAAAAATCGGCTCGCCGCTTCGCGGCTCGTGGACGATGCTCCGCATCGTCATTATTTTGGTCAACCCCCCCCTTAGCAAAAAGGTAGATCCGCCATGTAACATGTAAGTTTTGTAATTGATTTGATAATAGTAAGTGATAAATGGTGAAAAGTCAAAGCAAGGTTTGAGCTCAAACCTCCTTTTGTTCTTTACAAACCAGGTTTGTAAAAAACGCGTAAAACGCGTCATATGACGTACGAAAACCAAGGTTTGTCGACAAACCTCCTTTGTGAATTCGGGCCAATATCTTTCATGTCTTTCCTCTTCTCTCTATCTCTCTCTCTCTCTCTTTCTCTCTCTCTCTCTCTCTCTCTTTCTTTCTTTCTCTCTAATATCTAAGCACATAGAGACAATTATATAATATGCGCTATATAAAAATTGAAAATTATTTTCATTATTATTATTAATCCAATTATTATATCTGTATGTATCTTGTACATGCTCATACTGTAACGGAAATTAATCTAATTAAATCATAAAAAATCACATGTATTTGCTTATTGTGTGTTGTTTTACGTCAAGTGGGGAAAAGAGTCGCAAATTTATCCAAAAAGTCCATGAACCACAGGAAGAAGCATTGTTCATATTTTCCCATTAGCGCTGATATATATATTTTCGTCTTCTTAACATTGAATTATTTATGTATTATACTATCAGCTAATAAGTCTAAGGAGGACAGTTTTTACAATGGCATTATTTGATGGTTTCTTTATTTTAATTTGTCAAAGTATTTGTTATTGTTAGACTCCTTTATGTTCCTGGATATTAAGTCAAATGAAGGGGGGGGGAATAAGATATAGCTAAATCTGATGGTTATGATGGTTTCTTTATTTTAATTGTTAAAGTATTTGTTATTGTTAGACTCCTTTATGTTCCTGGATATTAAGTAAAATGAAGAAGAAGAAAAAAGATATAGCTAAATCTTAGTTTGATTGGCGAAACAGTGAAGACTGTAAAAAACACTAGTGACTAAATGCATAGATGTCATCCTCGTGACAACTTCATAGATTTATGGGGGTCGTTTCACGAAAACGTCATAAGCATAAGTTCATCGACATCCCATTAAAACACTTGTTATTATATTCAATACACGCGTTTTAATGGGTCGTTGGTGAACTTGTACTTATCACAGTTTCGTAAAACGCAGATAAGATACCCAAAGTGAGTCTAGAGGGAAAGCATGGTGTGTAACGATATGGCATTCCTCATATTCAAAATTTGAAGTCATGCGGAAAGACGGTTCACAAATAAATAGGTCGACTTAAACATATTTGGCACACGTAGGTGCATGATATACGAGTGTTGGAAATAGAAGAAGCGCGACGTAAAACCCAGTACGCCTTAATGGGAGTTTTTTCTTCTCTTTTACAACCTAACAACTGACACTACTTTTGGGGACAGAACCCCCCCCCCCCCCCCCCCCCCTCTTTGGAAACCATGTTATTTCAGCAACATTTGTAAATCACTGGTATCGAACTAGAAATAAACCGCATTTGAATTTTATTGGGGGGGGGGGGGTAGGGAAATTTCCCCTCTGTACTACCTACGAGGAACCAACTGTGATTTAACCTTGCCGTGTTCATGGCTTTGTTACGCAGGATAATAAATAAAGATAGGCCGCAATTTTTTCTGCAATTGTCTAGTTATTGAAAAGGTGGAAGCAGGGCCATGCATGGATGAATTTGATAATCTGTGTGAACGTCTAACCACACTGCTTTATATGTAGTTGGATTCTATTGGAATATTATCATACCTTTCCTGGTAATAGCATAGGAAGGTACCAGTTGAACTCTTCTTATCCTGTCCTAGATTATTTTCTTTCTGGATTTATTTGATATCATATCAATCTTCCATCATTAAGAGGGACTTCACACTCTGAATTGCGATGCCTCAACGAGAGGATGATTGGGTAAGCTTTACCAAGGATACCTTAAGTTTTTTTTTTCGTTGTTGACATTTTACCGCCGCGCCTTCCAAATTCAAGCAGCATTGCTTACTTTGAATCATCGGGTATCAACTCACAATATTTCTGTTAGAAAGAACAGTAACATTTGGTTCTGTTCAATGCAGCGAACGTCGTCAGCCGCCTTCTTGGGGTGGTGTGTTGCAACCGCGAGTAAGGGGGCAAAGACGATACCTAATTGTTCGAGGACAATTTTTGCAACCTGAAATGAGCAAAAATGAAGAAAAGCGTAAATTTCAAACAGTGTTGTAGCCGTTTCAGGCCAAAACTGAGTCCAAGCATACACTCTAAATTACAGGGATTTAAATTTAAATCTATAGGATTTATTTTTAAATCTTTCATGTACTGTAGGTAGGGACCAATCGATGTGGATTTAAAATTAATCTTCGCTAGGATTAAAAAGTTTTAATCTGTAAATGATTAAAAAATAAGTTCAAAAGATTTATATTATAAATCTTTCTAGATTAAAATTAACCCTGATAAAGATTTAAAAGCAATCCTTTTTGGGACTTCTTTTTTTTATATTTGAAACTCGGATTAAGAACCAGTTTAGCAATCTTTTAAGATTAAAAATCAATCTTTATGGATTTAATTTCATTCAAATCCGGCTTAAGATTTAAATTTTAAATCCCTGTAATTTAGAGTGTAGATCCAAACTTAACAAAGAATGATCATGCAGTCACGAACTTACCCGTGCATACTGTGGTATGCAAGCAATTCCTGCTCGTTTTTCACAGGCGCGAAATACCTATTTTTTTGTGGTATTTTCTAGAGAACTAGACCATTTACTTCTATTCTCTCATGGAAATTGGAAAAAGTATTCGAAACAAAAAGTGATGAAAAATATATATTCAGAGTAAACAAAAATTTAAAAAAATCTGGTCTCGACATCCCCCCCCCCCCCTCCACTATTATTCGACCAGTTTCCGACTCTTTTATTTTGACTAAGTAGTAGTCTCGTAAAGGCTCACATTACGTCATGAATAACAACAAACATTTTCACATTCAGTATATCTTTTGGCCTCTTTTGGGGTCGACAGCTTGCATAGTCCCGGGGATTTAGGCAGGATCTATTTGAATTGTTGAGCATCAATAAAAAAAAGGGTATAGAAATGTTATGTGAGTTACATTTTCAAAAAAAAATCAAATATTTTCTGTGGGAATTATAATCGATTTTAAAAACCCTATTTCCCGCGTAAACCCATATCGGCTGTAGGTTTAAAACGTGCATAGTCCTTGGGGTTAATGAGGGGAGGGGGGTCTTTTAAACATTTGGTTCCTTCTTTTATTTTTCCAAAAATATGTAAGTCGCATTTTACATAATTTTAAGGAGAATACTAAACACTTTTGATGTCTTTGTTTTTCACGCGTTAACATACTGCAGTTGAATTTGTTAAAGACCAAAAGGAGGTATATTCCCTGTGACTCGTGAGGGATCTCTTTGAATTTTTTAGCACTCATTGATCTTTTCCACATACTTAAATTTTATGTCAGTCATATTTTTAATTACATCATTTTGATGAAATGCTAGGGGAAATTTAATCAACCTTAAAATCCTCGTTTTCACGTGTTAACCTAAGGCAGACGACTTTGTCAAAAGCATACTTAGTTCCTGAGATTGAGGGTGGCATTTATTGGCAAAAAGGTTTAAAAATACTTTTAGAACTCTTCATGCTTTCTCTTGTGCAAACATTAGACTTTGAAAAGATGGATCGAGGTATGAAATATCAAGGAAAAGGAGACTTGTTTCACGAACGTTACTTTGCTTGCCCGTATCATTCACATAGCAATTCTCCGCAAACTAGGAAGTAAGTCGGATTAAATTGTCTTTATACTATTAAAGGTCTTTAGTCCAAGTCACCGCCCTCCAAGGCCAAAATTAGTCCGCGTCACCACCTCCAGGGTCCAGACTCTCCGAGTCCACCAGTCATCACGTTATAATATTATTATTTGAGCTTGGTCAAAGTTAACATCTTGTATTTAAAATCGATGTTTGCTTAATCAATTTTCAAGTGCATCCAGCCATTGAGTGAAATTTTTAGCTCCAGAATGCAGTTAAATGCTTTAAAAGTCTTTTCTGTCGAATTGCAATTATTTTTCGGTATTTCATGATGGTATTTGAAAAAGTCACAATACTATTCATTCCAAGTCTATTGGTTTTCACACGCTTTAGGGATCGTGCAAAGTCGATAAGTTCGCGGGGAATGGGGGCAATGAGCTTATGCCTGAACTCTTAGGGGCGTTCCCAATTAACATATTTCTTTTGATTTTACGTCTTTGGAAGTGATTTTCAGAAAAATTATCGACTGATCTGGATAAAAAATAATATAATTACGAGAAGTCTACTTGCTTTTCCGTAAGAGGGGACGTTTAGAGAGAATTTTGAGCTCTGCATGGTAAAGATGATAATTATGTTGCGAGTCTTTCCATGTTGTAAGTCCGTTTAAAAAAAAATCGTAATATAAATGTCCCCTGTAAAGGATTGCACGTCAAATAACTTCATCTTTGAAATATGACAAGATTTAGCTGAAAGTTTAGACCAAATATATGTTTCTAGTCTTTTCCCATATTTTATTTTTTTCTTCTGCGTGCATGTGCATGTGATATTGAGCAAGACTGATTCAATTTCTTTGTGTATTCCGAAACTTATGTATTACATAATGAACCTTTCCCACTTGAGTTTTTGTCTCAATGCCGCACGACTATTATACTCAACTTTACTTTCAGTTTCAGTTTCAGTTTCAGCTTTTATTTTTCATTTCCAACAGGAAATCAGATATACAATTCAACATTCAATAATATAATACATTTTACATGGTTTAAAGTCTGGCTCATTTACATGTTGAATTGAATAAATATAGAAAAGTGAATCAAAGCGGTGAAAATTTCTTTTAAAAACGGACGAAAAATAAGAAAGTTGGTGAATTTTAAAGTTTCGCACAATTTAATGTAACAGTGATATATATCATACATGCGGGCAGTGGCGTACGCAGGATTTTTTTCAACGGGGGATTTTAAAATCAAAAGGGGGGGGGGGGTTTTCCCAAAAGAAATACATAAAACATACACATTAAACAAACTCGAGGGGGGGGTTTAACCCCAAAACCACCCCCCCCCCTGCGTACGCGCCTGCATGCGGGATGCACTTAAGTGAGTTGATGATTTCACTCCCTCACTTTCCTCTGTCCGATTTGTACATACATTTAACAAAAAACCACTTTCCTGCTCTCAGAATGTAAAACATTGCTTATAACCTCATGGAATATGTGCAAAAACACCATTACTGTAACTTATAATTTAGCAGATTTTCCTGCATTTATGGGAAAAAAAATTTAAAAATATTCAAACCATAATAATAATATATAATACAATAGATTAACATAAAAGTATGACAACTGAAATACAAAAACAAAAAATACATAGCTATAATTGAAAACTTGCAAGTATGAAGTTAAATCAAATGATCAAGATAAATACAGAGGCCAACTATCATAAGCATAAATGTTTGAGCCGATAGCAATTATTTTAGTCAGAAAGTATATAAACATAAAGTTGAAGAAAGAAATGCAAGTGTCTCATTGTGGGTGTGTGCAGGTGAGATAAGTGTTTTATTTGTTTTGTCTGTGAACTGGTCATCTTAATAAAATAAACGATTGAATAAATTTGTTAAGACCCATATCATTTTTACAATATTTGGACATCAAAAAGAAAATTCATCGAGGCTTTGAATGAATAGAAAGATGCAGAGGGTTTAATATTGTGAGGTAAGGCATTCCACATATCCACCGGACCATGGTGTCTTATCGATTAAAGGCATCAATCATTGTGGGGTTAGTTAATGGAGGTCGGATAGGTTTCTGGTAGGATAACAATGTATTTTACTATAATACACAATTTTGTTCTTGAAATGCTAATGGAAAAGAATTTATCAAAATGTATTCATAAAGATTGCATTTTGAAACATGTGATGCCTGCAATTTGTAATTGTTTTTCGTTCATGAAATATTGGGACAGTATGGGCTATATGTGAATGTGTACAAATGCGGGGTGTTTTCTTTTGGACGCGATATATTAACATAATTTTCATCTTATTACTATTACCCCACAATATGTTACAATAAGATATGCATGACAACATTAATGAATTGTAAAGCATAAATATTGGCTTTTGTGAAAGATGATATTAATATGACTATTCTAAGTTAAATTTGAATCAATTTTTACACCTGAAAAAAATTGTTTATTCTTTTTCAACATGGGCATGTCATCTATAAGAATGTTATTATGAAGTACATGTTTCGAGCGACGTTTTTAAAATAAATTCAATAAGCCTCATTGATGTTTAGAGATAATTTATTGGATTTGAACCAAGATGATAATTCACTTAATTCTAAATTGAGGGTTGTTATAAAACGGGAGGACCGGCGGTCAATTAATTCGATCAATAATTGGAACAATAACGCACACGGCATATTAGCCGACGCACACAGTGCTCAACCAATCAGCAGGCCGCTGGCTCGGTTCGCCTGCTGGGCGGAAACCGTAGAGTATAAAACAGTGTTGCAGCGGCGCACGAAACGTAGGGATCTTTATTGACCATACACTGCGAGACAAACGAATATCACTAGCGATATTATTTTCGAATCAAAATTATGTTCAAAAATGTTAGCGGGTCGGGGAAAATACCTTGGGAAAGAGATAGATTAAAGGTATGTGGTGAATAATTTGTTTTAATAAAGATACACTTATCAATTCATCGTAACCGCTAGATGTACTAGATTTTAATGAACGAACAATTTCTTAAATCTCATGAATACTTGTTGGATTAAAAACAATAATTGATTAACGTTATCATTAAAGTACAGTGTATTTCAATAAACAATTTTTTTTATTTAATTATAGACTGTACCTTGAGTAATCCATGTTTGTTTGTTTTCATTTCGATTTTGCCTGATTTAATTCTTGCGAGGAGTACAGTTTTATCATAATGATAAAGATTTTTTTGTTTAATTTTTCAAATGAATTTTCACATCTCTTTCATAATAAATATCAAACCAACCTTCTTGACTCAGGTCTATCTATACGGATTCTCTATTACACTTTGCTTCTTTACGGCTTGTTGAATGTTCTTTAGTGAGAACTCTTTTAAAATTGTTTATCATTCGGACATATCGTAAATATTGGTATATAAATGGTCTGAAATATCGTAGGATGTTATTTCATTCTGTTTGTTGTCTAATACTTTTGAGAAAATATTTTTAGTAATAGTATGCGTTACGTGTGTAATCCTAGTTGGTTCATTGAGGTTTAACAGAAAATGAAGATACAAAATGTGTAAAGTGTCGGCACCAAACAGTATAAGATAAGGACAGATCTATGTTAAAGTCTCCATGATATAATATTTGTATTATTCATGAATTTGACACATGATTCTAATTTATCTGATATAGTGTCGGCTTCATATTACGTGGTCTTTACATTAGCCAAACGATTTTATGCTTATGTTTTTATCAATAATTTCTAAAAAATAGTGTCTCTTTTCCTTCAAATTACTTTTTAAGTTACAAAGGAAGATGAGTAAGCCTTTGTACTATATATATGGGGTAGAGAAGAGAAAAATTAACGTTCAGAACCAATGACTGGCTTATGATTTAAAGAAGGTTAGGGATTCACAGGTGGGGGGATGTGAAATAACTTTGCTTTAGCTCAAGTATAGGTTTTCCCGCCCAACTTCGTAAACTTAGCATCCAAATTAGCGTTACGTTCATTCAAGTTCGTGTGAAATTGAATGACTATGTATAGATCAACATTTAAATAGCTAATAGCGTCATGCAATTTGGTTTAGTAGCATACGATTTCATACTCTTGTCACGGAGACGTGCAAAATGAGCATTCAAATTAGAAAAGCGTGCAAAGAACATTCAAATTCGCGCTGGGCAGAGAGTGGTATGTATTAGTGCATTCAATTTCGTGATTAGGTATACAGTGACATTTGTGCATTGCTTTTCATTTGATGTTAATTTGTCACTTCATATACTTCTGTTTGAATAATTTGATGCAAAGTTTGCTTTGAGGAATGACATGCGTATTCGTTTGTAGATATCTGTCATTACACAGGTATAACTGTCCCCGGAGAAGGTGCACAATTGGTGACTTCTCTTCTAAGCACAAGATATATATAAAAAGATCTTGGACAGAGGTAGAGTACAGCTTAAATAGACATGGACATGATGGAAACAAGATACGATGATGAATACAGAAAAAGATGTTAAATGAAAAGATAGAAAGATCATCTACTCAATCAAGATTGATAAAAACAAACCATTTAAAAAACAACCTCAAAGACATGTATAATGAAAATATGAAGATATGAATAAAGAGATGTTTCAACAAAAATAAAGAATGTCGAAAGAAAGAGAAAACATAAAATGCAATATAAAGATATTAGACATATAAGAAAATTGTATAATGTGAAATCATGTCAGAAAAGATCATAGAAAAAAAGAATAAATAAATGAACATGAAATACTGAATATCCGAGTAAACATCGAACATCATACTATGATTATGAGGTCTAGTTTTAATTTGAATGACCCGATTGCGACAGAGGTTGCCCATAGACGAAAATGAAACCGCAATTTGCCAAAGAATTCTCCTTCCACTCAACTTTGGCGAAATTGAATGACTCTTACGAATTTCCTAAATTGACTGAACCGAGGTTTAATTTGAATGTGCATGTTTTGAAAATACAGTGACTAGAAACGAAATTGAATGCATCAAGTTTAAAAATGAAACAGGGCAGCAACGAGTGGAGAAAATTTGCTCGAACATGAATGCACGTTAATGAAATTTATTGCTGCTTTGACGAAATTGGCCGGGAAAAGCTATATTAAAAATAATAAGGAATTAAATTAGAATAAAAAAACGATTTAACGTATAACATGCCGATCTACGCAACTCCGACGAACCACCGCCCAATATCGGCGAACTAGAGCACTGCAGGAAGACCAATTTAAGCCACGTGATAATACCATTAAGTCGCACCATCATGCAGCGCGAACCCTCCCCTATTTACGCCAGGCACAAGACCAGGACACGAACCACCAGAGCAGAGCAGACGCGACTATTGATCTTATTTTTCCTTCCTGAATTGTTCATTGGGGTGTGGTTTAACCAGGGAGGTGAAAGAGAGGAGTGAAAACTCTTGTAACATAATCAAACGGATTCGTGGGTTCTAAAGCGTAACAATGGGATGTGTAACATTTCACTTGGCTATGAAGTTCCATGCTCCGAGCCACGCTTCCACTGCGGGGAATTTCGGAGGCCAGGTACCAGTTTCACATTCATTACAAAATATTAAATTACCAGCAAAATTTAAGTGTAAATTATAAACATTATGTGGGGTTTGTATTGAGAATAGAGCATCAAACAATTTTTCAAATTTAATACTCCGCCCTTCCTATAATTTGTGTGCCAGAGTTTGTAAAAGAAAAATAAGATCCTGACAAAACTTAATATTTTAGGATAATGCGCTAATTTGTGCATGTTTTAATATCCCGTTATTTAATCCATGATTTATAATCTTCGATAACTTTAAGTTTGCTAATGCGTGTTTTCACGTTTTGGGGGGTATGAGAAATCATTGAAAGGGACAGCGAACAGTTGCTGGGATACCATTTTCTGATGTAGGAATTCTAAATCCTTGAATTTCATGCGCTCTTTTATCTCACCACCTGGTCGACAGTTGCAAATTAACGCATAACATTTCGGCGGCTTGGAGCATGGGGTCAAAGGAGAGCGGCTCGATTCCACTCCTTTTTTTCACCTCCCTGGTTTAGTTCTCGAACTTAATATAATTTATAACAATCCTACTAGGCCTACTAAAATATCCATTTATTTTCAAACAATGAATTTTATATTGCTTTTGTAGATATGCTGGAAGAAAAATACTCCAAAATCTCAAGTCTAATTCAAGTTCACTAGAGTGACAACAAAATAAAGACGACGCATTTCTCCACACATTCCAGTCCTTTTCTCATCCCGACCCGAAATCGTCTAGCTGCCCAATTGGAAAATTAGCTATTGTTATGAGAATGATCATTTTATTGTCAGTTAGTACGTCGCATAATTTCATGGGGGTTTTCACAACCACAACCATCATTTCTCAGACTTGTTTTGGTTTATTCTTAATTCTCATTGCTTAGGTACATTTGTAATAACCATTAATTTGGTCCAATATTAATTTGTCTAAGTAGTATCGAGCATTTCTAATGATACATCTATAAACTCTTTGTCTTATTTTGTATTGTGTAGATACAAATGTAGGTAATCTGTTCATTGCGGTTAGTTTAACGTTCTTAAACTTAATATAATTTACAACAAGCTTACTAGGCTTACTAAAATATCCATTAATTTTCAAACAATAAAATGTGTGTTGCTTTTGTAGACAGGCCGGTAGAAAAATACTCCAAAGTCACAATTCTAATTCAAGCTCACTAGAGTGGCAACAAAATAATGACGACGCGTTTCTCCACACATTCCAGTCCGTTTCTCATCCCAACCCGAACTCGTCTAGCTGCCCAATTCGAATATTAGCTATTGTTATGAGAATGATCATTTTATTGTCAGTTAGTACCTCGCAGACTTTCATGGCGATTTTCACAACCATCACCATCATTTTTTCAGACTTGTTTTGGTTTATTCTTATTTCTCATTGCTTGGGTACATTTGTAATAACCATTAATTTGGTCCAATATCAATTTGTCTCAGTATTATCGAGCACTTCTAATGATACATCTATAAACTCTTTGTCTTATTTTGTTTTGTGTAGATAAAAATGTACTTGAGGTAATCTGTTCATCGCGGTGTAGTTTAATGTTCTTAAACTTAATATAATTTATAACAAGCTTACTAGGCTTACTAACATATCCATTAATTTTCAAACAATGAATTGTGTGTTGCTTTTGTAGACAGGCCGGTAGAAAAATACTCCAAAGTCACAATTCTAATTCATGCTCAGGAGAGTGATAACAAAATAATGACGACGCAAATCTCCACACCTTCCAGATCTTTCCTCGTCCCAACACAAACTTGGCAATGTGCCCAATTTGGATATCAACTATATTAGTGCGTCGCAGAATTAGCTGGGGGTTTCCAATACGACATCAAGGACCATGTATATTCTCTGTTACGTTACGTGTTGCATTGACTTGCCCCAAAGTTGCTTATGTGATGTTTGAATAAAACAATTCGGATTTGGGTATTAATTCGGTCATTGAAGCAAAAAATAACATATCAAATATATCTAACCGCCTACCCACGCCGTCTTCTATTATAATGAAATAGTAGAATCGAGCTCCGAGTGAAATCAGGTTTTTGTATTGGTCCGCTAGCTATGACTTCCACTCGGGGGAGGGGTTAGTTCAAATAAACCACCGATTAAAATAAAGACAAAGAATAAGAGCGCTGGGACACGATATAGTATTTAAGGTGTCATATATGTTTATTTACCAATCACTGACCGGTATCAACTATTCTTCTAACAGTATTTATTATCAAACAATGTCATGCAAATAGTATCAATAATCAATAAGATCTCTGTCTTATCTTCAACATATACCAATATCAGAATACACCTTAAGCTAAAATATACTTTAAAAGCCTTAACTTGTTAATCTAAATAAATGGGACATTAAGGGTTGGGAAGAGGGAGGTTAGTTAGAAATTGTTAGTACTGTGGTAGCCTTTTTAGTCGCTCGGCGTCTATCAGACAGGTGGCCTTGTTCAAAGGCTAGTACTGTGGCCACTTACATACAGCGCGGTAGACTATTCGCGATTCGAGTGGATGTACCGATTCGGCCGTTTACAGACGAGATGAAGAGATGGACAACGATGCTACGATGCTACGGGTATGGGAACAGGAAAGATGACGACGTCGAAGACGGTAACGGAATCGGGAACACAGTTGCGGGATCAGGACGACAGGATCAAATTCAGGAACTCAGGATCAAAATCAGGAACACAGCATCAAATTGGCATAGGGTTAATGGTACCTATTTACCGACGTATCTGCAATCAATGTTCCTCCTATCAATGTTCCTCCTTATCAATCAGTTCCTGACACTTTCAGATTAAGTTCCCTTGAAGTATGTTGTATAATTTAGTTGAATATTCCCGACTTGGTGATTGAAGTGACTTGGCTTTCTTGAACGATTCTGGAACAACGCTGTACTTCGATAACTTTGTGAGTCCAGAACTTGTTGATTTTCACATGCAGCAATTAGTTGTTAGTTCAGGGACAGCTTGAGGGAGATGGGAGGACAGGGGTACAGGTAGAGGAGACCAAGTCGGGGTGGAGCCAAGTGATCTAAACATTCATGCAAACTACTTTTATACCTCATTAAACATTCATACTCGACTTTTCCTCCGATCATCTTATTGGTCATTACTTTAAAAAGGGGGAAGGGGTCTAATCTAAAACTCTACTCTTATTGGTTCAAGGTCACCACTCATGGCCAAAGACACAGTCCTATGAGGTGTTCTTCAAAGAGCATGTTTCAAGGAATAGTCACAAAGCATGAATGACTACAAAGAGCCCGTCTGATATCTAAATCCCCTTTCATAGAGCTTAATCTCTATTATTACATATTTATGAATGGCATTAGGGTCTAGTACACTAGTAATCAGTATTGTATCGAACAGGATCCTGGGAATGGCAATAGGGTCATAAAGGCTATACCCCAGCATGGGAACAGGATAGCTTCAACTAGACATGCCAGCACATTTTATAAATACATCTATAACCAATTAAGACAAAGAAAGATACAGCTGAAAGAGACAAAGATAAAGAGAGAGAGAGAGAGGGAGAGAGAGAGAGAATGCAACAAGAAGAGAGAAGGACTACATGAGCAATATTCCACCATGTTACATATATAATATTAAATATCAAAGAACATTTGTGCGCGTGTATGTGTGTTTGTGACTTTGCTTCTGCAAAAAGCATTATGCAATGCATCTCACTTGGTACATTCAATTCATTCTCTAACTTTAATCCCAACATATCACATACTGTATGCATCACTCTGGCGCAAGTCGATTTTTGCACTCTCGCAAACAATGCCTCCTGTTCATTCAAGCGTGAACACATACCACACAAAAAATGATACCAAAAGATTTGGGATAAAATGCTCTTTCATTAGATGTATAATCATTTACTGTTCATAGATGATTTTTAAAATAATTAGCAATTTTCTAGGTGAAAACTTTTTTTTGACTTACACGGTATACAAAACAAGTAGAATGTTATCAAGTACCCTCAGCTATCAGAATCTGCTCGTGTTGTCATAAAGTTGGAGGTGGATGTGACCACCATGGCCGTTACCGATTTGAGTTTTTTAAAATACCACATTTCTAAAATTAAAAAAAAAATACCAAACAAAATATAAGGATCTAAGTTTGTGTAACTTTAGATTCCAGTTTGATTGCCATCCAATCTGAGCCATTTGAGGTCACGATAAGGTAGAATTAAAAAAATATTAATATTTTGGAAAACAATCGATGTAAATGACTGATATGAAAGAGAAATTGTCGAGTCTATGTAGAAGCATGTCCAACTGTTTAACTGATTCAACAACAAAAAAACAGAAGATTGTTTTCAGGTAATAATCATGTCTGATAGAGCAGTTGCTATGACACCTCATTATTACTAGGATTTGTTACCAAAGTTCCATGCTTTACCTATATGTCATGGTATAATCTTTAGGCAAAACACCTTGCCCAGCGGTGTAAGCAGTAGGAATGACAATGAACGAACCTTTTGTATGAGCAGGGGCGGATCTAGCTTTTTGCTAAGGGGGGGTTTGACCAAAATAATGACGATGCGGAGCATGGTCCACGAGCCGCGAAGCGGCGAGCCGATTTTTTGGGGGGTGTTTATTTGAACCCCGTAAGTGATGTTTTCCTGGCATCTATTAACACAATGGAGACCATAAAAAGCAGTGCATGATAACGTCTTTTTAAATCAAGTAACAGTTTAATACACAGTTATATCCAGAGTTATCATGTGTTTGGTTAAGTTACCAGATGAGTTGAATATCTTCTCACAATATTCTCTTCAGCGTGCGTTCTTTTTTCTTTCTTTTTTTTTTTTTTTTTTTTTTTTTTTTTTTTGGGGGGGGGGGGGGCCGCCCAAGGGGGGGGGGGGGGTTAAACCCCCTAACCCCCCCCGTAGATCCGCGCCTGATGAGAGTCATGAGTCCTCACCAATATACCACAGTGTTCTATAATGTTATTTGGATATTCAGAAGCTTTTAAATAATTTGTTGACATTGTGTTTAATATAATATTATCAACATTCTCTTCAATCTTCACAATGAAGGGAAATTAAAAACAAAATGTTCCCAACTTGTATCCGAAGATTTAACAGAGAAGGAGAGAGAAGTGAATTTTCTCACGATTAACGATCATGTATATTTAGGTTTTCCTGTCCATTTTCAACACCTTTTCATTCAATTTCATATTTTTTTCCTCTCAATCTATTGCTTATAAGCTTTACGTTGATATACAATTCATCTATTTTATGTTTCACTTCCGACAGGGTATTCAAGTAGTCAAAACATGTGGAGCCATTTATGCGAGGGAAACGCACTACGACAAATACATAGAATGCCTTTTGGATTAAATTGGATTGGATTGCATATGATTTAACGCCCTTGCGGCTTCAAAAATACGAGATAAAGCTAAAGAGGAAAATAATTTTATTTTCACTGTTGTACATCGTAACTTCCATTCTGCACTGTGTATCAATTATTTCAGGCTACCCATCATAACCGCGGCTTTGATCCAAGTGGTGAGGGACCCTATTACTCGCATGTGGCTTCAGTCGCTACTCCTCACGGGTTGAAGGAGAGATACATCGTGGATGGAACCGAATCATCAGATTTTTCCGACCTGGGCAAGGAGAGGGATGAGAAAACACGAGGAAAAGCGTTTGTCATATACGGTCTCATCGCCCTGCTATGTATCATTGTCGTAGGCGGCCTGGTGGGACTGGTTGTAGGGATTCTGTTGACATCGGATGGTAAGGTCTTAACAATAATATTATTACTTGATTTTAAGCAATAATGAAATGATGAAATTTCTGCTCTAGCGTTTATTGCACAGCGGTCTTTCATGGTCAACAACCAACAGTGCGTAACCCGATACCTTTTTGTTTGTTTCGCAGAGGACAAAATCAACAAAGTTACAGACCACACTAATTTAGCTGACATGAGATGTCACTATTAAAGGGGATTTACTAGTACACAATGGCTTTGAAAAACACCCAGTTTTATCAAAGAAGTAAAAGCGTTGGGAGATATGCGCTGAAAGGAAGCAAGTTACAGAAAAGAATATTTCGTTAAATGCGAATGCAGAAGAGGATATAAAAGGAATATATTTTATTAAATATAATTGATCCAGGGGGAATAGCGACACTGATTACTTCTTCTCATCTCATAGAGAGACAAAAACAGTAGCGGGTCTAGAGGGTTTCAACATCCCCCTCTCCCCCTCAAATCATCTGCTCAACTCTTGATCAGGTCAGGAGAAAGTGGTTGGGTCTGTGATGCTGGCATTGTAATAGGTGCATTCAATGATTTATGTTACACTATCATTTTTTTATCCTTTGCATGTTCGGATTCTAATCAATAAACATTGTTGACAGAGAACATGCCATTAAACCGACAACCTAGCTAAGGGTTTTATAGGTAAAAAAAAAGGGATGAAAGAAGGAAAAAATTACAACAAAAGTCATAAGGATAGATCGAAACAAAGAGACATTTTTGAGGATAGACGAACAAAAGATAAATGAAGAGGGAAAGACATGAGTAATCCTATGGATAGAGAGAAATAAGAGAAAAGAAATACTTAAAGGCCCACTGCACTACTTGTAGCTACTTGCGCCCTCTATATAACAAACAATGCCTAATCGGTGACCATTGGTCCCCCATGATCCTCTTTTTCTTATGTTAACTGAGAGCTGAGTTGATGAGATAACCACCTGTCCAGTGACCTTGTAGGGCGGTATAATCCCTCCAGTAAACTACGGCAGATAAGCTTTAAGAAGAAAAAGAGAAAATGAAAAGAAGAAGCAGAGGAATAGACTTACATGAGGAAAATAGAAGACAAAAGAGACCGACGTCTTCTGAGAGCAGTAGATGTTGCAGGTTTTAATCCCTCCTGGGTCAATTCTGACGTGTTCCCCCAAAAGCAGAACGCTCCTCCGATCGCCATTGATTATAAGGTTATAAGGGTGTATTTGATGCCATCAGGCGCGTACCCAGGGGGGGGGGTGCTAAAGGGGGAAAACGTGCTCCTTACCCCCCCCCCCCTCCACGTTGAACGAAATATCGGTCGGCGCGATTTTCAAATTTTAAAACACCCCCCCTTAAAAAAATCCTGCGTACGCCACTGGATGCCATACATGTTTAAAGACCGACAACATGTGATCATTTCACAATGATAAATTAATTTGATAAATCATTAGTTTCCGTCGTGATCTCTACGCTATAAAAACTTTTGATTACTTTTTGTTCCTAAACTGAATTCTAAGTTTGGAGAGAACCTTTCCACATGATATGCCTTCGCTGTTGAATGCTTTCCTTTTGAGAGATTCGTAATAGCAGATCAGTTCAAATAATCTAAAATGTATCTTCGCGATTTGGCGTTCAATAAATCGTTCTCTTTCATTTGTTTAATGTGCTCTCTTTACTCCTGTTGTTCAGGAGTTCATAATGCAGATCCAGCTGTGTTATTCATCTTTTGCGTTAGTGCGCCTTGATCATTTGATGTCAAGTAGATTTGCCGCCTTACAAAACGTCTAATATTACCATTTAGTCCGGCAGCCAAAACCAGATTATTGGCCTAACCTTGTTTTAGGGTCTATAGTTTTTTTTTCAACGGATTTTGATTGTCTAAAGCTTCTATTTTAAGAATCCAATTGCTGACACTCTGTCAGCCTTGAGCAATTTAAGATATATGACGTCATTCAAAATGGCCGCAAAAGTACATGATTTTCCTTTAAAAATGAATAATAAATATATAATAAGGATTTTTTTCTACAATTTTGGGCAGCCAAATGTCTGTATCTCTCTAGGACCATCTCTAAAAAAATGTTTTGTGATGTTGCATGGCCATAGATGACCAGCTTATTTGTATATTTTGAAATAGCGCCCTCTATAAACATATTAATTTGAATAACATATGTGTGCCAGCCAAATGCCAATTTCTTAAATCTATGTCACGTTGAAATCATATTTAATGCTTTTTTGGGGGGCAACAATTGCAGTTGTGCTGCATTCATCTTTCATGTTGTTTGGTCCAAATTTAGATAGGGTTAGGTGTGGGGAATTGGAGACCCTTAAGCACATGTGCATAATTTACATAAACATGAACAATGTTACACATACAGAAAGTTTTGTATTCTCTTCAGTAACCTTTTCTCTTTATTTGGTAACAAAATTGTGGTCATGATGTAACTGATTAATAAGATAACAATGATTAATGACGTCATCGCCAAAGGTCTCTCATTACCTATATGTGTAGGTAATAAGGGACAGTTACAAATCAAGACATTTTAAATACAATTTGAATGAAAATGGGATTGTTATAGTTAGTTCAAACACTTTTTGAAAGAGATACATGCAGCCAATGAACTTACTGTAATTTTGAAACGATTTTAGAACAATGTGGCCCAAAATATTTCTGTAGTTTTTTGTTTACACTAATAAAGGTGCTTTAAATTATGTTTAAATACTTTCAGAATAATGTTCTGGCAATGTGACTTTTACATTGATCAAACTTACAGCATAGAAACAACTTCTTAAAATGAAATGCATTCAAATTAGAATGGTGACACGAACGACCAAATATGTTTCATGATAGTGCCTTTCAACATGAAATGGACAACTGGGGGGAAGTAGGCCCCCATCTTGGACCTGGTGTCCCCCATTGCCTACACACATTTCTGATCAGACACCATTCATAATGTGCATTGCAACACCAATTCACAACACACAATGGCCATAAGTTTTCTGTGATGGTTGGCACACTTCATAAACTTCCTTTTAAAACTGATTGTTAAGAGCCACCCCTAAATCTGCATACACCACAACATTCAGTGAAAATTGTTTTTTTTTTTATATCAGAGCAAATTTTTACGATCAAAAATGCTTATCTTAGTCAATTTTGCAAATTTTCTCGGAGAGAGAACGCATTGTAGTCTTTGAAATAAATTGGATAAATGCAGTAGTGTTGTTAAAGGCCACATATGGCGCTATAGCAATATTGGAGTCAACACGGACAGACAGTGATGGGTTCAAGCTTGGTGGTCTCCAATTCCCTACACCTACCCTACATAATTATGTCAAGAAACAAAAATGGCTATGAAATAATTCATTTTTCATCAAATCGGTGAGAAGTGGTTTTAGGGCACAAATTATTATTCCATTGATAGGCTTTATTTAGACCAGCATTGCTCCAACGTCAGTGAATGTGGATAAAGCAGTTGACATCTGTACTAGACAGATGCATGAGTTTCAAAAGAAATTACCTGGTGGATTCTATGACAAAATTTCCAGAAAGTTCAAACCATGGCAGCCATGAAGAAGTCCATAAATGTTGGGGTACGAAAGTCTATGAAAAGTTGATTTACTGCAGAGGAATAGGACTGCAGGCAAGTTCAAGAGAGGTCAATGCCGAGGACATTTTGTCATAAGAGCTTTCACCAGTCCCAACAGCACTCTTTGATGATTCTGGCAACGAGCACTCCCATGTCAAAGGCGGACTTATAGAATTTGACAAAAGTTGAGATGTCAGGCAGGCATGAGACACTGGAACGACCTTGTACAGTCATTGATGGTTGTGCTCTACTGTGGATGAAAACCTGATGATGTTTGCTTGGTGTTTGACAGATCCAAGAGTACCTAGAGGTCATAACGGGTCGAGAGTCTTCCAACTGAGTCCCGCGTCACTGCTGCCCTCCAAGAAACTATGTCTCACTGTTCGTCGTCGTCGTCGTTGTCATATAGATCATGGCTCACCCTTGTAACCCGTTTGATGAGACCTTTCGATCGGCATCTGTCTCCTGCAATCCGGCGGTAGAGTGTATTTAGAGGGTGGCTAGTGATTTCCCTAAGGTCGTCACTCCATCTGAGTCTTCCTTTGTTACGTGTTCCTTCAAAGGGACCTTGAATGATAATTTGTCAAGTTTGTCTCCTGATCTTCTGCTAACGTGACCAAACTAATGTAGCTTGTACTTGTCAATCCTGGTAGCAAGTGGCGGTTGATCTCCGATTATAAACATTAATTGTGTCCATTGGTTATGTAATCTCTTCATGATATCCCAAGTAGCTTCCTCCAATACCACATTTCAAAGGCAGATATTGCTCCCCTGTCTGCCTTTCATAATGCCCATGTCTTGCAGCCATAGAGTTCCTACTTAGAAAAACAATGCCTTCATTACACGGATCTTAGTGGCCAAGGTGAGGTTCCTGTACTTCCAGATATTTGACAGTGTTGAGGCCGATGCTTTAGCCATGGCCAGTTGTCTCTTGATATTTATCAAGCTTCCACCCTCCTTGACAATCATTGACCCAAGAACATTATATAAACTTGTCAACTTGATCAACTTATTCTCCATTAACCACCATGCTCTGTTGCATGTAGTTAATTGCCACCAATCATGATCTTGGTCTTTTTCACATTGAGGTACGGTCCAAATTATTAACTTGCATCCTTCACTCATTTTTAAGGAGTTTTAGTAGTTCTTCTGATGTTCTTGTTATAAGAGTTGTCAGTGGCATAATGAGCAAAAACACTAAGAGGGGCAGAAAAACAATCTGTATAACCACCACTTATACATGTTACATGCAGGCCCCGTGGAACGTTTTTTAAAGCGAAGGTGGGGGGGGGGCTAAAGTATTTACGATCAGGAAGAGAGGAACGCAAATTGGCGTGGGGTCCAGGGGGCAGGGCCCCCGGAAGCTCGGGGGTCGTAGGCAGCTAATAATTGTCAGATGAGCATCCATGCAGGGGCCTGCCTTAGGGCCCTAGGTGGGGTTCAAAGGGCACAGCCCCCGGGAGCTCAGGGGTTTTAGGCATTTAATAACTGTCAGATGAGCATATTTTAATACCTCATTTCACCTTGGGTCACTTTCTTTCTTTCTTTCTAGTTCTCTTTATTAAACATACTTTATACAAAAAGTGAGAGGGGCTCGAGTCGCCTGAGCCCCGCCGTTCCGCGGACCCTGACATGTAGGCTTTTAAATAAGCATATTTTTTGCTTGATTGTGAATTTAGGGATTTGTCATTTTCCAACATACGCTTAACAAATTATAATTTACTAAAAAGTGAGAAAAAAAAACATGAAAATGATGTCATTTCATCAACATTTGTAAATCACTGGTATCGAATATGAAGAAAAGAACAATTTGAATTTTATTTGGGGGTCAACTTTCCCCATATCTTCATCCTCTGTTAAAATGTTCCCATTTTCATCCTTCAAGACATATAAGTTTGGGTGTAGGTTTCTTGGTCAGTGACTTGATGTGCTTAAACATGTCTCTAGTGTTGCTAACTTCACTATCTTTTCATGACAACAAACTACAGTTGATCGACATCATATATGCGCGAGTCTGCAGGATGATTGGGTGTTCAGAAATAGGCAAAAGCACAATCTGGTCATTACCGTCAAGATGAGGTTCCTGTTGAAGTGATTCCAGGCAGTGATGACATGCCAAGGAAAGGTCTGTCCACAACATAATTATGAAGAAGCAGGCAATATCATAGTACAGCAAGCGATTCGAATTGCTGCTAATGAGAAGAGGTATGTTAGGGTCCTAGTGGATGACACAGACGTCTACTACTTTGCATCATTATCAACATGACGGACTAATAAAACGCCAATGACCATGGAGACGCCCATCACGGATCGAACTGTTATTGATGTTCCTGCCACTGTAGACAATTTAGGAGATATCATTCCATCGATGTTGGTAGGACATGCGTTGACGGGATGCGAAACTCTTAGGGCATACTTTGGCATTGGATAGGGTACAATGCTGAAAGTGATGAAGCAGAAGATTGGACTCCCTTATGATTCAGTTGGCAATGTTGATGCAGCATGGTCAAATGTCATCACTCAACCTACTTAATGCTTTGCTTCATGTTATGGACAGTCAACAACCAGCTCAATGTCAGAGGCTCGTATCAACGTCTGGCTATCAAGGGTCCGAAGACTAGGAGCTACAAATACTCCAAACCAATACCAATACCTTGCCTCACTACCTCAAACTACTGAAGCGTTTGTAGAAAATGTTAAGAGAGCTCATTTGCAAACATGTGTATGGAAGCACGCCTTACAGTCACGACCTCACTTCGAACACATTTGTTTTGAATATTTTTGCAGAATTAAGTGTTAAATGACACCCTCTTCCGCATGGAATATTTTAGGGTTCCCAACACTTTAGAGGGCTTTTAAACAAATTTCAAGATTTTGAAGCAAACTTATGAACGGATATAGTCCTGTATCGTATCGTATCGGTACTTCGTAATTTTTAGGTTCATATAAAAGAATCTAGTAGCTTAGAATACAAATCTAGTTTCTTAACGCTGTCACTGAAAACGGGCATTTATCACCATATGCCACCTCATATCTATGGGACAGTGAGCATAAAATTCAATCGTGTTTTCTTCGAGTATTATATTACAAAATAAAAATAAATGTGCAGCACAATTTTTACTCACTGTATCCAGTGCATCTGACTCATGACATATGGTTATCTCATGTTAGAAATTGGTATTTGGCCATCATTTTGAACTATGCAAGTTAATGTGTCTATAGAGGGCGCCATTCCGAATTATGCAAATTTACATATCATTTGTGATCATACAACATCGCAATTTTTATTTAGTGATGATTCTAGAAAAAAATCAAGATATTTGACTGCCATTTAATGTAATAAAATGCTGTTAACACTTTTTATATCATTAATTTTGGTTAAAAGGGGGATTTTGGCGGCCATTTTGTATGACGTCACATATCTCAAATTGCTCAATGCTGACAGAGTGTCAGCAATCGGATTCTTCAAATTGATGGTCTAAGGAACTATAATCCAAAAAAACTATAGACCCTAAAACAAGGTATATCGAGATGGCTGCCGGACTAATTATTATTATTATTATTATTATTATTATTGTTATTTTTTTTTTTTATTATAGTTATTTATTATTATTATAATCGTTATTATTATTATTGTTATCATTATTATTTGTATTATCATTATTATTGAAATTATTATTGTTATTGTTATTATTATTAGTGTTATTACTCCTACTATCATTTATTATTATTATTCATATCATTATTAAACTAAATTATAATTTAATCTATAGATGTAACAGTTGACACGGGGACAGCAGGACCATCAGAGACAGCGTCAATGTCAACAACAGTTACAACACAATCGACTACAGGTATTTAACAATCTATTGCTCGTATAAAGGCAGTTTGGAATTGATAATTTAAAGGCTAAAAGTATCCTTGGTGATCACTACAGATGTACTCACTTGTTTATTTCACAATTGACATTATGAATGTTTTTAGAATGTGGTTAGAAAAGCATTTGGCCCGTATTTCACTACTTCAGTTACATCCGACGCAAGGATTAAGATTAAAACGAAGAGAAAGCACTGAGACCTCGAACTTAAACAAAAATAACTCGACTTTAGAGCAAGCTTAATTGATCCCATCGCCTGGTTTAGATCTTTAGTAAAATACGGATCATATGGCATTCTTAGTCATTTTAGGCCTAGGGAATGTAACACAATGATTTGCAATCAATTACAAAACAACCACGAAATGGCCAATCTACAGTTTCGTTCCATGTAGATAGTTATTGTTCAAAAGGCTGAAAACTAACAAGTCAAAATCGTTGTTTTAAACTTGCGAATTGATCGAAAACCTTTGTGCTACAAGGCCCAGTTTTGGTACATAACAGATTTTATGAACAGGATCATGATGACGAAGTTTCTAAATTGTTGGATATAGCATTTGGGTAGAATATACCTTAAATATAATTATTCTTGCAGTTCATGCATCCCTTCGTAAATAACCAAGTTCTTTTCTACTAACAAAATTCTTTGTCAATTTGACGAACCTAATAAACAGCATTGTATATTATCATGAATATATAATAGATAAAAGTTGGTGAGATTTCACGTTTTAGTTTTTCCGTTTTTCACATGCATGGTTTTAGTCTGGTTCATTTAATATCTAAAATAATAAGTTAGACTTCCAAAAGGAGAAGAGTTAATGGAAAATATATCCT
Source organism: Strongylocentrotus droebachiensis (assembly GCA_035222895.1). Classification (NCBI taxonomy): domain Eukaryota; kingdom Metazoa; phylum Echinodermata; class Echinoidea; order Camarodonta; family Strongylocentrotidae; genus Strongylocentrotus; species Strongylocentrotus droebachiensis. The sequence goes on from JAVYIG010000383.1 coordinate 251,913, forward strand.
GCCTTTATGTTCTCTTAGACACTTAGATTTGGTCTATTCCTCCGTACAATATATATATATATATATATATATAACCTACATTACTTCATCATTAAGTTATGAATAACGTTATTCTAAGCAATCCTGTTATCATACGGATAAGACCTTAAGAAATTCCAATATTTATACAATTTTTCATCGAATTGCTGTCCAACAAGAACTTAATGCAAACAGAAGGACATATCTCTTCTTTCACAATATCTTTACGATAGACCAACGAGGTGGCTTTTTTTTTTCTCTCTCTCTCTTTCATGAAGATCCTTCGTGTTCTACATATCTTTTGCCAAATCAGAAGTTCTACTATCTTTGTGACCTTATACTAATCATCAAAGTTAACAACTTTTGTACCCACTGTGCTGTAATGTATGTTATTATCAATGCATAATATTTTCGTTGCACTGAAGCATTATTCTCAGGATTTGAATGACGTCCCTTTTTTTGTATATAGATATGGAACAGAATACCACAATGGCTACCGTGAATCTCAATGTGATCCTTGCTGATAAACCGTTCACTGAAGAGCTGAAAGACAACACGTCTATGGCGTATATGGAAGCTGTGGTCGAAATCACAAGCGCCGTAAGTGATTTGTCTCCTATGTTTTTTTTCCAGGTAGTGTCCTTTTGAACATAATAGCGAAATTTCTTCAGATATAGTACATTAAAGCCTCGGTCCCAAATGCCACTACGAACTGCTTTGAACGCCGTACGATCTACTTTCAGACAGTGGAAAATCGGGAAGACAACATGGAGATTCCTACGAATTTATAGTTCGTACGAACCTTTGTGACTGTAGCTTTACCTCACAAAAAACACCTACCTGTACCCGTCCAGTTGCGATCCCATGGCTTATAATTATAATGATTATTATGTCAAATTCCTTCTCCAATTACTTAAAAATGTTTTATGCGTTTGAAAGAAGGAATATGCAAAACCTATCACGTTAATAATTAATTTTATGGAAATGATCATTTGATTTGTCACATTCTCAAAAACATAAATCAGGATAAATCATTTTCACATATGAATGATTACAAATCTTGGTAAGGGTGTGAATAATTTAGCTATTAAATGTCCACCCACACCCCATACATGTCAATTGACATTGGTGGCAAATGAAAGGTACATGCATGGGAGGAGATATCGGGATTATCTAAGTTGTATTTTATATTAATTTCTAGAACCGCATACATAATGTTCACCTGGCGCCAATGTTATTTTTTTTTTTTGGATGGAGTTATGTTCTTGTCAGTAATTCATAAATACTTTTGCATTAAATTGAATCCAAAACTAATCATAAATATTTCACCTTGATGCTACATCTCAAAAGAAATATCTAAAACCCGTAAATAATACTACATTATTTGATATTCTCCTTAAACAGATTGATGCCCAGTACGCAGATGATCCTACCTATGCCGGTGCTCAGATCCTCGAGATTCGGTAAGGTGATGGAAACGAATTAACAAACGGCACCCTCTTACCTGCCATACACAGATTATCTATGTACCACATTGTATTTCTCACGGAATACTTCAGCCAAAGAAATCTGATTTATTTCAAAATATTCAGGAGAAAGCTGATAGATACAGACATATGGAGTAGTGAATACGCGGGAGTTCTTTGTTGCGCGCAATTGCCATTCAGTTACACTTAATAAAAAAAGAAATCGCTCTTTACAGCGCAATATCCGAACAAGCCTTCAGGATGCAAATCTTTTGTATAGCAGGGTGCAATCCTATTGTTACATGGGGCCTATTTTTAGTCCTGATCGACACACTTGACAAGCCTATAGTGGTCGTGCCAGTCGGTACTGGTGGCAAATGAAAGGTTAATATGATTTCACCATTCATCCGTTGCAATGCAAATTACTCATTGTGAGCTCTCGTACACTTTGCCTTTGTTAAAGATAGATATTTTGTCGCTATCATTACTAATAGTGCCAGCCATTTTTGTCCATCGTTGAGCAGTTTATTTTATTAAGAAACCACATGATATGGCATACGTTCGTTGATGCTGAGACGAGCAAGCTCCGACAATCATCAAAAATATGAAGACGTTTATATAGAACTGTTGTGTAATTCAATATCTATTCAAATTTATACACGTCTACCTAGCGACGAGCTATTACATTCACTTGTTGTATATTATTGCAATAAGAGTTAGAATACAAAGATATATAACAGAGCATTTTACCTAAATGTACACATTGAAGGGGGAGATGTTACTAGCAAGCAAAATATTTCTCCACATTTCCCCACATAAAAACACGAAAAGTATCAAATATGCATTCTGACTACTGAATTGCAAAAATGTATAAAAGTTGAATGTATAGCTAATCGCGTGTACACAATTTAAATACATTACTCCGCGAAATAATCGGTGTGTCATGTCGAGAGGTGGCCAGAGAATTGCAAATGTAGATCTAAATTACAATTGTCATTTGTGCAACACCATATCCATTGCAAACGGGTTAGGAAAACATGTTACTCTGCACTGCCATGGTCACTCTCGATCAAAATAGAGCAAATTGCATAATGTCTAATAATATCTCATTCATAACTTTTACACAATATATAGGGCAGAGTTAGCTAAAAGAAAGGATTTAGTCGTTGAGGGACATAAAGTATAATGTCTAATCAAGGTTTTTGACAACATTTCTTCCTTTTTTCCCTCTTTTTTATTCTGTCGTTTTAAAGGGAAGGCAGCTGGCACGTTGACTTCATAATCTTTTACATTTTCTTTTCTGGAGAACCTGAACAACTGCTGGATATATTCGACGATGTTCTGAACAGTGTTCAAGAAGCCTTGAGTACGATTTCAAACGCTGTTGCACCGGTAACAATGACATCAGGTTAGACTTTAAGAATGTTTGTCAAATGACAATACAATTCTCATTTTTTCCCCCAAGATTATGATTCTCTCATAACTTGAACCAAGTCATATTAAAGCAATATCTTCACAACATTTTTCATTTATGATTTAAAAAATATATCATTACACACAAAAAATACATTTCTCATAATCACTCTTTTATCATATTAAAAAAATATATCGACATTTTCATGATTTTAACAGTATTACTCCGTATTAATGTCTATATGCAAAACAAAAATATCGCTACTAACGTAATTTATTACATGTTGTGGGGAAATCATATTCTTGGTCAAAAAAAAGAATTCTTATTATCAATATAGGAAAATTAATTGGTGGGTTGAGAGGGAATGATGCCATCACGTTGGCAATTTGTCTTGTAATGTTCATAGTTTTCCATAGCTTATCATGTCATTCCAAAGTTCATAACTTTCTACTTTTTTTTAAGCTACCTGTCTGATTTTCCTGCATCTACTAAGATCAATTAATTCCTTGAATAGACTTGGCCTTTCTGTTGATCTTCTGAAAGTTTGTTCGACCGTGTTATTATAATACATATGATAGGTATGTGTGTATATTATATATATAAATATATACACTGATTTCAATGATGGAAAGAAACTCTGTTGAATTATTGATAGCGGCTACACTCTGGAATTAAAGGCCATCACCGCAGAAAGATTCGCACATAATCATCAAAGGAAAAAAAGTAGACACTTGCAGGGGTGGATCCAGCCGGCGGCAAGAGGGGGGGGGGGGGTCCCAAATCTTGAAAAAATATTTTGAGCCGACTCAGCCGGCCGGTGAATAAGCGGGGGAGGGGGAGGGGGAGGGTCAGAGCTCATTTTTTTTTTGTCCAGTTTTTTAGGAAAAATTTTGCCCCGACTCAGTAAAAAAAAAAGAGTAAAATTTACGTTTTTATCCTATTTTTTACCGTTTTGGGTAGGGGGGCCGGGCTGGTAGAATCGGCCCGTGGATCCGCGCCTGGAAACTAGGCTACATGAACTTGTGATAGAGAACAGAGAGCAAGGCTACATCACAGTGATATTCAAATTTCAACACAAAAATACAACATGCAAACATGACCACAAAATCACAAGAGGTACAAGATCGACGGAAAATAGCCACTTCGATTCACACTTTTTTAAATTCCGAAACAGAGAAATTGATGTATTATACAGTTAAGTATGAGGAGTCTGGATATCAGGGATTTCTCAATTATTAATTTTTTCTTCTTTTGGGGTGTGGGGCTTTTCTGGGTATTAAAACAAAATTATTATTAGTCCTATATATCTCGGTTTGTTTGACTCTCGACTCAGTCTCTTTCTAGTAGGTCCATGCTTTCTCCCTCTTTCTACTGATCCAACCTCCTTTTTCTAGAGCTTTTGCAATCATTCATTATCCCTTTTTTTTGGTATCTTTTTTCTTTTTGCTTTCTACTATTTTCCTCCATTTTTTCGTCTCTTTTATTTTTCCCAATAAAATCTATAACTTCTTAGCTACATATTTTGTTTACTTATTGATTTTCTAAGCATACTTTGTTCACGTTATATTGTAAAGCAGCATCTGAGAAACTAACACTTCAACAAGCTCTGCTTCCAGATAGTTCCTCTTTTCTCGGGCTTTTTCTTTTATATTTTTCGTTTCATTGCATATTTTTGTAATATAATTATTCATTGTATTATGTTTTGCATGAGATATAAAATCATTTGAATCGTTTGAATCATATCATTATATTAATATTACCGTTATTGTTATTTATTTTGATTATTATTTTTGCCATTAATATTATTATTATCCTAATCATCATCATCATCATCATTATATTTGAATCACACAGGCTTCTGCGAGAACGAGCCATGTCAGAACGGGGCTATGTGCATCGATGCCGAAGACTTTTCACAATTTACGTGTTCCTGTACCGCCGGATTCACGGGCAGATCATGTTTAAGAAGTAAGTGATGCCTGGCAAATATGGCAAGAGATTAAATCTATAATCATTTAATCATATTACGTGGAGGTTGAGGTGTCGTGGTATAGAGGTTCATTCACTTCACTCTTAATCCAAGGATTGAAGGTTCGAATCCCAGCCAGGCACTAACGTCGTTTGGCAAGACCTTAATGTCGTAGTCTAGCCTATGGAGGGGGGGGGGGGGGCGCTTGTCAGGACGCAGAACACCATGAATACAAACACATAGGAGTAGGGTGAGTTTTAATACCTTATTATGTTTAATGGGAACATGAAATAAAACCCTTGCAAATACAAAACAAAAAGAATGACAATGCATCAATATAAAATGATCATTGATTATAATATACATGTACGTCATCACCTGTTATCTGACTCTTTCAACAAATTACACCTGTTTCTTATTATAGAAACACATGCACTGCACGTACAATACATTATAACTGTTAGCCACTCATAGAGCAGCAAACTTTCAATCTACAATATGTACACTTATGGCTATAGGAACTTCATTATAACAAAGTTGATACTTAATCACAATAGCTTCACTACAATTTGCTCCTGAACTCGGAACATACTCATCCACTTTTTTATCTTACTAAACTATAATGTACATCAACTTTACCTGAAAAAACAAAGTATTTTCCAAGTTAGAAGTAATACACATGTTGGTATCTGATTCATCTTATAAAAGGAAATAATTGATAAAGATTGGGGGAACTGCTCGGAACTCAGCGGATAAATACCAGCCCTAACAAGAACCTTTCAATGATGCGGTCTTTGACCACTTGTTTAAAACTTTCACATTTATGGTACCTGTAAATATCATGGTTTACAATAAAAAGGAAATGTTTACACTACCACATTAATACACATTTGCCACTCTCCATCCAGATGTTTAATTGGTACCCGGTAGGACATGAAGGTCATTGTCCTTTGTTCAGCATTATGATCGTCTGTAAAATGGTGCCTGGCAGGTGTGGTCCCCAGGGAGAGAAGAATGTGCCAATTTGTTGTGCAGGTGCGGGAAATGCTGCATAAATCCAATAGCCGGGCTAATAATATATCTGTAAAGCGCTTTGACACATCTATTTATTTTTCCCTTCTACATGTCATATTATGTATACTATCATGGTGGATCAACGACATATTAAGCTTTCATACATGTGCACGATCGTGTGCGTGTCTGCGCGTGTGTGTAAAATGCTGCGACGGAGACTTGAAGACAATTATATTGAATGAGATTGAGATTGAGGGAGAATTATTTGATAACGTACATAATACATAGAGTAATGTTTATAATTTGGGATAAAGCATTATCCATGCTTCTGTAGGTTGAAGTGTTTCCAGAGGGCGTTAGTATAAGCTTGTTTCTGGTTCCCTCTAAATGTTTTGTGCCATAACGCCAATTTAAACCAATGAAATAACCAAATGAACAAACAATGAGCGAAATAACATATTGCACGTGGAGCATTTGGCATGAAATAAAATTCTGTCATAATGTAGGCCTTTTCACACAAAAAAAGAAGGATTTTTAAAATTTTTATCCCGGTGCAACTTAGATCTGCTAACTATTCTTTGTTATGCCGTCAATTCCTAGTTTCCAAGGGAAACATTATCTTCTTTTCACAATATTTTGGCAGATATTAATGAGTGCGAAGTAACGAGGTCTCAGAACGGCGAAAGACGTCATTTCCCTATTCCAAGTTCTATGACCTAAATTGCACCTTCAACAACTGTCCTCATTAGCCTATTCTCTTTCTGAAGTCATCACTACCACATTTTCATAGGAATCGTTATCCATTTATTTTGCCCCTATTTTTGCAGATATTGATGAGTGCGAAGGAGTGACGTGTGCTAACGATGGCACATGCCAGGACGGGATTAATGAGTTCACTTGCGTCTGTCCACCCGGATGGGGAGGAGATCTATGTGATACAGGTATGTATACCCACACGATCCTGTGTCCGGACAGGTTGGTTTAATATCTCGATAGATCATTCCAGAAAGTAAATATAATTCTTCTGGATACAAGCCTTATGAAATCTGTTTGCTGACTAACTTATACATCAAAAAAATATTCACATCAATTAGTGCCATCTTCTTTGCAAAATCTAACAGCTTTAGTTTAGTTCGGATTCATCCCCCTCCTATCACCGCCTTTGTCCGGATAGGTTGGTTATCCGGACAGTAATTGACGTCAGGCAGTTATTCTGAGAAGTTTACATGCAATATTTCATAAATGTCATAGGACAATATTATGAAGGAAAATTACTCATGATGGCTCGAGCTATCTGATCCATGTATAACGATAAATTTAAAAGGAGGAAGTGACAGCATCAGTTTGTTTTGCGTCCGGACAACCCCCTACCCCACCATTACACTAAACGCGCCAATTAATGCATTCTACATGTAAACTCACTTTCAAGTCCAGCCGTTCATGTAAACATGAATACATATGTTGAATCTGTATATTAGTGGACGTGCTAACATGATGTCTTATACTTTAGAAGCATAGTAACGATTTCGTAAGAGCTCAAACTACAAATGAGATTGCGTTTTTTAAGATAAACTTGAGTTCTGGTCATGCAAGAAGATTATGAAAGAAACTGTTTTGAAATCATTTAGAAAAGGTTGATCATGTAGTTTATATGAATTGGTGTTGAAAGTGGATTTGGGTTCATCAAATTGATAAGAAAATTGACTCCATTTCAATAAAATTACATGGACTACACTTGGAAATCAGTGTATGTGACTACATACACATTTAGAATGACTGTTTGGTCATAGCGCATCAGCTATGTATTGTCATAGAGTATTGAAGAGCATTTCAAATAGCACATTCGAAGAGCAATCTTTTTCAGGGGACATTTCTATTGTGACTTATTTCAAAACTGACATATAAAGAATGAGGAATACCACAAATGATTTTTCACCTTTCCCAGAACTCAATCTTTAATTTATCTGACAAATTAATCAGATATCAACATACATTGTGTCAATAACAAACGCTATTATTTACATCGTTACAGAGGCGTAAAAAAGAAGTTGCTGCGAAATGAATGAATATGATATACGACTACAATCTACAATTAACTGCAATTTACTGTTTTACATCTTATTTCAGGTCACATGAAGCGATAATAAGCAATGTCAATTTTGTTTGTATTTTCGTGCTAATATAAAATTTTAAAAATCATTATTTTATGCCAAATTGCAAAAATGTTACCTTTACACTGTATATTAAACCTAATTGTAATAAGTTCTAGTTATCAAATGTTTAAAAAAATGTCAGATAATTATTTTCAAACCCACTATTTCATAGCAATATTGTGGGAATAAATATACCACAGAGATAACCTTTGCATATGATATAGCTTAAACATTTATATATTTTGCTGATGTTGACGGCAACCTAAATTGTAGACTTGTAAGCAAAGATCCTAATTTGATATAGTAAATTCTTCGCAGATTTCGAGAAAAATGAACAGTTGTTAAAGCCAGAAATCAAAGAGAAAGTAATTTCCTAATTACTTTTGGTAGATACGGACGAATGTCTGAACGACCCCTGTGGTAACCAAGGAACATGTGTCAATAATGAGGGCTCCTTCTCATGCAACTGTGCGCCGGGTTACGAAGGTTTTTTGTGCGACATCGGTGAGTGTTTCTTTCTACTAATGATCTAGAGAGTTGGGTGATATTGTTATTTATTTATATCACCTCGGGCATGTAGACAAAAATTAATTTTACCCAATTTTCTGAACATTGAATGTGTAAGCAAAAAAAAAAAATCTGTAAGGATTTTGTAAGTCATAGCAATTTTGTGTTACATTTTAGTGACGATTTTTTTTTTTATAATTTTTTTTTTTATAAATCCAGATTGATCTAGACTACACATTGTACTACCAAAAAAAATGCAAGTCGATTAATTTGAATCCACTAATGTATGTATGATCAAGTTTCAATCACCTTATTCTACAAAATTAACCATATCAATTAGTTACTGACTGGATTGCGTTTGAGGCAGGAATTTTGAAAATGAAAATAAGCTTTGAAATAATTAATTCAGAGTTTTTTGTGTTTTCTTTTATTTGCCTCATCAGAGGATTTATTAGGTATAGATCGTTTACATTCAAAGATACAGTGATACAAACCAAAATTACATATTCACAAATACATACATACTCATAATTTAATCAGAGTTACTGTTACAGTGGTTTATACAGAATAATGAGTCTGGCAGAGACGGGTTTAACGTACATGTAGTCAACCTTAAGTTTTTGAATACGAGTCAATCTTTTCTTCAAAAAGTGATAAAGTTTTTCTCTTAATAAACAGATGTGGACGAATGTGCAACTAATCCTTGTGAAAATGAGGGAACCTGTCAGAACGGGGAAGGCTCATATACATGCCAGTGCATTAGAGGAAGGGAAGGCCAGAATTGTGAAATTGGTAATACTTTCTAAAAAATTTCAGTGACGTATATTACAAAAGTTAGGCTGACTGATCATGGTTTATAAAAAACACAATTACAATGTATATAGTGCACTTTAATTTATTTGGATTTTTACTCTTACTTGTGTACATTTTATCTTGGCAATCGTAAGGTACGTATGATAGAGATTACCTAATTCCATTTGCAATATATTATTTATTTCTTTTCCTGTAACTTCATTCTGACTTGAAACAACATTTTTTTTTCTTGCATCATTTCCTTTTTATCCGCACTCTTCGTTGCGATGAGAAACACACAGCTAAGTAGAAAATGAAATAAATTCCAGAGGTGATGATACCATAACAGAAAGATGGTAAAGTATGAAAATATACATGTATAAAATTATACAAAGGAGGGGGAAAAAAAGAGAGAGAGAGGGAACATTTTGGTAATGGGAAACGTCTTCCCTGCACGTATCCATTGTTTTCAATGTCTTAGTTGCGCGTGTCTGACGCGAAGGCAATCTGAAAGTAATCAAGCAATCGAGAAAATCGGACTCCAAAGGAACAAGGCATGAGATCGCAATATACACTTACCCAGAAGCGTACGCAGGGGGGGGGGGGGGGGGGTCGAACCCCCTCAATTTGTTTTATGTGTGTGTTTTGGAAGAAACTCCCCTCAAACTTTGTTTGTAAACAAAAAAAGTAACCTAACCCCCCCCCCCTAACTGAACGAAATATCGGTCCGCCAAATTTTATAATTTCCGGGACAAAAAAAAAAGTGTGTTCCCACCCCCCCCCCCCCCCCGCTTATTCACCGGATGGCTGAGTCGTTGCAAAAAATTTGGCGCGATTTTCTAATGTTAACCCCCCCCCCCCCCCCTCTCGAAAAAGATACTGCACATACCTATATTAATCTTCAATTCAGAATTTCCCTCGTGTCATATTTCGACCTTGTTATATTGAACGTCCGAAGCATGAAATCTTTGTTTGATATATTTCTGTAAATAAAATGTATGTATACTAATTACGTACGAGTATATGTTTATCATATATATATATATATTTACATGTATTTGTATTTTTTTTCAATAGATACCAATGAATGTGAAACAACTCCTTGCCAGAATTCAGGTTTCTGTATCAACAACGACGGTTCTTTCACATGTGATTGTAGGCTCACGGGACATGAAGGGCCCATCTGTGAAAATGGTAAGAATGAACATTAATAATTCAGTTTTATTTACCTAGGGTAGGCAAATTATTTATTCTGCTCTTCTCTCGGGCCTCAAAGTTTTCATTACCAAAGTATTGCACCAATTCACTCGATCAATGAGAAGGGGGGATCTGGGTCAAATATCTTCAGTCTCCAAAAATCAAAGTACCGAGCTTGTTCAAACTCGTGACCTCTCTTATAACAGTCCAGAGTCTCCACCAGTATATCATAGTACTCCTACTAGGGGTGTATAGGAAGAGATTACCCGATTCTTTACATTTCATATGCAGACAAGATATTCGAATCGTTTTTTTAATCATAATTATTTCAGTTGTTGTTATAGATATGTGTCAAGTTTTACATGGTTTTAAACATTCTGCCAATGACGATAAACGCACCCAAGTACTCAAGATTACCGATTTTTATATTTTATTTTCCGGTGTAACCTTAATGTGATAAGCAGACTCAATACATCATTGGTTGAGATAATTTCAACATGTAGTTCAATCTTCTACCAACCTTAAAACCGCAATCCAAGAAATAACTTGTTATTTGTTTTTATTATATTCTTGCCCATTAATTTACAAAGTGTTTGAGAGAGGCATAAAGCAGGAACAATTGTACAGTTTCTCAGCACGACATGGGCATCGCCATTTTCTGATAACGTGACGTAATATGTGAAGTCGTTTATCAAGTAAATGTGTTCAAATGTATGGATGCTTCCTTTTTCAGGTGTGTGTGGTGATGAAGCATTTCATTCACCTGCTATTATATAACATCTGCTAGAACGCAAATTGCATAAATAAGTGGTGCTATTCTGGGTTGAAGGTTTCTTATAAGTGAAATAGATTTTTCAACTGCTACATTTTAGGATTTCTAAATGAATTAGTTACAATTCTTCCCCTGCTATATGTTTTTCTCCAAATATAATTTCCATCTTCTCAGCCATAATTCTTCCTCATTGAAAAGTAAAGGTTTTGTTATTGATTTTAAAAATATTTCCAACAAAAGCTTGGTGCATGAAACATGTCCATCTTCATCTGGTACGTCACATTTTCAATAAAATGGCTGTACCCATGTTATGCTAAAAGGCATCACATCATGCCAAGAACATCTTTATTTATATATCTCTTGTACATTGTCGTAAGGAATATTGTATATCAAAGAGCAGGAATACATCTAATTTTTTAGAATACCTTAATTATTCCTTGGGGTGAGATTTCCATTAACATTTAGTAGGGCGTCAGTATAAGCTTGTTGATGGTGCCTTCTACCCGCTTTGTGCCATAACGCCAATGTATACCAATGAGATAACCAAATGAACAAACAATAAACGAAATAACATATTGCATGTTGAGCATCATATCAAAAGACGTTAAAAGATGGGAGTTGTGGCTACCTTGTTTGGCGTTCAACAATAAGGGATAGAGCAACGTCGATCTGGCGCTGCTCAGTGGCTGCCGGGCTCACGATCAATTGGGCAAAAAGAATTTCCGTTTCGGTTTAATAAAATTTGGAGTGGACTATAAGGCTATTATTATTATTTGGCATGAAAGACAATTCTGTCACAATGTATGCCTTATTATTACACCTGATCTATTGTTTACCCGGTTCGACTTAGATCAGATACCTATTCTTTTGTTTATGCCATTAATATCATCTTCTTTTGCAATTTTTTAATTTAAATATATAATTTTGCTGTTTTATAATTTTCTCAAATGTAATTATAAAACAAAAAGTTGTAAATTGGATATTGTATACTGGGACCCTGCTTACAAGCAACTTGCTTACTTGCTTACTAAGGGAATCCCTCTATTTTTATGTTCATATTATTATGTTAATACAATGTGTTAATATTATGTTATACTTGTACTTTTTTAAAGATGGACGAATACATTGAGTTTAATTTAATTTAATTTAATACAAATTCTTTTCACAATATTTTTGGCAGATATTTATGAGTGTGGAGGAATGAGGTCTCAGTTCAATTACCTAAATTGAACCTTCAACAACTTTTCTTTTAATAGCCTATTCTCTTTCTGAAATTCGTCACTGCCTAATTTCATAGGAGTCGTTATCCATTTTGTTTGCCCTTTTTTTTGGGCAGATATTGACGAATGCGAAGGAGTGACGTGTGCTAACGATGGCACGTGTCAGGACGGGATTAATGAGTTCACTTGCGTCTGTCCACCCGGATGGGGAGGAGATTTATGTGATACAGGTATGTTTACCCACACGATCCTGTGTCCGGACAGGTTGGTTAAATATCTCGATATATCAATCCAGAAAGTAAATATAATTCTTCTGGATACAAGCCTCAAGAAATCTGTATGCTGACTAACCTGTACATGAAAAAAAATATTCACATCAATTAGTGCCATCTTCTTTGCAAAATCTAACAGCTTTAGTTTATTTCGGATTCATCCCCCTCCTATCACCGCCTATGTCCGGATAGGTTGGTTATCCGGACGGTAATTGACGTCAGGCAGTTATTCTGAGAAGTTTACATGCAATATTTCATATGAAGGAAAATTACTCATGATTGCTCGAGCTATCTGATCCGTATATAACGATAGATTTAAAAGGAGGAAGTGACAGCATCAGTTTGTTTTGCGGCCGGACAACCCCCTACCCCACCATTACACTAAACGCGCCAATTAATGCATTCTACATGTAAACTCACTTTCAAGTCCAGCCGTTCATGTAAACATGAATACATATGTTGAATCTGTATATTAGTGGACGTGCTAACATGATGTCTTATACTTTAGAAGCATAGTAACGATTTCGTAAGAGCTCAAACTACAAATGAGATTGCGTTTTTTAAGATAAACTTGAGTTCTGGTCATGCAGGAAGATTATAAGAGAAACTGTCTTGAAATCATTTGGAAAATGTTGATTATGTAGTTCATATGGATTGGTGTTGGAAGTGGATTTGGGTTCATCAAATTGATAAGAAGATTGACTCCATTTAAAAAAAAATCACATTGGCTACACTGGGAAATCGGTGTATGTGACTACATACACATTTAGAATGACTGTTTGGTCCAAGCTCATCAGCTGTTTCTGTTATGATTTATTTCAAAACTGACATAATAAAGAATGAGGAATCCCACAAATAATTTTTCATCTTTCCCAGAACTCAATCTTTAATTTATCTGACAAATTATTCAGATACAAACATACATTCACATATTACAGAGGCAAACAAAAGAAGTTGCTGAGAAATGAATGAATATGATATACGACTACAATTAACTGCAATTTACTGTTTTACATCTTATTTCATGTCACATGAAGCAAAATTAAGCAATGTCAATTTTGTTCGTATTTTCGTGCTAACATAACATTTTTTTTTTTAAATCATTATTTTTATGCCAAATTGCAAAAATGTTACCTTTACACTGTATATCAAACCGAATTGAAATAAATTCTAGTTATCCAATGTTTAAAAAAAAATTCGATTCGATAATTCCTAAATCTTGTTTATGTACACCTAATCTAATTTCACAATACTTTGAAACTGTTTATTGCGAAATGTAATTGGATGACCAGAACTCCAATAACAGTTTGACTGGAATTGAGATAAGAAGAAGATAAACCAAGTAGAAAATGGAAATTAGGCCTATACAGTTAGAAGATTTAGGTCGAACAAAGATAATTGTTACTGCAGTAATTGCCAATATTGCCTCTGTAAGCAGCTTTGAGTATTTGTCACACCTAATATATGTTATTTCCGATGCCACACAGCAACTGATAATCAATTAAATAAAGCGCAGACATTTTAATATAGGTATTTAGTTCCATATTAATACATATATTAAAAACTTTTATTGCCTCTGTCAGCAGCTTTAAACATTTGTCACACCTGATATATGTCATTTTCAATGCCAAACAACAACTAATAATTTTGTAAAAATAAGCGCAGAAATCTAGAAAAAAAGGTGTATATTTCTTTACTAATGCGTATAACATTTAATTGTTTCTTCTCAGGAACAACACCGGGAACAACCCCTGGCACAACACCTGGAACAACTCCGGGAACCACACCAGTTACTACACCAGGCACAACACCAGGTTAGTTCAAGTTTTGTTTGGGGTTTAAAGCTAGACACATTATGGTACTATTACTACCAAGGATAAGGTTCCCTGTATGTCATGTGGTTATAAACCGTTATTACCTCTGTCAGCAAATTTGAACATTTGTCACACTTGATATATGTCATTTCCAATGCCAAACAGCAACTGATAACCATATCAAATCAAGCGCAAATATCTTGAATAAAGGTGTATAGTTCTTTAGTAATACGTGTAACATTTATTTGTTTCCCTTAGGAACAACACTTGGAACAACCCCCGGAACAACACCTGGAACAACGCCTGGAACAACACCCGGAACAACACCTGGAACAACTTCGGTAACCACACCAGGTTAGGTCAAGTGTTGTTTGGGATTTAAAGCTAGACACATTAAAGTACTTTCAAGGATAAGGGTTCTCTGTATGTCATGTGGTTATTATCCGTTATTGCCTCTGTCAGCATCTTGGAACATTTCTCACACGTGTATATGTCATTTCCAATGCCAAATAGCAACTGATAACCATGTCAAATTAAGCGCAGAAATCTTGAATAAAGGTGTACAGTTCTTTAGTCATACGTGTAACATTTATTTGTTTCTCTTAGGAACAACACTTGGAACAACCCCCGGAACGACGCCTGGAACAGCGCCAGGAACAACACCCGGAACAACCCCTGGAACAACTGCTGTAACAACGCCAGCTACATCATCTGGAACAACACCAGGAACAACTCCGGGAACCACACCAGGTACTACACCAGGCACAACACCAGGTAAGGTCAATTTTGTTTGGGCTTTAAAGCTAGACACACTATGGTACTTCCAAGGATTTGTGTTCTCTGAATTTCATGTGATTATAAACCGTTATTGCCTCCGCCAGTAGCGTTAAACATATGTCACACCTGATAATGTCATTTCCAATGCCAAACAGCAACTGATAACCTTGTCAAGTTAAGCTCAGAAATCTTGAATAAAGGTGTATAGTTCTTTAGTAATACGTGTAAGATTTATTTGTTTCCCTTAGGAACAACACTTGGAACAACCTCCGGAACAACACTTAGAACAACGCCTGTAACAACACCCGCAACAACCCCTGGAACAACTTCGGGAACCACACCAGGAACTACACCAAGCACAACACCAGGTACTGCACCAGGCACAACAACAGGTTAGTTCAAGTTTTGTTTGGGGTTTAAAGCTAGACACATTACGGTACTATTACTTAAAAGGATAAAGGTTCCCTGTATGTCATGTGTTTATAAACCGTTATTGCCTCTATGAGCAACTTTGAACAATTGTCACACGTGATATATGTCATTTCCAATGCCAAACAGCAACTGATAACCATAACAAATTAAGCTCAGATATCTTGAATAAAGATGTATAGTTCTTTAGTTATACGTGTAACATTTATTTTTTTCCCCTTAGGAACAACACTTGGAACAACCCCCGGAACAACACCTGGAACAACGCCTGGAACAACACCCGGAACAACCCCTGGAACAACTTCGGGAACCACTCCAGGTACTAGACCAGGCGCAACACCGGGTTAGGTCAATTTTGTTTGGGCTTTAAAGCTAGACATACTATGGTACTTCCAAGGATTTGTGTTCTCTGAATTTTATGTGATTATAAACCGTTATTGCCTCCGCCAGCAGTGTTAAACATTTGTCACACCAGACATATGTCATTTCCAATGCCAAACAGCAAATGATAACGATGTCAAATTAAGCGCAGAAATCTTAAATATAGGTGTATAACATTTCATTATTTCCCCTTAGGAACAACAGTGGGAACAACCCCTAGCACAACACCTGGAACAACTCCGGGAACCACACCAGGTACTACACCAGGCACAATACCGGGTTAGGTCAAGTTTTGTTTGGGGTTTAAAGCTAGACACATTATGGTACTACCAAGGATAAAGGTTCCGTGTATGTCATGTGGTTATAAACCGTTATTGCCTCTATGAGCAACTTTGAACAATTGTCACACGTGATATATGTCATTTCCAATGCCAAACAGCAACTGATAACCATAACAAATTAAGCTCAGATATCTTGAATAAAGATGTATAGTTCTTTAGTTATACGTGTAACATTTATTTTTTTCCCTTAGGAACAACACTTGGAACAACCCCCGGAACAACACCTGGAACAACACCTGGAACAACACCCGGAACAACCCCTGGAACAACTTCGGGAACCACTCCAGGTACTAGACCAGGCGCAACACCGGGTTAGGTCAATTTTGTTTGGGCTTTAAAGCTAGACATACTATGGTACTTCCAAGGATTTGTGTTCTCTGAATTTTATGTGATTATAAACCGTTATTGCCTCCGCCAGCAGTGTTAAACATTTGTCACACCAGACATATGTCATTTCCAATGCCAAACAGCAAATGATAACCATGTCAAATTAAGCGCAGAAATCTTAAATATAGGTGTATAACATTTCATTATTTCCCCTTAGGAACAACATTGGGAACAACCCCTATCACAACACCTGGAACAACTCCGGGAACCACACCAGGTACTACACCAGGCGCAATACCAGGTTAGGTCAAGTTTTGTTTGGGGTTTAAAGCTAGACACATTATGGTACTATCAAGGATAAAGGTTCCGTGTATGTCATGTGGTTATAAACCGTTATTGCCTCTGTCAGCAACTTTGACTTGTATCAACCAAAACGGAACCTATGTATGCACCTGTGCAGCAGGATACCAAGGAAACAATTGCGAAAATGGTATTTATATGATGCCCTATTTGTCACCATATTTTTTTCTTTGTCTTCTATAGCGATGACACGTGAAAGTAATTTCTCAATAAAATAAATCCTTTACCAGAGGAATATTTGTGAAAATGGTACGTATGTTATTCTATGATGCCATATTTGTCACCATAGTTTTTTGTCTTTGTCTTCTAAAGCGATAACCCTGAAAGTAATTTCGCAATGAAATAAATCTTTTCACTGTTGATTCTTCTTTTCATAGATGTAAACGAATGCCCCTCAGATAACCCTTGTATGAATGGAGCGAATTGTATCAACCATAATGGAACCTATGAATGTAATTGTGCAGCAGGATATCAGGGCATCAATTGTGGAAATGGTATGTATTACATGATGATATTTGTGTACTCTGATCTATGTCGTTCCTTGATCATTTTTTAAGATAAAATATAAAAGGAAATTTCTTGATTAAATAACTCATATCACCGTAGGCGCTTTTTATGGATGTAGGCACCTTAGATTACTCTGCATCGTTGTTATCTGTTTATTTATTACAACCATTCAACAAGTTGGATTTCAAATACAAATAAAAATGCGAGTGGGTGTGAATTAGTCATCAAGCGGACAAACTTTTTTACAAAGTTAAAGCCATTTAAGCTACAAAGTAATGACATCGCTACTATCGGCTAACAAGTGAAGTCTTTATCACAATTCAGATTTATTCTCAATTACCCACATTGATTTTTAGGCTAATTTTTACTGAAAATGTTCGAAAATATAAAAACAGAAGAGGTTATTCGCACATATGATGTTAACATCTGATTGACATGAAAATATGTGTTACCGATAACAAGTAAGAATGAACAAAGTTAAGAAAACTCGAGGTTCCTTACGCGGCGAGTGATTTGAAATTTAGGATACCATAATTCATATCCAATCTAAAGAAGGCCCTGTTTCTATTTATGTTAAGAAATATTTAATGGAAATTGTATCTATCAAGGTTTAAACGTTCATATTTTAAAACGAAAATTTAAAAGGAATTGTTTCAAGGCTATGCTTGAAATTAGAAGAAAAAATACGTAGTGAAAAATGTATAATTATGATAAATTTTCATTCTCATTTGTCTGAAATCAGTAACATGCAGACTGTCCCATCTTCAGTGTCGTTTCTACGGAAGGCATGTGTGCTGACAAATTATGTTAACCTCATTTAGTCGTTAAGGCATTAAAACATATGTGCATGTATATTTCTTTTTACCGTAACATCGATAAGAATTGTTCATTATAATGAGAGCTTAGGGATTTAGAATTAGATTGTCCATAAATTTACCATAGGAACCGCGATAGTTCACTTGTGATGGCGTTATAAAAACATATGACAGACTTAATGTTGCGACCAGAGACTTGTCACAGAAGTTGTCACTGGTCTTGGCAAAGAGAATTTTGTGAAACACCGGCTAGCGGACAAGTAACAGCATTGAGATGTTGTTGATCTTGCACTCTTGATGGTTTCGTAAATTCACTACCTGAAATGAGGAGGGCGATGACAAGGAGAAGAGGGAGAAGGAGAAGGAGGAGATCGGACAAAAAGAAGATGAAGAAGAAGAAGAAAAACAAAAACAAGAAGAAGCATGCTGATGTTGACCCCCCTGCAAATTGTTTTCATTGTATCAGGGGTTGGGGAGGGGGCTTTCGTAGCAATGTGCCAATTTAGTACATGATCCGCAAATGATTGTCATAGGGATTTATCCTTGTTGAATGGGGTAGGTGGGGAGTGAGCACGTGACTCACCTCCTTTCTAATTGCAAAGAAAAAAAAGGGGAAAAGGGGAAGGGGGAAAGACGAGAAAAAACGAGAGAACCCTTTCCCTCACCGTCGAAATTCATTTGATCATGACATGATGGGTATTTAAACTTAGTAACTGGTCTTTTATTAAAATGTTTTGGCCTGGTACAATACAAATCGCTCATGTTTTTGTTTTTTTCTATAGAGATTTCGTTGTTTCTGTTGCTGTTGTAAAAACAATGCTTGGTGTACTATATTTTGTTTACTTCTGTACATAGAATCCTACTTTTTTAATAAAGAAATAATTACAACACTTGAATTCAATATATTGTTAGGCTTAAAGAAGAGAAAAGCATATCATAAGTGGAATTGAATTCCGAAGATACAATATCTGCCCCATTGCAAAACAAAATGTTAATGTTTTAAGTAAATATGAATTGGTGTAAAAGCTATTCGAGATCCTATGTTAAGTAGGAAATGATTTAGCTCATATACTTCTAATTCTTCATTTGGTTTTCTTTCTAGCTTTAGATGCCCAAATCATCGCTGTTATAGTAAAGATGCATGGAAAATACGGTCCTGAGTTCATTCAAGAAGGCACCCCAGAAAATATGGAAATGAAAACAAACATTACAACAGCTGTAAGTCACATCTTATCCAGAGATGTTCTCAAATCGATAGTTTTAAAATGAAAGCGCGCAAACGGCATAATTAGTATATATTTATATCAGTCGCAAGGAATTTTAAGGGGCTTATTTTAACATTGTAGGCTTTACGAAGCTGCCAAGTATAAGATGTAAGGATCACATTTTTATCAGACTGTCAATTTAGCACACCTCTGTAGAAGTGACAATTTACAGATGTCTGAACAAAGAACACCAGGCCACTATTTAAGAATTAAACTCAAAACCAGGGCGCTGTTCCATAAAGCTTGGTATCACTATCAAATATCAACAACAAGTTACAGTAACTGTTATAAACTACTGAAAGAAGTGCATCCGATTGACTCTGAGCAAATTTTCACTTAACTTTGACACATGGTACTGGTATTCAATTTTATGAAACAGTGCCTAGGTCATCTGTATCTGGGATACGTTTTCACAAAACCATCATAATACCTGCAATTTGAATAGGTAATCATACAATCATGTACAAATATGGTTTGGCGATTGCACCCCCTAAAAAAAAACATTCACAATTTCCCTTTGTCTCATATTCTGAATGCTTGCCAAGCCTAAGTTTTACCTGGATGGCCACAATGTGTGGGAATGTAATGCTGATTGATGCTTCAATTCTTTTTTGTTTTGTTTAGATGAATTCCGTTTTAGCAGGAGAAGGGACATCCCACGGATTTGTTGGAACAAATGTGAATACGTTAAGGTATCATTCTTACTTAAATTGACATTTTCTATTCATTTATCGGTTATGGTATAGAAAACGACATGATTGCATGCATACTTTTGGTTCCAAAACATTCTCCAACCTAAACAGAAATAAATGTCTGGTGTAGGAATTCTTTTATAAAACTGACATTTGTCAACATTCTGTATAAAGATGGTCAAGGGAGCCAGGCGTAATCTCAGCAGAACAACCATCGATATCAGGGACTCAATTTTTTGGTTTAACTACATCCATTAAGCTGACTGATATTTTGATGACCCCACAAATTCAGTGTACACAGTATACCTAAGCATCTTCCATGTTATGGCAACCGAAGGTGGAATAGTGCGCAATATTTCATATTCCATGTCATTATGCTCTGTAACTAGTCTGTCTCATGAATGTTATGGATGTAACATTTTCTGGAACCAAACACAAATGGATGCAATTATTTTTTTAAGCGAAAAATTCTTCTCTTGGCCATATTTTCCTTTCTGAATTGGTATGTGAAGCAACTGGAAATGACCACCGTCATGCAATAAACAAAATATATCTGAATCAATCTTTATCAGAGAATGATAATGGCATGTCTTTTCAACCAAACTCATCCAAATTATGTGGATGAGTCTTTATATTTTAATAGTTAGAAAGAACAGATACCTGTACCTTGAAATTGGTTTGTAATTACAGGAGACAGATACAATGTGTAGCTCTAGATGACGCAGACACCTATAAATCAAATTATCTAATACACTTATAATATGCTTCGTAAATACAAAAGTGTCATATATCATGAAAAGGAACAATATATCATGAAACTATTGGTGTTCTCTTTATATTCATTGTATGTTGTTGCGTTTTATGCAATGTGTCTATATTATATTACAATAAAAAAGAGGAAAGTTTATTTTATGGTACGTTATAGTATAAAGGAGTTAGTGAAATACATGTAGCAAACATCTGTTTCTTTATTCACTTCACAGCGTAGGCAGTCTGATTGCGTTTGTTGATCTTCTGTTTGACCCAACTGTCGTTGTATCACCTGGTTCCATTGTGGCTCTACTTCGCTCTGGTATCGACACGAACGATGTATTCATAGCTATGGCTGTATTCAGTGTTTCGTTAGGTATGTTAATTGATTTTGCCATTGACATTAGTTTCATGAAGATATACATAACACAGTCGTAAAGACTCCCAACCAACCAATCGATTCAAGGACAATATCAACACCATATTGGATATTAACATCATGTTCGGATATCGGATGACATTATATGTCAATTTAATTTTAATTTAATAATATTCCGTGTTTATAAGCGCTCAATACATCGATCCAACGATGTGCCTAAGCGCTTTACAAATATATTATTACCATGTTGGTACATTTCAATAGATATGCCTGGACATGGCTATTGACATTGCTAAAGGTTGATTTTTCGGACGTCTTTGCGATTTTGTTCTATACCTGTTTTTGAAACATCATGGCTATCTGACTTTAATCTCACTAACACAACAAAAAATTGCAATTCTCTATGGCCGGACCTCTTCAAAATCACAAGAATGCTGAGTTCCTTTCATGCAGGCCCGTACAAACTATAGGGGTTCGGGGGGTTCCCGCCCCCTTTAAAAAAAAGAATTTGTTGTTCTTCTTTATTTTTTGCTTAAGTGTGTGTGGGGGGGGGGGTGTTGATTTTTTGCCGTTGAGCAATTAATTTTTTTTTTACTCACAACCTCCCTCCCTCCCCCCCCCCCCCCCCCCCTCTCTTATTCGCCACTAAATATTCCTCGGGCTTGGTCGCTCCTTCGCAATGTCTCACTCTCACCTCTGGCTCAAAGTTGCAACCCTAAGAACCCCCACTTAAAAAATGCTTGTACGGGCTATTTACTTGTTTATTTGGAGTTATGGAGTATACGGGCATTCTGTGGGGTTTCTTTGTCGAAGATACAAGGTTAGGGTTAGGGTTCTCAGTTTTTTTTAGTAAAGGGTTATAGTCAGCTATAGTGTTGGGTCCTGGGTTAATTGAACCTAGGAATTTTGCTAGTGTAGAAATTGATTGACCGCTGAGCAATTAACTGCGGGGATTAATTGCCGTATAATGTTTAAAGGCCGTTCACTTGTGTGACACATGCATCACAAACCATAGACTTACTAGTAGGTTTATTGAATGAACGCGTAGGCATCCGTTGACCTCAAGATGATTCGGGAAATGCTTTACAATGGTTAAAAGGCCACAGTGAGGATTTCTGCAATTCTACAATAATTTTTTTTGCAGAAGATTTAATGCCAGAAACATGCTTTCTCATTATGTGCCTGAATTATGGCTAAGATGATTAGATAAATGTTTTTCTCATATATATATGCCAGAATTAAACATGGATAATTTGTTTTGCATTTCCCATAATTAAGAAAATGTTGAATGTGGTTACCGGCCGGCAAGTCCAACAACGAGTTCAAGAATCATCGGTGGATCATTGACCCAGCTGGGAGACTGGCCTTGGATGGTTTCTCTTCGAGACAGCAACAATGTTCATCGATGTGCAGCCGTGGTCGTCAACAGAACAGTAGCTGTTACCGCAGCCCATTGCGTGTAAGAATAGTTTGCTTGGTTGACTTTGCTTGTTGAATTTGTTTTGTTGACAGTAATATCCTATTACCTCGAACTTTTTGGTTGTTATTAAACAGAACAGTAGATGTACATTATAGTCAGTGGCGTAATGAGCAAAAACGTTTGGGGGGGGGGGGGCTGACACCAAAAAAAAATCCGCATCACCCCACTCTAACATGCAAGCCCCGCTGAACGTTTCGCAAAGTGGGGTCTAGGGGCGGAACCCCCGAAACTCAAGGGGTATAGGCATCAGTGGCGGATCCAGGAATTTCTTACCGGGGGGGGGGGGGACACAAAATGGCATGGGGTTAAATAGATGTAAAACGATGAAGTGACAGAACGAGGCTTTAGCGGCGAGGGAGCGGAGCGACCAAGCGGGGGTGGGTCTCGGAGGGGGTTCTGGCCCCCCTCCCAGAGTAAGAAGCATTTGCAATTTTTTAACCAAATTAGACGCATTTTCAGGCACTTCCTGGAGTAATATGACGTAAAATTGCTTTCTCCTATACCCCTTCCAAGAGTAGGGATCTTTTAGAAATTTAACCCTATAAACCCGGGGCCAGGAGCTGAGTTATTTTTCAGTTCCTCCCCTCCCGCGCGAAGCGTGAAAACTTTGACACTTCATTAAATTTATAGAGAAAGAAGACGATCCGTTGTACCGTTCTCGACTCTTAATTCTCGTTTCGCCCCTCCCGCGCAAAGCGCGGAAGCTATGACGTTTCATTAAATTATTAGAGAAAGAAAACGATTCATTGTACCGGTCCCGACTCTTAATCCTCTTCTGGATGCAGGTCCCCCTCCCCCCCCCCCCCCCCCTCTCGCGCGAAGCGCGGAAGCTTTGACGTTTCAATAAATTATTACTCTTAAAAGTAATGCAAAGTTTTGGAAATTTTGAAAATTGGGTGGATAGTGATTCATTACAATTTTGATATATTTGGATGCCCCTATGGATGTATTATAAGCACTAGAAAATTTAGCTCCTAAAACACTTCTGCTTTCGAGAAAAATTGAATATTAAAATTTACCGGTGCTCCCGGTAAATTTTGATAAATTTCAAATAGCGCCTACAGCCGTATAATAGTAGCTGCGCCCATGAAAATCTCAGAATATGTAGATATGATATATAATTTCCAAACGGGAATAGCTAATCGGTCAATTTTGGTCGAGAAACATTGTTTTATAGCTTAATTAATATCTTGACCTTGAGAGGGAGCTATACAACATAATAAGTTTATTATTTACAATTTCATAACTTTAGACTCGAGTTGAACCGCGACAACGATCATTGAATATTGTAGGATCGCTTATGCTTCCAATATGTTCATTTGAACCAAATTCATGACCCCATACCAAAACTTTGTATTACCTTTAATCCTTGTCTGAATTCATTTTCGCCCATCCCGCGCGAAGCGCGGAAGCTTTCACGTTTTATTAAATTATAAGAGAAAGAAGACGATTCGTTGTATCGTGTTCTTGTCTGAATTCAGTTTCCCCCCTCCCGCGCGAAGCGCGGAAGCTTTGACACTTCATTGAATTATTAGAGAAAGTAGACGATCCGTTGTACCGTTCTCGACTCTTAATTCTCGTTTCGTCCCTCCCGCGCAAAGCGCGGAAGCAATGACGTTTCATTTAATTATTAGACAAAGAAGACGATTCATTGTACCAGTCCCCACTCTTAACCCTCTTCTGGATCCAGTCCCCCCCCCCCCCCCCTCCCTCTCGCGCGAAGCGCGGAAGCTTTGCAGTTTCAATTATTACTCTTAATCCTTGTCTGAATTCATTTTGGCCAATCCCGCGCGAAGCTTTCACGTTTTTATTAAATTATTAGAGAAAGAAGACGATTTGTTGTATCGTGTTCTTGTCTGAATTCAGTTTCCCCCCTCCCGCGCGAAGCGCGGAAGCTTTGACACTTCATTAAATTATTAGAGAAAGAAGACGATCCGTTGTACCGTTCTCGACTCTTGATCCTTGTCTGGATCCAGTTCCCCCCCCCTCCCCTCCCGAAGCGCGGAAGCTTTGCCGTTTCATTATATTATTAAAGAAAGAAGACGATTCATTGTTCCGGTCCCGACTCTTGATCCTTGTCTGGATCCAGTCCCCCCCCCCCCCCCTTCCCTCCCGCGCGAACCACGGAAGATTTGACGTCTCAATAAATTATTACTCTTAATCCTTGTCTGAATTCATTTTCGCCCATTCCGCGCGAAGCGCGGAAGCTTTGACGATTCATGTTAATACTCTTAATCCTTGTCTGAATTCTTTTTCGCCCATCTCGCACGAAACGCAGAAGCTTTGACGTTTCAATAAATTATTACTCTTAATCCTTGTCTGAATTCATTTTCGCCCATCCCGCGCGAAGCGCGGAAGCTTTCACGTTTTATTAAATTATTAAAGAAAGAAGACGATTCGTTGTATCGTGTTCTTGTCTGAATTCAGTTTCCCCCCTCCCGCGCAAAGCGCGGAAGCTTTGACACTTCATTAAATTATTAGAGAAAGAAGACGATCCGTTGTACCGTTCTCGACTCTTGATCCTTGCCTGGATCCAGTTCCCCCCCCCCCCCCTCCCTCCCGAAGCGTGAAAGCTTTGCCGTTTCATTAAATTATAAGAGAAAGAAGACGATTCGTTCTACCGTTCTTTACTCTTAATCTTGTCTGAATTCATTTTCCCCACTGGGCCCCTTAACGGTACATGTGCAGTGTTACATGATGTAAGTATGGAACGCCCGGCAGTGCTTGTCACAGTTGCTTCTGGAAAGGATTTTGTTTACTAATGTTACTGTTAGAGGCCACGGCCCCTTAGTGACTATAAAAAAATATATGCTCTTCCTGGCTATTTGGGAATACTGAATGAACGCCATTAAACTATTACCTACAACAACTATTTGGGAATGTGTCAGTTTGCAACGGAAATGGAGAAACGCGTATTTTGTTGAAAATAATGTGATATCACGAACATTTATACATCACGGAATTGAAAATAAGTCATGGTTCAATTTTATTTGGGGGGGGGGCTGGCGCCCCCCCCCCCCCCCCACCAGTACGCCAGTGATTATAGTATTAATGACTGCATTGAGAGAAATAGTTGTTTTTATACGCTCACGGGAAGGTTAGAATTGTGCTATTACCCGAGGCGTGCCGAGGGGAATAGCCCAATTGTAACCTTCCCGTGAGCGTATAAAAACAACTATTTCTCGAATATTAAAGCAGTCATTAATACTTTTATATGCCGAAAAAATAGACTAAAAAATAAAAAAATAAAAAAATTGTCGAAGATGAGATTCGATTTCTTGCGTATAATAAGTGATGTATCTAAAACCAACGCCTTATACCACTCGGCCATCGCGCGCTGTTATCATGCTTGGCAGTTTTGTACAATATATACATTAAAATGGATTGAAACCGGCTTTGCGTGATGAATGCTTCGCAAAAGCTCCATTAAACGGACCCTTCTTTTACTTTTGCAATGCATATTGGCACGAACTTAGATCAAGATCTATCGGCAGATGTTGTTTTTTTGTTTTTGGAAGTTTATTTTCGTCTTCATGTCAACAATGCAAGATAAAATTGTCGGTAAGATCGATCGAGATTCAATTGTATTGAAATTACCGACCAATTCTTCGCACACATACGGTATCCTCGATCGCTCAAACCATTTTTTAACATGTAAACCTATGGGGTAACCATGGAGACTGACCTATTTTCCCAATAACCATGGTTATTGGGAAAATAGGTCTGTTTTTACAGGAACAGTTAATGTTTATGAATGCAATTTCGACCAATCAGATTGCTGGATTACTTAAGTGAGGTATATAATAGATGTTACCTCAGCCCACTGCTGGTAAGAACAGTTGACTCTGCTTTGTTGACAGTGATATAATCCAATACCTCGAACTGTTTAGAGGCAAGGCAAGATGAGCACCGAAACTATTTTTTGTTAGAAAAAAAAGGAGTTATAGCGGAACATGATTGTGTGATACAAAGTTATTGCAGGCAGTTGGTATAACTCCAGTGAACAATAATTGTTACGTTCTGAACAAAAATTGTATAGTGAGAGCAGGAAGGGCATTCAATTTAATTCTGTGGAAAATGATGCAAGTTAATGTCCTTGTGGATTTCAGCAGACAAGATTTACATTCAACGCATTGTATTAACATTCTGTGTTCAGTTCAGGCCTTGCTTCACTCGCTGTCCTCAGGCAGCTTAATTAATGAACAAAGCGAAAAAGCTTATGAATCATAAGGTCTTCTGTTTGATCCATCTATAATTACATGCATAATTTGTAGAGGTTGTCGGGGTCTAGTGGATATGGGACTATGAACCACGTGTTATAGGGTTCAAATCCCTGCCACAACATTAATATCTTTTGGTAAGACCTACGTAAAGGTTAAAATGATTGTGACAGCGCGTATATACCTCCGTGATTTGCCAGCAAAGAAAAACTAAGGTTTTCGTCTGCATTGTACGCCATGGTATGTTTTTATGTTTATGCGTACGAAGGATAATTAACAATGGTAAGAATATATTACATATAATTTAGAGCGGAATTGGATATATTCGTTTCTTTCAAACTTTTTCAGGGATATATTTGAAACTGCTGTGCTTGGTGACCTGAAACTGTCAAGGCCTTCACCGTATCATTTGGAAATTGGAGTGCAGTCCATTTCCCATCCAAACTACGACAACCAGCTAATAGATAACGATATTGCACTGATTGTGTTTGATAAACCCCTCGAATTTAATAATAATTACACAAGACCGATATGCTTGTCTCCACAAGAAGATCCTTCTACCTACACAAGGTGTTATGTCTCTGGTTGGGGATTAACTGAAGAAGGTGAGGTATATTCATTTTTTAATATTTTTTTAATATTTATGTTGCTCATAATCTCGAGTGATTTTTTACACTCATTGTGATATCTTCGATATCTTGAAGATTACATGCATTGATTGTACAACAGAATCTTGGCAGTTAAATTAAGCAACAACAAACAAATTAAAAAAATTTGCTAGATCTCTGTTAACGCTACACTATGAGTGCAGAATGTTAACATCATTATTTACCACCATCATTATCGTCAACTGACATTTTGCCCGAGCAGCTGGTGCTTTTGAATTGTTGCTGAAGGTCGCTCAATGAGCAGATTTGGAGGTCACAATTCTCTTCGACACTTTAAGATTAGAATTTTACAGTATTCTAGAATATATACACGTGCATAATTCAGCCATTATAATGACCTTTATCTAGGATATAATTTGTTACACAATATATGAATACCCAAATCCTCAAAAACCCAATGTAGGCCTATCTATATAGCGATCGAAACTGTGGGACTGATCACCTGGTCACACTAATGATTATACCGCTATGTAGAACTGAGCAAACATTGTATTGTTCATTGTATTGTCAGGTTGACTAAAATCCCCCACCCCCCCCCCCCCGAAAAAAGAGACGGACAATATCTTTTGCACACCCAAAACGAAGGAGACATTGATTCAAACCGTTTTATTTTGTATTGTATATGTCTGCCGTAGATGGGCACGTGTCAGACACCATGCAAGAGGCCACAGTAAAAATCTTCAACCAGGAGGAGTGTGCACACTTTTACTATGATCGAGAAATCACATCCGGCATGATCTGTGCAGGTCACCAATCAGGAGATATGGATACTTGTCAGGTAGAGATAAACGACAAATTTAATTGCATGGGCCTCGTGATCTTGGGGATCTCCCTCACTTTCACCAGCTCTAGCACTCCTGAATCTTATGTTATTTACTTTATTTTATTAGTGTATAAAAGATTACCAGCAGCACAGGATGAAACAGTTGACAAAGAATCAAGAAAACAATAAATCAAATAAAATAAAATCAAATATACAATATATACGAATGCATGTTGACGATAATATTATCAGTATACAAAAAAATATACCAAAGCAGCTGGTAGGATAAAGTTCCAAACCAAAACGAAAAAAATACAAAGAATGATTTGTTACACAGTATACACACACGTGATATCAAAGAGGGTAATTATAGGAAACCTACCCCCTGGTCAACCACCCCAGGATAACTACTACCCCTAGGATAACTACCCTCTTGGACAACTATGCCCGGACAACTTCCCCCAGACAATTACCCCTACGACAACCATCCTCTAGGACAACTACCCCTGGACAACTAATCTAGGGGGTAGTTATCGGGGGGGGGGGTAGTTGTCAGAGGGGGTAGTTGTCCTAGCTAGGGGTAGTTGTCCGGGGCGTAGTTGTCCAAGTGGTATAGTCGTCCTAGAGGCCGGTGCATGGTTGCCCGCTAGGGGTACATTTTGTCCTAGGGGTGGTTATATCCTAGGGGTGGTTATCCGGGGGTGGATGTCCAGGGGTACAGGTACAAAGATATCAAAGAAATATTATGATTAGCCTATTATCTGAATAATAATTTAAAGCCTCAACCAGCACGATCGACCATTATGGCCATGAATTATATACCGTATGTATCTGAACGATATATGTGCTGATCCGTTGACATATATTGCTATAGTTTCTTATATACAGTGCATCATGTTAGAGATTGTGTCAATTGGCATATACAGATGTTTACATGCATTGCTTTTACAACTTTTGACCTTTTCTATTCTATCTTTCTAAAGTATTGTATAACATTTTTTATTTACCCGGTTTATCCTCATCAGCATGTCCTTCATAAGAGTTTTGGCAAATTATTCCCCAACATTACCATCAGGTGCCCATTTTATGCACCTGGGACCCGTTTCATAAATGTTTTCACTGACGACAATAACAGATTTGACATCTATAACAATTAAAGTCAAATCTAATGACGAGTGAAAATCGTTTCATCTAAAACTAAATAACGACGAATTCGCGCATGCGCGTTAGCTCTGTTTTGCTTCGACGTCGTCTGCCATCAGTAATGCATGAACCCAACTTTAGTGCTTGAAATGGTTTTTCGTAGAAATCCCGTAAGTACAAGTCATATTTATTCCCTAATACGAAGAATAAAATTCATAACTCGACATCTATGGGCTTTTATATGTTTCAATACTTTTTGAGCGGTTGTAGAAAGATTGATTATAATATGAAAGCTCGTGTGCGGATGATTGACCAACTTCAAATCATGCGCTTGCAGTACTCACGACCCGAGAGTGGAAGCTGCCTGCAGCGCCCGGGCTTGTGCGGCGCATTTTTATCAGTCCCTGATTTATCCGGAGTTGGCTGATGTCGGGGCTAAAAATTAAATTTAGAACCGTAAATTCCAGTTATATTGCAACCTAAGAACCGAAACAGCAACGCCTGCAATAAACTGCAAAAACCAAACAGTGTCTATTTCACTAGACTCTAACAAGTTAGATCTAGAGTCTAAAAATAAAATTCTAAAATCTTGTCCCCGCTGCTGCTGGGGGGAGGCGGGGGGCGGTACTCGCATAGGACATACGGGGTGTGCTGCTCTAATGGGTCACTTTTTCACCAAAAAATCCTTAAAAATGGGTCCCATTTTTAACAAAAATATCCCTAAACATATTGATATGTGTGCATGGCAAACACCCAGAAATTGTGAAGAATGACCCCCCAAAATGGGTAGGGGTTTCTCGAGTGGCACATATCACCCGGCCGGCCGAATCAAATCTGCATGATTACCCCCCCCCCCCCCCCCCCCCCGGGATCTTGTTTCATCATGGTTATCCTCCTTCCCTTGGCCTCATACTAGTACTAGTAGTACCGTAGCCATGCAGTGGCGGATCCAGGGGGGGGCTTGCCCCCCCCCCTGGAAAAAACACGTGATTTTTAGCTTTTTGGGGGGTGCAAATTTTCAAATTTTCGGGAGCAAAAAAAAATAAAAATGGTGCTCACTACCCCATTCTGAGCGACTTTTCGGCCAGCGTGATTTTCAAATTTTTGGGAGCAAAAAAAAAAAAAAAATTAGGCCCCCTCCACTGAGAAATCCTGGATCCGCGCCTGACCGTTGCTGCACTTGAATTCAACTACCAATGAAGTTATCCAAAAAATAGACTTTCAAAGTTCAAAGCCAGCGCTCGCAGCTCAAGAAAGATCTTGATCGACTTTCATCATGCTAAAACTACACTTACTGATCTGGGGAAACAATTCTGTAACTGCCTTTGAAAAATCCTGCGACTTAATTGTATTTTAATGTTTTAATATTAATGGCAATCAGTCAATGCTGAGCTAATGTTCGCTAATCAGGAGAGGAAAAAAATCACAATAACAATATTGGGAAATTAACCACTATATTACTGGGTGAAAATAGCCTGTACATGTAAGTGACTCTTTGGAAAAGAAAGTTATGGCACTTTATTTTTTGTTTACGGCAAATTATCGTATTCTTGACATCTCCCAAATCTTGATTAAATATTAAATCAAGTGTAGGCCTAATATTTTGATTGGTAAAGCATCTAGCATTAGCGTCATTAGCATTATCATCATCGCCGACATTGTCTTAATCATCATCATTACACTGACTTTTTAGTTTACATGTGACGCAAATGTGGTTTCCTGTTTGATTATTTGTTCAAGTCATTGTGTTTTTTGTTTTCTAGTTCTATTACCTGCAGTATTTGTGCATTCAATAAAAGGCCTAAATGCCAGCTTGAAAGACAAAACTTTCCGAAATGATCTGGAAAGCGAAGTAGTCAATCCACTAAATTTCCATGGCAAGTCAACATATTGCAAAAGAATGTAGTAATAATGCAAAAGTAGGATGATGGGGGGGGGGGGGGGCGTCGCCTTTACGTTTTTGCCACCCCAGCAACCAAAGAGGGTTGAAAGCTAGTGTCTAATTATTTTATTGACATAACCGAGAACAAAACAAATTCCTGCAATTTCTGCAACTTAGTGGCATGTAAAGGAGACTTTAAAAAAACAAAAAGGTTTTCTGGTTGTGGATTGAGAGCAAAAGTAACCTTCGAAAATGTTCCTTCTCTATATTTGACCCCCTATGCCCCCCACCCCCACATCTTCTACATAATGCTACATGCTAAATTTTATCCATTCATCTATTTATTTATTCATTCAACTTTGACATTTCGTAGAGAAAAAAAAAAAAGTAGAAAAAAAACGGACCAAAGAAAATAATCATAATTTTCTCGTAGAACTCTATTTTTCCTACAAACTAATACCAAAATTATCAATCATTTTATAAATTTACAGGAAGTTTACCTAAAAAATGATCGTAATTTAGCAAATCTTCATCGATTTTTAGGCAGATTAGCACATTCATTGGACACTATAGGGCGCTTCGCATGCATACAGAAACCTGAATGGCCTGCCATAACCAAGCTGTGGCCATAATGTTATCCGGTCTTACCCCTATCGTACCGCCAATGGAGAAAATAAACAAGCTTTTGTATCGTTATTAGAGATCTACTGAGGTTAGTTTGTCGCTTTAATTAATTAGATAATCAATTATAATTCAGAATTATCTTACTGAAAAGTTAAGAACACCGACGATTGCGCGCTGTGAATCTCCGAAGCTGCGTTGGATTTGTTGGCAACTCCCAGCCCCGTAGCTCCCCACCACAGAGTGTGTGAGCGAGGTATGATTTTGGTTACCGGGCCATGCGCTGTCTAAGCCAAGGACATTTTTACAAGTACAATTTTTAGTACGAGTTTCTGGTCAGTTTTCTTCTTATTTCTTTGGTTGCACAACGATTAAAAAGATAACTTCTTCAAATTTGCTGCTGACGTGGTTCAGACTAGATCTTGTCCGATGTGTTTTCAAGTCAATTTTGTTAATATATTTTTGTTTTGTTTGAAGTTGCCTACAAATAATGGACGTGCTGTTTTGACTTGCGATTTTTACTGTTTCGGCGTAAACGCCGCACCCCAACTTTTTGATATTTTCTCTTCCAAAAATACTGCGGCCTTTACGCCGGCAATTTGAAAGGCATGACAGGAGTATAGGCCATTGTGAAATGTAACATTTATATACTACTCTTTTGAAAGCCATTTATAGGTTAATTTCACATAAAACAACAGACTGTGATTTTAGTTTCCACCCTATAATATATTTATTTTATTCATAGAAAATGACATGGTCCATGCTGGTCATGTTGGTAAAAATAGATATCACACAACCATTTTAAATATGATAGATAAATAAGTAGAGCCTAAAGTATGGAAGCATTAAAGAAAGAAGGATTTAAAAGTGAAGAGGGAGACTATAAAGGGAAAGATGGGGGAAAGGAGGGGTGTAATCGAGGAAAATTGAGGGAACATATTAAAAAGACTGTAATAAACTCGGTATAAAATATAAATCAGAGATTTCGGTGGTTGTGCTTTATAGGCACAGTTTTTATTATTATTATTATTATTACATCAATCCTCTGCATGCATCCATTATTGTATCGGAAACAAGCATGCTTTTCGCTACAAAGCCATGACGCTGGATTTAAAGGCGACACAAGCTTCGGCGACATAAAACATAAATAAAAACATTTTGCAAATCTACCAACCCTTCAACTCTTTTAAAAGCCGAAAGTAATTATTGCTATCAGGATCACTGTCGGAGACCTTTATTATAGTAATCATATATAATTTTGTCACAAAATTTAACTGCATGATTATCACATTAAATTACATATAGACCACATCCTTACCCGAAATTGTCGGTTGCTCGAGCGACCGTCCAACTATCATTGCAACATTCTTCGAGGGGGAGAGGGGGAGCTTCAATCTCGGCCGTCCGGACAATTACCCCCTGGGAAATCATCCCTGAAAAATTACCTCTAAGGAAACACTACCCCCCCCCCCCAGGACAATTACCCTACCTGAAAATTACCCAAGGACTCGAACTACCCCCCCCCCCCCCCCCCCGGGAAAATTACCCGCAAGTACAATTACCCCCACCCCTGAAACTTACCTCCTATAAATGAAAATGACCCCCACCCCCCTAGAACAACCAAGGACATTGGAGGGGAAGTCCACCCTGATAATAAGTTGGTGGGGGGGGGGGGGGGGGTAATTGTCCTCTGGGGGTAATTGTTGTTGGGGGACTGTACCGCTGGTAATAGGCCGGGGTGATTTTTCAGGGGGTAATTGACCTAGCACCTTTGCCTATATAATTATGCACAGGGCAATAAATAAACAACTACTCAATTTACACTGAATGTTAATTTCTGGTTGTGAACTCAACAAAAAATTCATGACCAACTCTAAGTGATTATTTTGTAGACCATACAAGTGGGCCTGCAAAATTGAAGTCTATTAACATGACTTGATATTGTACAGATTGCTCATGAAAGGGATCCGGTAACTTTGTCTCAGATTTTGAAACAAAATTCTGGATTTAGCTCATGCTGCAATTATAATTATAAACCTTTAGGTCAGTCAGGATCCCCATGACTTTTACAAGCCGATCGCCTGTCTGATTATCAAGAATTTATGATTGGAATTACAAACGGTTTTCATAACACTACAGTCCTGGGGAAAACGAGTATGGTAAAACTGGTCACTCAAAGATTTTTACTTTTTTGAGGCACTTCTTGATCATTTTGAAGCGCAATTTTTTTAGGGCTTCAATATTACACCATATCACAGACACTGATAACATGTAGGGCTGTGTATCTCAGATTTAACATTGTTAAACGATCCCTTTAAAAAGTGAAATGTGAGATAATGTGACCATTAGATTTGAATTTAAATTGTCCGGCAGATTTTGATAACAGCATCGCTGTAATGCCAGTAAAGAGTTTATACCTGGTTACCATGTTATCTCATTTACAGTGTATGATCTTCCTTTTATCTGCAAAATGTAGGTCAACATACTAGGGGGGGGGGGGGTCTAATTCCCAATTTACGCACTATTAATAAATTTTATAACATTCTTTCTAGGCCGTATATAGAGATTAATAGTATTTTTTTATTCTTCATACTCCCGATCGAGTTATGATTTGATGGAATAAACCAAAGTCGTGAACATGGAATAAAGACACTAAAGTGTGCACTTTCGAAAAACCAACCGCAGACCAATAAATTAAAAAAAGCACAAAGAGATAGACTCAAAATGCACGGGCAGATAACTTTTTCTCTGTCAGAGCATACCCGACGCACGATACATACACTGAAGTAGCCTGTGTGTATGAGCAATCGGAAATAGGGCAGGGGCAAAAGATAACACTAACAGATGAACTTTTTTGTTACCCTTGCTAGTGGAAGCACTGGTATATAGACCCTTAACTCTCATATGAGAGGTACCGGGTTTGATCCTTGCTAAATCTTGGACAATGTATTTTGCCCACATACTTCCCTCTCAACAAAGATGTATTGAATGGATAACTGGCAATGCTGGGATAATAATAGCAGTGCTTACAGGAAGAGCAGTATTATATAAACTGACGGGTAACTGTCCTCTTATTCTCTTCATTTTACAGGGGGATACCGGTGGACCGCTCCAGTGTGAAGACGACGAGGGTCGTATGTATTTGGTGGGCATCACAAGCTTTGGATATGGCTGTGGGAGACCGAACTATCCAGGGGTGTACACCCGGGTCTTTGAGTACCTGGACTTCATTGAAAATGGAGGACCAGAAGAGGAAGAGGAAGGGGAAGAAGGTAATTTTAAACTTGTGTAATAATACAAAAAGAGTTGCCGAGCTGTTTATGCCTCGATCGATTTGTGTCAAAAGAATGGATTGTCAGGAGATTTTTAAGTGGGGATGGGTGCGCAACTGACTACCGGTATATTAATTGTATGCCTTATTATTTGCCAATTCATCACTTGACAATGGAAACGTTGGATGTTCATTCACTCATTAGTACATAGTAGATTTCCCCTCGTAACACATTATGTTTGAGTAGATTTCCTAATGTAATAAACATTCAATCTATTCTATTTTTTTTCTATTTTAAATTTCAGGTCCTCCACCAGTTCGAATTCCATTGGGGAATTCCTGGGACATTTCGGCCAATGTGCTCTATACGCCAGATAAGATTTGGTATGTAACGACACCTGACGGTGATGCACTGGACATATTCATTAGATACCTTGATCTCGAGAGAGTATTTGATCACCTGATCATGGGCCTTGGCAATGACTCTAGTGATGCGTCTTCCATCATCGCAGACTCAGACACATTCTTTGCTCATTTCTACCATGTCCGCAGACAGAGTGTCTGGATCAAGTATACATCAGAGGCGGTGCAAGTTGTTGAAGGTCATGGTTTCAGCGCAACCATTGAAGCAAAATCTATTCAAGGTTAGATTATGCCTTGTTTAATAGACATAAGGCGTCCTTTTGAGTGCATCTTTACCTGTGTGAAAAAAACAGTGAATTGCATTACTGCATATGACAGTAATTCTTTATCTTCTTCTAGTTTGGTGTATTAGTAATTGTAAATGGGATATGACGATAATGAACTAAAGATTGCAAGTGATGTGATGAAGACAAATGAGGTAATGGGATAAGAGCATTAAATGCCTCAGGAGTAGTCTCTGGAAGTTTTCTGCACTGTAAAGCTTGCACTACATGTGTTACATTCAGTGGCGGATCCAGGGGGGGGGCCCGGGGGGCCCGGGCCCCCCCCCCTTGAGAAAAAAATCATGTAAAATCACGCGATTTTTACCTTTTTTGGGGGTTGGGCCCCCCCCCTGGCGCTCAAGGGGGGGGTGCAAATTAAAAATTTTAGAGGACCAAAAAAAAAAAAAATGTGCTCACTACCCCCCCCCCCACTGAGCGACTTTTCGGCTGGCTGAGTCGTTGCGATTTTTTTTGGGACTTCAAAAAAAAAAAAAAAGTGTCCGCTTACCCCCCCCCCCCCCCCCCCCCCCCACTGAGCGACTTTTCGGCCGGCGTGATTTTCAAATTTTCGGGAGCAAAAAAAAAAATAAAGTTGGGCCCCCCCCCCCCCTAAGAAATCCTGGATCCGCGCCTGGTTACATTCATAGCAATGATTACACAGTTTATTGTTCTTTTCACCTTTTTATTCAATATCACATTTATGTTGGACTCTAAAAACTATGCCAGTCACTGACATGGTCCAATGTCAAGGTGAATTAACGCAACTTGTGAAACAGGCATTGGCCTATTCCATTAATTTTCCAGAAGGTATTATTGGTCAGTGTAAAGAATGCAGCATCGATGACACGATATATTTTTTTTTATGAAGGTGTATCATTCTAAATATAATACATTATGACCACTATTAAATTAATGGGTGTAATTGTAATCATTATCATCATGAAGAAAGAATTTACAGCTTAAACAGTATCATGGGAATACTAGCATTAATAGTACTTCTTCATTTGGTGTTTATACATGAGCCTACCTATACCAATTAACATTGAATTCTTCATTGTTTCGTAGATGCATCAACATGTACAAACCAAACGTGTGGTGATTCCAATATTTGCAATGATATTGCCTCTGGTTACTCATGTGTCTGCCTGGAGCAATCGCCTCTCCCTCCTTGCAATGGTAAGATTGTTGTCTTGATATGTTAAATACTATTTTTAGTTAGAGTTAACAAATTTTTTTTTTTCCCCATCGAGTATCCATGTTTTATAATTTTATAATTAATCAATTTACACAAAATGTAAATAATATTTTCATAATTCCTCTAGCTGTGTTCTATGTGTATAGCACTTCATACATCAATGATATCTCTATAGTGCTGTAGGTATATATGACTATGCCAATTATTGATTCAGGCTTATCCGCGCACAATGTATGCAAGCCTTTTCTTAACTCTTAAGCTGCCACCCATACAATGCACCCAGTGCCACGGTGCTAATCTCTATTGTGCCAGCAACAAAGCCCCTGCATGCCAAGTTAATTTTAGGGTTGGTTCAAGTGCGTGTTTTTAAAATCTTTACTATGTTTGATCCACTATAACTTCTCATTCGTATGTTGTATAAACAAACATTATACATGAGAGTTGTAGGAAATTTCACCCTTTTTCCATTGATACCAATATCATTTCATGAATGTGTAATTTTGCTGAGGTAAATAAGCACTATCAGTGAGTTGTCGAACCAATCCGTCGTCTCATATGGTTTCTGTATGTACCGTAGTAAATATGTTCAGTGCACACAACAAAGTACCATTCTCTTGCGATGGGGAGGCATACTGATGATATATGATATCAAAAACAAATCTCTAAATTACTCGAGAAAATCCAATCTGACTGTTGTAGACGAAGACGCGTAATCGAAAGCCGATAATCTGATGCACGCGACGGTACTTTCAATAGCGCTGCAAAAGCACTCAACACGGTGCAATGGGCATGAACAATAACTGTTATTACATCTGCGCGCACAAAGCACCGTAACGGTGGCTCGCTAGCATGAACGTGGCTTTCAATCGATAGCACGCTCGCGTGCACATGGCACTATAACAATAGCGCGCTAGCAGACTCATGGCAGGATAAGAGTTAAGTCAAAGCAGACCGGGAGCCAAATATCTGAAAAAGCGGCTCCCGGTCCTTAAATATTTTAGAGAACCGGGAGCCGTTTTCCAGGACCGGGAGCCGTTTCCAAAATTGATGAAAATATGTACAGGTATTCTTTTTAATTATTTGTTAACCGTTACCTTTTAGTTATACATAAGGTAGTTTAATTTCTAGTTTAAATTTTGAGCACTCTAATATTAAATCACTCATACCTTGGATAAATCTGTCATTTGAAGTTGTTGTAGTTCATGGTAACTATTTTCATGCCGTTAAATGTCAAAAATTGAAAAATGTAAGGAAGGGGGGAATTAAATTATTTTTATTTAAAAAATATTTACCGGTAAGAAAAAACATCTAGGCTATAATGAGAATGCAAAGCTGCCAACCTGTCACTTTCAAATAACATATTATTCAGCATGAAAAAGCATATTTTAGGTGAAAAAACAGATTTTGCCTTTTTTACGTTTTTGTTATTTTCCCTATAAAATGCTATTGCAATCATGT
The DNA here is from genome assembly GCA_035222895.1 of Strongylocentrotus droebachiensis. NCBI lineage: Eukaryota > Metazoa > Echinodermata > Echinoidea > Camarodonta > Strongylocentrotidae > Strongylocentrotus > Strongylocentrotus droebachiensis. The sequence continues at coordinate 290,931 of JAVYIG010000383.1, forward strand.
TTCTTTGAATAAAAACGCATTCAATCATTGAAAGCGGCCGACCTGTCACCCATTGGTGCTTAATTGCAGTCGAAATCAAATCAAGGCAAGTCTAGAGTTGAAATCAGCTTTGTACATAAAGTCAATGCATCAGCAGGTCCGGTGTTTGTTTTTTCATTTGAATTTTTGAAGATACCATCACATTCGAAGGGCATGCGATAGGCGAAAAAAACGTGTTGTTCGAGCACTCTCGGTCTCCGCTAGCGGTCTGCACGCCAGGGCTAGCCCCCATAGCGGTGGCGCTAGAAGTAGGAGATAGCGGCCACTGGTAATCGTGCTGCAATTGTTTCTGGGCGATTTTAATTAGGATTCTCATTATAAAATGATTTGTTAGGGTTCATTCAGTCCATGTTTAACTCGTATCAAGTAAGTTTTTGTCACATTTGTGAACATTTAGTGCTATACATGTGGAAGTTTCTGGAACAGAAAATGTAAATTCTCCCGGACCGCGCGCCAAAAATAAAAAATGACCGGCGCCCGGTACTCATTTTCCCCGTCTTACCGGGCGCCAAAAGTCAGGGACCGTTGGGTAAAAATCGCCCAGCGCCCAGTTAAGAAAAGGCTTGAATGTATGCACAAGCTCCACTTTTTAAAAATATTTTTACACATGCTCATGGTGTTAATTAAGCAAACAACACTTAATTTTGCATCCTTACTCACTTAAATCTTTGGTGGAGAGAAGTGGAAAACGTGCCCGGGTGGGATCAACCCAATGACCTTTGCATCTCCAGTTATGTTTTCCAACCCCCTCTATGAATGCATGTTTTAATCATTGTAAAGAGTATATACAGGTATATATCCGTTATATACACTGTTTTAAGAAAGATACACATTCATTTAGTGCATCCTTCATTGAAAATTATATTTTGTGCATTTTCTATCTTATCACTATCAGTTGATTTAGATTAATTATAGAACGTTTCTTTTGACACAATTTAGAAATTGCTGAACGTCACATCGATGTTTCACCTGGCGTGTATTGCGACTTCAAAGATGACTTTTGTGGATGGGAGCAGGTCAAAGAACCACATGATGATTGTGATTGGTATCTGTATTATGGTATGTTTTGAACTGAATTTCTACTAAGACTTCTTTCCCTTCATTTCTTAATAAATGACTGAATAATATTTTAAAGAACAAAAAAACTAATGTCACTGAATGACCCTGTAATGTTCGTTACGTGTAGCATGTGAATTTTCTAGAGAGTTTAAACTGTGAAAGAAGATAGAAGATGAAGAGGCTTTTGCATTTAACGTACCCGTTTCCTTCCTGGCCTCCTCAATATCATTAATTAGATTTTATATTCTAAATAAATGATTTATTTATATCACTCTTCTGAATATTCCCCTAATTATGGGAAACATGATATATATCCTCTTTGCAGGGGGTTCCAGTCATGCAAAAACATTTTGATAAATCATCCTCATATGGAGGATTTATGTTTTAGAATCTGTTGAACAGGATGCTCAATTTTTCGTATTAACTACTGCTTTCTTTCAAAATATGTATTTATCAATTTGCATAATTACTTCACTTTCATTGCTTTTCTTTTGAAATGTCTACAGGCAACATAGAAGTTTTCAGATGTGGAACTGGAGCTGTCAACTCTGCAGGTCTCATCAGCCCACTGCTTATCCGGTCGGGAGACGGCAGTGATGAGCCCCTGTGTTTTACGTTTTCTTACTGGATTGACGTTTCAGAGGGGGCACTCAAGGTCAGCTTTATTCCACAGGATACCCGTACGAAACAAGAACTATGGTCGCGTGAGCTTGACACGGGCAGTGAGCAATGGAGGTTTGGGCAGGTGGACCTCACTCCCGAGGGATCTGGATGGCTTGTGCTAGAAGCAATCTTGGGTGAATTCGTTCATACCGGTATAGCGATCAACCAGGTTCGCCTGTCTAGTTGTCGGAAGTCAGGTAAAAATTGTTCACACAATTGTTCACATAATTTTCTACTATGAGACTACAAAAACCCATCTTCCCACATAAGTCTTTTTGTTGTAGGTTCATATTCAATTATACTAGTTTAGCTAGGAGTGTCCTCGTTTTCATGGAAAAGTAGCAAATTTTTAACTCGCGTGAAAATTGTACTTTAGCTTGGGGATAGAACCAAACAAGACAAGACAAGACTGTTAAGAAGGGTCACATGTAATGAATTGATGATTGTTGGCTCTGTTGTCATTTTAACTTTCAAAAGTATGCCAAATCTGTATAAAACACAGAAAGCAGACTCCCTGTGTGCAGGATATGACGGGGTCTAAGTGGTATATTTTATGCTTGTGGAGCATTTTACATGATGGATAAAATAATGTGATACATTCTCAAATATTCTGCGTCTGCAGATAATGATTGATATGGTACCAGAGTGCTTTTTATATCATACCTAATAAAGTACCGAAGCTGTGACGTCATAAAAATCAATTTTTAGAATTTCTCAATTTGAACTACATTTTCCGAAAGCATAAAAAATAATGTACAAATGTCTAAAACCAATTGAATATGTTCAATATTGGCTGAGATATGACCATCTGAATAAAAAAGAGTTCTTATAGGAACTCGTAATGTTATGATCCAGAGCAAAATAACACTGAGTTCCTATAGGAAATCTGTTTATTCAGATGGTCATATCCGGCTAATACTTAATATATTCAATGATTTTAGACATTTGGACATTAATTTTGATGCTCTTTCGGAAAATGAAGTTCAAATTGAGAAATTCTAAAAATAGTTTTTTTGATGACTCCACACTTCACCACTTTATTGAGTGTACTTAGTTCACATGATGATCGTTTAATGTTATTTTGATACCTTTTTTTCTTCTTTTCAGTTCAGTTCAGTTTATTAATTTTTCTCAAGCATAAAAACAATATTATAATATATACAAAAATGGCTTACGTACTTGATATTTTTTTATTAATTCTTCTTTTTGATATACGATTATTTTCATATGCATTCTTCAAACTGTGGATGAATTTACTATAAGCATTATCAATATCCTCACACGCTAAAACTTCATCCCACAAAATAATGGATAGATCTTTCTTCATAGAATTAATAGATGATAAATCGGTCTTTTGTATAATAGGAGATTTGTGGGGTTGATTGTTCACAGTATAAGTTAGTTATTCAAAATATGGGCAGATGATCTGTAATATCACTTTAGAAAATCCCAGACTGAATAGGAGAAGCGTGTACATCAGTTAGGATATTGTTGATAAGAGTTGCAGATTTTGTGGTAATTTGTGTGGGCTTGTCGACTTTGATACTTAAATAAACCATAATTTAACGAAAGTGATTATGATATATTTACAGAAGATGGAGAGTATAACATCTTCCTTGAGCCCGATAGTATTTTCCACCTGCTTTCTCCGAACTTCCCTGAACCCTATCCAAATCTGTTCAACCAAACCTGGTTGATCACCGCTCCTGAAGAGTCTGGGATTCGAGTCGTTTTTGATCTCCTACATATCGAGCCTGTGTTTGACCTTCTGGTCATCGGAATAGGGCACGACCCATCAGTCAGTGAGAGTATTGTTCGGATCATCTCGAGGTACGACAGCAGCCTTGACCCAATCCTCCTGGTCAGCAACCTGTCTTGGGTCAGCTTTGAGACTGATTATACGTCCAGAGACATGGGTTTCGTTATTGCTCTAAGTACAATCGAAGACTTCTCAGGTAATAATCTAATTGAAGTTCGAAGTTTTTATTTTATTACTAAATCACTGACATGTACATGTACATTCATTTATAGTCAATACAATATACATACATGTTATTTGGTAACTGGAGCTAACAAATAGCAACATACTAATCACTAAATCATTATTAAACCCATTGCCTGCGGGAATCAGGTGATTCCTAGTTTTAAAGCGATACTGAACTGATGAAATTTCTGCCCTAGCCTACTGTTTATTGCACAGTGCCATCTCATGGTCAACAGTGCATAACCCTATACCTAATTTCTGTTTCGCAGACAGGACTCGATGCGAGTAACAACAGCGCAGAAATTTACAGGACCATACTGATACGGCTGACATGATATGGCGGTAGAGGGGACTCTGCATTAGTGCTTCTAGTACATTTTAGCCTTAAGCTTATGGGAATACAACGATAGGTTAAATGTGGTATATGCAAAATGCATTTGTCATCAATTTACCATACTCAAATGGTGTTCTTTACATTTTAGAAGTTGTCCTTTAGAAAGTTGTCCTTACAGAAATATTTGCATATCTGCCAATTCTTACTTGTTTACAATCCAAGAAATCCTTCATACAGGTATGATTGCAGGAAGGATAGATCTGCTTGTGTTAATAGTGTTTACTAAATTAGAGGTACAATGGAATTAAAGTTTGTGGGTAGGATGTAATTTTCAATGACTTTAATCATCAATCTTGTCTTTTATCTGCAGAATACTTCCTCTGTCATGCCAGCCCTTATGCCCTTCCATTGACAAGTAAATGTAATGGGCTTGTTGAGTGTTTAGATGAGAGTGATGAATTGATGTGTGGTAAGCCATATTACATGCTTTTAATAATAAACAATTACCATTCTTTTTTATGCCTCCGTTACGAAGTAGCCGGAGGCATTATGTTTTCAGGTTGTCCGTCCGTACGTCTGTACGTACGTACGTACGTCTGTACGTCCCGTTCTCGTGATCGCGTTATCTGAAGAACCGATTGATGGATTCCTGCCAAACTTTGGTCATGTATGTATCTTGCAGAGCCAATGAACTGATTAGATTTTGGGGTCACGAGGTCAAAGGTCACAGGGCTCATTATGTATGCAAAAACAGCTTGTGATCGCGTTATCTGTAGAACCGATTGATGGATTCCTGCCAAACTTTGGTCATGTATGTATCTTGCAGAGCCAATGAACTGATTAGATTTTGGGGTCACAAGGTCAAAGGTCAAAGGTCAGAGGGCTCATTATGTATGCAAAAACAGCTCGTGATCGCGTTATCTCAAGAACCGATTGATGGATTCCTGCCAAACCTAGGTCATGTATGTTACTTGCAGAGCTGATGAACTGATTAGATTTTGGGGTCATGAGGTCAAGGTCAAAGGTCATGAGGCTCATTATGTATGCAAAAATAGCTTGTGATCGTATTATCATTAGAACAGATTGATGGATTCCTGCCAAACTTAGATCATTTATGTATCCTGCAGAGCCAATGAACTGAGTAGATTCTTGGTTCATAAGGTCAAAGGTCATGGGCTCATTATGTATGCAAAAATAGCTTGTGAACGCATTCTCATTAGAACTGACAGATGGATTACTATTTAACTCAGGACATCTTGCAGAGCCAATGAACTGAGTAGATGTTAGGGTCATGAGGTCAAAGATCAAAGGGTCATATATGTATATGAGAAATTGCTTGTAATCGCGATATTCTGAGAGCCTGTTAATGGATTACAATTAAACTTGAATTTAAAAAAAATCTTCTGCTTTGGTTTGTAAAATTGCTCTATGACGGAGGCATCATTTTCGACTGCGCGCAGTCGAATTCCATCTAGTTTTCTTGATACATTTTTTTCTTCTCCAAGATATTTTCTATGACCGAATAAACTATTTGACTAGGTGCTTCAGATGTTTGCAGAGGAATTTTAATTCCTTCTGCATCATTAGCACCATCAATTTTCAATTTATTTGGAAAGTTTATCAAAATATTGATGGCTCTGCATTGAATTGAATGTCATCACCGACAGTGAAAGGGCATTCAGCCTTTATATTGTTGTATATGGGCAGTACAGTAAAAACCACATTACTTCTTATAGAAAATACCATGATATGTTCTAATTTTTCAGTGATAATCTCACATTCTGACCTGGCTTTATTTCGTCTAAGATTAGTCTTAGGGTTGAGATTAAGTTTGAAGCTATGTTTAGACTATTAAAATGCACAAGTAAGATTAAAGTTGTTTAATGTCACAATACTATTATGGAGATTGAATGTTACATCATTCTTTTGTTGAATGTGGCAAAACTATTATGTTGACCATTGCAACACCCCTGTTTTAAATGCCATACTAATCTTGTGTTGAATTTTGCAGCACTATTCTGTTTGAAGATGGCAATATTCTTATGTTAAATGTTACAACATTTCTGTTAACGATGGCAACACTTTTTGGCCCGTATTCTGAAGTCGTGTCTAACTCCTCTTTAATTAAACATTTGTCTAAAGTCCTGTCTAAGTCCCGTCTAACTTAAGTCACAAAGTTGTGACTAAATTTTTCATATTCTGAAGTCGTGATTAAGTCAAGTAAAACGCGAAGTCCTGTCTAAGTCCCGTTTAACTTTAGACGACTGCAAGGGGTTGTTAAAGTCCTGGTTAAGAGCGCGATTCTGCTGCTTTTCAACGTATGCAGTACACTCTACTTGCTGACCCCGAATTTGCAGGATTTTTTCTTACATCGCCATCTATTTTTTCTCGATAATATTAACTATTCTTATCTAATGGTGACATGTTGGAAATTCCATAATCTATACCAAACTATCCATTCTGTTGGAGAAGTTTCTTTTCTGGATCTTTGTCCCCCATGGCGAATAATTGACGCACTGATATTTGTGTGTTTATACTGTTCGCCAGTCACGTCACTGTGCAGATTAATTCTTCTTATCCGGCGCGAGCAAGCATGAGCATTCGGTTTCAATTATTTTCAATGTCAAAATCCTGGCAACGCCTACTAGGCATGCGCAGAAGTCGTGACTAAAGTTAAACACAACTTTGTAGTTAAGCATGACTTTGTAGTTAAGCATGACTTAGACAGGACTTAAACAGTTGTTTAGTTAGACGCGACTTAGACACAACTTCAGTATACAAAATTTAGTTAGACAGGACTTAGACTCGATCTCGCGTTTAAGTGGTGTCTAACTAAACAGTTGTTTAAAGTCACTGAGTAGTCGGCTCTCATGGGGAATTCGACACCATTCGCGTGTTTACCCAATAACAGGTGTTGTCAATCACCAGGGTTAGCCTCGAGTTTTATGACCATTGGACCTTATGTAATGCTTTGATTTGCCCGAAGACTCTCGAGCTCTCCGAGAGATTAGGGGGTAATTCTTGACTGGACTATGGGTTTGCTGTGTGCAAATTTGTACCCCCATTAATGGTATTTCCACCAAGTCTGGTGTCAGCGAATTATGGCCTTCTGCACATGGAAACTGGCGATCCAATCCCTTTAACTTCAGTCATGACTAAGTTAGACATGACTTCAAAATACAGGCGTTTATGTTTAAAGCCCAAGTCCACTCCAAAAATTACTTACTTTCAATAGAGGCAGGAAAATCAGAATAATCAATCAAAAATAGTCTGGGAAAAATCGGATAACTAATAAGAAAGTTATGAATTTTTATTGACATTAAAAACGTTGAAAATCACTAGACAAATTAGCAAATCACTCGTGAGTCTGTGACGTCATGTCCTCACTATCCACTAATCATTTTCTTTATATTGATGATATCAATTTCCTATTTTCTCCTTAAGAATCTTATTTCTTCACACCAGCATCCAAGTTAGATTAATAGTAATATGTTTTTGTGTGGATGCACTAATATAAAGTAATTTTTTCCAGTTAAAGCATGAAAAATGTGAATTTTGATAAACTATTTATATAACAATCAATAATTATAAATATACAATAATGAGAAAATAGTATAAATTCTTCAAAGTTAATAAAAGATTTTGTGAAATGTCATGCACGCAATATGATACAAATCATATAACCTGGGCAAGGGCATGGGAAAATCAAGTTTTGGGGAATAAAAAGGGAAATTAATTGGATTAAACAATATAGAGCAATTGTTAAATAGTGAGGACATAACGTCACAAACTGATAAACATCTTGACAATTTGTGTTGTGATTCTCGTTGTTCCATAGTTTAACATACTTTTTCATAAATTCATAACTTTATTATTAGTTATCCGATTTTGCTCAAACTTTTTTTGATTGGTTTGTCTGATTTTTTTGCTTTTATTGAAAATAAATTATTTTTCGAGTGAACTTGTCCTTTAAGGTCACAACACTCCTTTTCTTCAAGTTTGCAACGTAGAATGCAGCTAAATTATAAAAGTCTGGGTTTTTATGTATTGACTACCAAAACAATTGTAAATCATTGCGACATGTATGTACTTTATATTTTTGCATGCATATGCACTAGTGACTTTTAATTCAACTGGCATTAACTGTATAAGTGCACTTTATTCCAGCAACCCCCCCAGCAAACTCATCCTGCTTCGAGTGTGCATCTTCACGTGAATGTGTACCTGATTCATGGGTTTGCGATGGTTTCGATGATTGCTTAAACAGAGAGGATGAATTGAACTGCACAGGTAAGATTAAAATTGTTTAAATTCATGGTACTATTATGTAAATTGAATGTTGCATCATTCTTTTGCTCAAAGTGGCAACACTATTATGTAAAAGGTTACATCTCACTTATTTTGAATGTTTGAACTCTCTTGTTTTAATGCTGCATCACACTTATTTTAAAGATGGCAAGATTCTTAGGTTGAATATTGCAACACTTTTTCTGTGAAAGATGGCAACATTCTTAGGTTGAATATTGCAACACTTTTTCTGTGGAAGATGGCAACATTCTTAGGTTGTAAAATTACTAAAATATATCAGTTGACAAATTAATTTCATTTATGCTAACCCTTCACCCCACAAAAACAACAGCATATTTATGCAATTTGCATGCTGACAAATGTTCATGTCCTTAAGATCATTGAATACTTTTGATTTAGGGCAAGTCAATTTGTAATGGGGGGGGGGGGGTGGGGGATTAATGTAATGATAGAGGAAGCTGGTCAACCAAGATTTCTTGGACCAGTTGGTTCCAACCCCAAATTATATCACTTGTGCATTTAAGTTGATTAAATTTTGTCAATGATTAAGCACTTGTCAGCAAATGATATGATCATGAATTTCTATATTTTCATGTTGACCAGGGTGTCAAAATGACTCTTTTACATGTACTAACAAGAATTGCATTCTGAATTGTCAAACTTGTGACGGTTTCAATAATTGTGGTGACTTTTCTGATGAGGAGTATTGTCGTAAGCATACACATTTTTCTTCAGTTGACTTGTTCAATCTTGTGAATTTGAAATGGCATCATCCTTTCCAGGTCACAAGGTCCTTTTTTCAAGTTTGCAACATAGAATGCAGCAAAATTATAAAAGTCTGGGTTTTTATATATTGACTACCAAAACAATTATAAATCATTGCAACATTTATGTACTTTATTTTTTGCATGCATATGCACTAGTGACTTTTAGTTCAACTGGCATTAACTGTATAAGTGCACTTTATTCCAGCAACCCCCCCAGCAACCCCCCCAGCAAACTCGTCCTGCTTCGAGTGTGCATCTAACTATGAATGTGTGTATGATCCAAGCTGGGTGTGCGATGGTTACTATGATTGCTTTAACAGAGAGGATGAATTGAACTGCACAGGTAAGATTAAAATTGTTTAAAATCACAGTACTATTAGGTAAATCGAATGTTGCATCACTCTTTTGTTCAATGTGGCAACACTATTATGTAAAAGGTTACAGCTCACTTATTTTGAATGTTGCAACTCTCTTGTTTTAATGCTGCATCACACTTATGTTAAAGATGGCAACATTCTTAGGTTGTAAAATTACTAAAATATAGCAGTTGCGCATTAATTTCATTTATGCTAACCCTTCACCCCACAAAAGCAACAGCTTATTTATGCAATTTGCGTGCTGACAACTGTTCATGTCCTTAAGATCATTGAATACTTTTGATTTAGGGCAAGTCAATTTGTAATGGGGGGGGGGGGGGTGGGGGATTAATCTACTGGTAGAGGAAGCTGGTCAACCAAAAAAAATTGGGCCAGTTCGTTCCAACCCCAAATTATATTACTTGTGCATTTAGGTTGATTAAATTTTGGCAATGATAAAGCACTTATCAGGAAATGATATGATCATGAATTTCTATATTTTCATGTTGACCAGGGTGTCGCAATGACTCTTTTACATGTACTAACAAGAATTGCATTCTGAATTGTCAAACTTGCGACGGTTTCAATGATTGTGGTGACTTGTCTGATGAGGAGTATTGTCGTATAAAGCATACACATTTTTCTTCAGTTGACTTGTTCAATCTTGTGAATTTGAAATGGCATCATCCTTTCCAGGTCACAAGGTCCTTTTTTCAAGTTTGCAACAGAGAATGCAGCAAAATTATAAAAGTCTGGGTTTTTATATATTGACTACCAAAACAATTATAAATCATTGCAACATTTATGTACTTTATTTTTTGCATGCATATGCACTAGTGACTTTTAGTTCAACTGGCATTAACTGTATAAGTGCACTTTATTCCAGCAACCCCCCCAGCAAACTCGTCCTGCTTTGAGTGTGCATCTAACTATGAATGTGTGCCTGATCCAAGCTGGGTTTGCGATGGTATTGATGATTGCTTTAACAGAGAGGATGAATTGAACTGCACAGGTAAGATTAAAATTGTTTAAAATCACAGTACTATTAGGTAAATCGAATGTTGCATCACTCTTTTGTTCAATGTGGCAACACTATTATGTAAAAGGTTACAGCTCACTTATTTTGAATGTTGCAACTCTCTTGTTTTAATGCTGCATCACACTTATGTTAAAGATGGCAACATTCTTAGGTTGTAAAATTACTAAAATATAGCAGTTGCGCATTAATTTCATTTATGCTAACCCTTCACCCCACAAAAGCAACAGCTTATTTATGCAATTTGCGTGCTGACAACTGTTCATGTCCTTAAGATCATTGAATACTTTTGATTTAGGGCAAGTCAATTTGTAATGGGGGGGGGGGGGGGGGTGGGGGATTAATCTACTGGTAGAGGAAGCTGGTCAACCAAAAAAAATTGGGCCAGTTCGTTCCAACCCCAAATTATATTACTTGTGCATTTAGGTTGATTAAATTTTGGCAATGATAAAGCACTTATCAGGAAATGATATGATCATGAATTTCTATATTTTCATGTTGACCAGGGTGTCGCAATGACTCTTTTACATGTACTAACAAGAATTGCATTCTGAATTGTCAAACTTGCGACGGTTTCAATGATTGTGGTGACTTTTCTGATGAGGAGTATTGTCGTATAAAGCATACACATTTTTCTTCAGTTGACTTGTTCAATCTTGTGAATTTGAAATGGCATCATCCTTTCCAGGTCACAAGGTCCTTTTTTCAAGTTTGCAACAGAGAATGCAGCAAAATTATAAAAGTCTGGGTTTTTATATATTGACTACCAAAACAATTATAAATCATTGCAACATTTATGTACTTTATTTTTTGCATGCATATGCACTAGTGACTTTTAGTTCAACTGGCATTAACTGTATAAGTGCACTTTATTCCAGCAACCCCCCCAGCAAACTCGTCCTGCTTTGAGTGTGCATCTAACTATGAATGTGTGCCTGATCCAAGCTGGGTTTGCGATGGTATTGATGATTGCTTTAACAGAGAGGATGAATTGAACTGCACAGGTAAGATTAAAATTGTTTAAAATCACAGTACTATTATGTAGATTGAATGTTGCATCACTCTTTTGCTCAATGTGGCAACACTATTATGTAAAAGGTTACAGCTCACTTATTTTGAATGTTGCAACTCTCTTGTTTTAATGCTGCATCACACTTATGTTAAAGATGGCAAGATTCTTAGGTTGAATATTGCAACACTTTTTCTGTGGAAGATGGCAACATTCTTAGGTTGTAAAATTACTAAAATATATCAGTTGACAAATTAATTTCATTTATGCTAACCCTTCACCCCACAAAAACAACAGCTTATTTATGCAATTTGCATACTGACAACTGTTCATGTCCTTAAGATCATTGAATACTTTTGATTTAGGGCAAGTCAATTTGTAATGGGGGGGAGGGATTAATGTAATGGTAGAGGAAGCTGGTCAACCAAAATATCTTGGGCCGGTTGGTTCCAACCCCAAATTATATTACTTGTGCATTTAGGTTGATTAAATTTTGGCAATGATAAAGCACTTATCAGTAAATGATATGATCATGAATTTCTATATTTTCATGTTGACCAGGGTGTCGCAATGACTCTTTCACATGTACTAACAAGAATTGCATTCTGAATTGTCAAACTTGTGACGGTTTCAATGATTGTGGTGACTTTTCTGATGAGGAGTATTGTCGTAAGCATACACATTTTTCTTCAGTTGACTTGTTCAATCTTGTGAATTTGAAATGGCATCATCCTTTCCAGGTCACAAGGTCCTTTTTTCAAGTTTGCAACATAGAATGCAGCAAAATTATAAAAGTCTGGGTTTTTATATATTGACTACCAAAACAATTATAAATCATTGCAACATTTATGTACTTTATTTTTTGCATGCATATGCACTAGTGACTTTTAGTTCAACTGGCATTAACTGTATAAGTGCACTTTATTCCAGCAACCCCCCCAGCAACCCCCCCAGCAAACTCGTCCTGCTTCGAGTGTGCATCTAACTATGAATGTGTGTATGATCCAAGCTGGGTTTGCGATGGTTACTATGATTGCTTTAACAGAGAGGATGAATTGAACTGCACAGGTAAGATTAAAATTGTTTAAAATCACAGTACTATTAGGTAAATCGAATGTTGCACCACTCTTTTGTTCAATGTGGCAACACTATTATGTAAAAGGTTACAGCTCACTTATTTTGAATGTTGCAAGTCTCTTGTTTTAATGCTGCATCACACTTATGTTAAAGATGGCAACATTCTTAGGTTGTAAAATTACTAAAATATAGCAGTTGCGCATTAATTTCATTTCTGCTAACCCTTCACCCCACAAAAGCAACAGCTTATTTATGCAATTTGCGTGCTGACAACTGTTCATGTCCTTAAGATCATTGAATACTTTTGATTTAGGGCAAGTCAATTTGTAATGGGGGGGGGGGGGGGTGGGGGATTAATCTACTGGTAGAGGAAGCTGGTCAACCAAAAAAATTTGGGCCAGTTCGTTCCAACCCCAAATTATATTACTTGTGCATTTAGGTTGATTAAATTTTGGCAATGATAAAGCACTTATCAGGAAATGATATGATCATGAATTTCTATATTTTCATGTTGACCAGGGTGTCGCAATGACTCTTTTACATGTACTAACAAGAATTGCATTCTGAATTGTCAAACTTGCGACGGTTTCAATGATTGTGGTGACTTTTCTGATGAGGAGTATTGTCGTAAGCATACACATTTTTCTTCAGTTGACTTGTTCAATCTTGTGAATTTGAAATGGCATCATCCTTTCCAGGTCACAAGGTCCTTTTTTTCAAGTTTGCAACATAGAATGCAGCAAAATTATAAAAGTCTGGGTTTTTATATATTGACTACCAAAACAATTATAAATCATTGCAACATTTATGTACTTTATTTTTTGCATGCATATGCACTAGTGACTTTTAGTTCAACTGGCATTAACTGTATAAGTGCACTTTATTCCAGCAACCCCCCCAGCAACCCCCCCAGCAAACTCGTCCTGCTTCGAGTGTGCATCTAACTATGAATGTGTGCCTGATCCAAGCTGGGTTTGCGATGGTATTGATGATTGCTTTAACAGAGAGGATGAATTGAACTGCACAGGTAAGATTAAAATTGTTTAAAATCACAGTACTATTATGTAGATTGAATGTTGCATCACTCTTTTGCTCAATGTGGCAACACTATTATGTAAAAGGTTACAGCTCACTTATTTTGAATGTTGCAACTCTCTTGTTTTAATGCTGCATCACACTTATGTTAAAGATGGCAAGATTCTTAGGTTGAATATTGCAACACTTTTTCTGTGGAAGATGGCAACATTCTTAGGTTGTAAAATTACTTAAATATATCAGTTGACAAATTAATTTCATTTATGCTAACCCTTCACCCCACAAAAACAACAGCTTATTTATGCAATTTGCATGCTGACAACTGTTCATGTCCTTAAGATCATTGAATACTTTTGATTTAGGGCAAATCAATTTGTAATGGGGGGAGGGATTAATGTAATGGTAGAGGAAGCTGGTCAACCAAAATATCTTGGGCCGGTTGGTTCCAACCCCAAATTATATTACTTGTGCATTTAGGTTGATTAAATTTTGGCAATGATAAAGCACTTATCAGTAAATGATATGATCATGAATTTCTATATTTTCATGTTGACCAGGGTGTCGCAATGACTCTTTCACATGTACTAACAAGAATTGCATTCTGAATTGTCAAACTTGTGACGGTTTCAATGATTGTGGTGACTTTTCTGATGAGGAGTATTGTCGTAAGCATACACATTTTTCTTCAGTTGACTTGTTCAATCTTGTGAATTTGAAATGGCATCATCCTTTCCAGGTCACAAGGTCCTTTTTTCAAGTTTGCAACATAGAATGCAGCAAAATTATAAAAGTCTGGGTTTTTATATATTGACTACCAAAACAATTATAAATCATTGCAACATTTATGTACTTTATTTTTTGCATGCATATGCACTAGTGACTTTTAGTTCAACTGGCATTAACTGTATAAGTGCACTTTATTCCAGCAACCCCCCCAGCAACCCCCCCAGCAAACTCGTCCTGCTTCGAGTGTGCATCTAACTATGAATGTGTGTATGATCCAAGCTGGGTTTGCGATGGTTACTATGATTGCTTTAACAGAGAGGATGAATTGAACTGCACAGGTAAGATTAAAATTGTTTAAAATCACAGTACTATTAGGTAAATCGAATGTTGCACCACTCTTTTGTTCAATGTGGCAACACTATTATGTAAAAGGTTACAGCTCACTTATTTTGAATGTTGCAAGTCTCTTGTTTTAATGCTGCATCACACTTATGTTAAAGATGGCAACATTCTTAGGTTGTAAAATTACTAAAATATAGCAGTTGCGCATTAATTTCATTTATGCTAACCCTTCACCCCACAAAAGCAACAGCTTATTTATGCAATTTGCGTGCTGACAACTGTTCATGTCCTTAAGATCATTGAATACTTTTGATTTAGGGCAAGTCAATTTGTAATGGGGGGGGGGGTGGGGGATTAATCTACTGGTAGAGGAAGCTGGTCAACCAAAAAAATTTGGGCCAGTTCGTTCCAACCCCAAATTATATTACTTGTGCATTTAGGTTGATTAAATTTTGGCAATGATAAAGCACTTATCAGGAAATGATATGATCATGAATTTCTATATTTTCATGTTGACCAGGGTGTCGCAATGACTCTTTTACATGTACTAACAAGAATTGCATTCTGAATTGTCAAACTTGCGACGGTTTCAATGATTGTGGTGACTTTTCTGATGAGGAGTATTGTCGTAAGCATACACATTTTTCTTCAGTTGACTTGTTCAATCTTGTGAATTTGAAATGGCATCATCCTTTCCAGGTCACAAGGTCCTTTTTTTCAAGTTTGCAACATAGAATGCAGCAAAATTATAAAAGTCTGGGTTTTTATATATTGACTACCAAAACAATTATAAATCATTGCAACATTTATGTACTTTATTTTTTGCATGCATATGCACTAGTGACTTTTAGTTCAACTGGCATTAACTGTATAAGTGCACTTTATTCCAGCAACCCCCCCAGCAACCCCCCCAGCAAACTCGTCCTGCTTCGAGTGTGCATCTAACTATGAATGTGTGCCTGATCCAAGCTGGGTTTGCGATGGTATTGATGATTGCTTTAACAGAGAGGATGAATTGAACTGCACAGGTAAGATTAAAATTGTTTAAAATCACAGTACTATTATGTAGATTGAATGTTGCATCACTCTTTTGCTCAATGTGGCAACACTATTATGTAAAAGGTTACAGCTCACTTATTTTGAATGTTGCAACTCTCTTGTTTTAATGCTGCATCACACTTATGTTAAAGATGGCAAGATTCTTAGGTTGAATATTGCAACACTTTTTCTGTGGAAGATGGCAACATTCTTAGGTTGTAAAATTACTTAAATATATCAGTTGACAAATTAATTTCATTTATGCTAACCCTTCACCCCACAAAAACAACAGCTTATTTATGCAATTTGCATGCTGACAACTGTTCATGTCCTTAAGATCATTGAATACTTTTGATTTAGGGCAAATCAATTTGTAATGGGGGGAGGGATTAATGTAATGGTAGAGGAAGCTGGTCAACCAAAATATCTTGGGCCGGTTGGTTCCAACCCCAAATTATATTACTTGTGCATTTAGGTTGATTAAATTTTGGCAATGATAAAGCACTTATCAGTAAATGATATGATCATGAATTTCTATATTTTCATGTTGACCAGGGTGTCGCAATGACTCTTTCACATGTACTAACAAGAATTGCATTCTGAATTGTCAAACTTGTGACGGTTTCAATGATTGTGGTGACTTTTCTGATGAGGAGTATTGTCGTAAGCATACACATTTTTCTTCAGTTGACTTGTTCAATCTTGTGAATTTGAAATGGCATCATCCTTTCCAGGTCACAAGGTCCTTTTTTCAAGTTTGCAACATAGAATGCAGCAAAATTATAAAAGTCTGGGTTTTTATATATTGACTACCAAAACAATTATAAATCATTGCAACATTTATGTACTTTATTTTTTGCATGCATATGTACTAGTGACTTTTAGTTCAACTGGCATTAACTGTATAAGTGCACTTTATTCCAGCAACCCCCCCAGCAACCCCCCCAGCAAACTCGTCCTGCTTCGAGTGTGCATCTAACTATGAATGTGTGTATGATCCAAGCTGGGTTTGCGATGGTTACTATGATTGCTTTAACAGAGAGGATGAATTGAACTGCACAGGTAAGATTAAAATTGTTTAAAATCACAGTACTATTAGGTAAATCGAATGTTGCACCACTCTTTTGTTCAATGTGGCAACACTATTATGTAAAAGGTTACAGCTCACTTATTTTGAATGTTGCAAGTCTCTTGTTTTAATGCTGCATCACACTTATGTTAAAGATGGCAACATTCTTAGGTTGTAAAATTACTAAAATATAGCAGTTGCGCATTAATTTCATTTATGCTAACCCTTCACCCCACAAAAGCAACAGCTTATTTATGCAATTTGCGTGCTGACAACTGTTCATGTCCTTAAGATCATTGAATACTTTTGATTTAGGGCAAGTCAATTTGTAATGGGGGGGGGGGGGGTGGGGGATTAATCTACTGGTAGAGGAAGCTGGTCAACCAAAAAAATTTGGGCCAGTTCGTTCCAACCCCAAATTATATTACTTGTGCATTTAGGTTGATTAAATTTTGGCAATGATAAAGCACTTATCAGGAAATGATATGATCATGAATTTCTATATTTTCATGTTGACCAGGGTGTCGCAATGACTCTTTTACATGTACTAACAAGAATTGCATTCTGAATTGTCAAACTTGCGACGGTTTCAATGATTGTGGTGACTTTTCTGATGAGGAGTATTGTCGTAAGCATACACATTTTTCTTCAGTTGACTTGTTCAATCTTGTGAATTTGAAATGGCATCATCCTTTCCAGGTCACAAGGTCCTTTTTTTCAAGTTTGCAACATAGAATGCAGCAAAATTATAAAAGTCTGGGTTTTTATATATTGACTACCAAAACAATTATAAATCATTGCAACATTTATGTACTTTATTTTTTGCATGCATATGCACTAGTGACTTTTAGTTCAACTGGCATTAACTGTATAAGTGCACTTTATTCCAGCAACCCCCCCAGCAACCCCCCCAGCAAACTCGTCCTGCTTCGAGTGTGCATCTAACTATGAATGTGTGCCTGATCCAAGCTGGGTTTGCGATGGTATTGATGATTGCTTTAACAGAGAGGATGAATTGAACTGCACAGGTAAGATTAAAATTGTTTAAAATCACAGTACTATTATGTAGATTGAATGTTGCATCACTCTTTTGCTCAATGTGGCAACACTATTATGTAAAAGGTTACAGCTCACTTATTTTGAATGTTGCAACTCTCTTGTTTTAATGCTGCATCACACTTATGTTAAAGATGGCAAGATTCTTAGGTTGAATATTGCAACACTTTTTCTGTGGAAGATGGCAACATTCTTAGGTTGTAAAATTACTTAAATATATCAGTTGACAAATTAATTTCATTTATGCTAACCCTTCACCCCACAAAAACAACAGCTTATTTATGCAATTTGCATGCTGACAACTGTTCATGTCCTTAAGATCATTGAATACTTTTGATTTAGGGCAAATCAATTTGTAATGGGGGGAGGGATTAATGTAATGGTAGAGGAAGCTGGTCAACCAAAATATCTTGGGCCGGTTGGTTCCAACCCCAAATTATATTACTTGTGCATTTAGGTTGATTAAATTTTGGCAATGATGAAGCACTTGTCAGTAAATGATATGATCATGAATTTCTATATTTTCATGTTGACCAGGGTGTCGCAATGACTCTTTTACATGTACTAACAAGAATTGCATTCTGAATTGTCAAACTTGTGACGGTTTCAATGATTGTGGTGACTTTTCTGATGAGGAGTATTGTCGTAAGCATACACATTTTTCTTCAGTTGACTTGTTCAATCTTGTGAATTTGAAATGGCATCATCCTTTCCAGGTCACAAGGTCCTTTTTTTCAAGTTTGCAACATAGAATGCAGCAAAATTATAAAAGTCTGGGTTTTTATATATTGACTACCAAAACAATTATAAATCATTGCAACATTTATGTACTTTATATCTTTGCATGCATGCACTAGTGACTTTTAGTTCAACTGGCATTAACTGTATAAGTGCATTGCATGTGATTTAAAAAAAAAAACTTATTCCAGCAACCCTCCCAGCAAACTCATCCTGCTTCGAGTGTGTATCTAACTTTGAATGTGTGTATGATCCAAGCTGGGTTTGCGATTGTGACTATGATTGCTTTAACGGAGAGGATGAATTGAACTGCACAGGTAAGATTAAAATTGTTTAAAATCACAGTACTATTATGTAGATTGAATGTTGCATCACTCTTTTGCTCAATGTGGCAACATTATGTAAAAGGTTACAGCTCACTTATTTTGAATGTTGCAACTCTCTTGTTTTAATGCTGCATCACACTTATGTTGAAGATGGCAACATTCTTAAGTTGTAAAATTACCGAGTAAAATATAGCAGTTGACAAATTAATTTCATTTAGGCTAACCCTTCACCCCACAAAAACAACAGCTTATTTGTGCAATTTGCGTGCTGACAACTGTTCATGTCCTTAAGATCATTGAATACTTTTGATTTAGGGCAAGTCAATTTGTAATGGGGGGGGGGATTAATCTACTGGTAGAGAAAGCTGGTCAACCAAAATATCTTGGGCCAGTTGGTTCCAACCCCAAATTATATTACTTGTGCATTTAGGTTGATTACATTTTGGCAATGATGAAGCACTTATCAGTAAATGATATGATCATGAATATCTATATTTTCTTGTTGACCACGGTGTCGCAATGACTCTTTCACATAAACAAGAATTGCGTTCTGAATTTTCAAACTTGTGACGGTTTCAATAATTGTGTTGACATTTCTGAAGAGGAGTATTGTCGTAAGCATACACATTTTTCTTCAGTTGACTTGTTCAATCTTGTGAATTTGAAATGGTATCATCCTTTCCAGGTCAAAAGGTCCTTTTTTCAAGTTTGCAACATAGAATACAGCAAAATTATAAAAGTCTGGGTTTTTATATATTGACTACCAAAACAATTGTAAATCATCGCGACATGTATGTACTCCATATTTTGCATGCATATGCACTAGTGACTTTTAGTTCAACTGGCATTAACTGTATAAGTGCACTTTATTCCAGCAACCCCCCCAGCAAACTCGTCCTGCTTTGAGTGTGCATCTATCTATGAATGTGTGCCTGATCCAAGCTGGGTTTGCGATGGTATTGATGATTGCTTTAACAGAGAGGATGAATTGAACTGCACAGGTAAGATTGAAATTGTTTAAAATCACAGTACTATTATGTAAATTGAATGTTGCATCACTCTTTTGCTCAGTTGACTTGTTCAATCTTGTGAATTTGAAATGGCATCATCCATTTCAGTTCAGCTAGAAATATACAAATAAAAAACGGACTATAGCAAAACTTATATGACTATCTAAAATTATCAAAACTGAAAGCTTTCATCTGGGCCCTCCTTTACGAACCTTAATATTAACAATAAGAAAAGTTCAATTTCTACGACAAATTTGCTCTTTGCCAATCAAATGCGTTGATTTCAGTAGCTTATAACAGTTATTGTAATTCTAAATATATTACTCATTGCGGATATAGTATCGAAAATAATATCGCTAGTGATATTCGTTTGTCTCGCAATGTGGTCAATAAGGAATCTAAAAGATCACGACGTTTTGTATGCTACTGCGATACTTCGTCAGGTGATAAAAACTATTGTAAGCAAGGGTCTTTTATACTTTACGGGAGGACCGGTGGAGCGGTCTATAATTCGATCGATAATTGGAACAATAACGCCCAATGCCTATTGGTCGATGCACACGGTGATCGACCAATCACCAAGGCCGCTGGTTCGGCCGCTGGTTCGGCTGATGCACCAGGCCTATTGGCCGACGCATACGGTACTCAACCAATCAACGGGCCGCTGGCTCGGGCCGTCTGCTGAGTGGAATCGACCGTTGTTGGCTGGCAGGACGGCGAGTGTCATGGCGGCGTATCGTCCGCATCCAACATTCGGGGATATCGATCCCGTTGTCTCTGTTGAAATTATTAGGATTGAGACAGATATTGATAGCTTCTTTTACCCTCCGTGTATACCAATACCAATACCAAATTGTTAATTGTTAACAATTTTAATGAAACAGGGCCCGGGTGTGGAGTAAAAAAAATGAATGTTTAAATATGAAGAATATATGATTTATGGGTAAAAATTTAAATATTATGACCTTAATTGCATAAATTACCATAAATATGCAAACATCAGCTTATTTTTATGCAATTTGCATTCAGAAAATTATAGCACAAAAGATAATTGCAAGCGAATGAAATACTTCATCACTGCACACACACGTCGGAAGGAAGCGTCTATAGATTTGAATACATTTGCTTGATAAACGACTTTGCATAGTAGGCCTATGATATCGAGCAAATGGCGATGCCTATATTGTCCTTAGAAACTGTACATTATGCTAAGAATATCTTGTTCTATATACCTCTCACATACACTTTGATGGGGTATCATGTAGATTAATGGGCAAGAATACAATAAATCTCTCAGAATAACTTAAGTTATTTCTTGGGGTGAGGTTTCCTTTAATCATCTTAACAGACAAAATTCATCATATTATTGTACATGGGTTTTCTTCTTTACACTACTAAATTTTCAGCAGTGCATCTGACTTTAGGAGAAATGTGTTTGATCTCATCACCAAACTATCCTTCATTATTTCATATCTTAAACTTTAAACAAATATTTAAAAATAATTTTCTACATACTCTTAATTAATAGTGTTGAGAAAAGTATGTGTGTGCATATATGTGTGATTGTATATTTCTTTATTCATACTGATTAACAGGCACAAGTGAAATGAAACACATGCCTATGTTTAAGCAAATAATGCAATATTCTTTTGTTTTCCTAGGTACTACTACGGCTAGTCCAACCAATGACCCGATTTCAGGTCAGTATTACCATGATAACTAATCCATTGGTAAACACGTCTTTAAACACTGCACTCAATTATTTCATATATCTTTAGACAAACGTTTTTAAATAATTTTCTACATACTCTTATTTTAATGTTGAAAAGAGTATGTGTGTGCAAATGTATGTAAGTGTGTGCTTTTTTTATGTGCAAATACCCCATGTGTCACCTGTATTTTAAAACTATTTTATCTGACCTTCTTTGAACCTAAATGTGCATACCTTATATTAAGCTACATTAAGGGTTGTTGTTGATTTTATTTAGACACGGTAAAAACACACTTTCAGCCCCAAAGGCTGTTTTTCAGTATGTCCATTTGTATGGTAATACCCAAATGAATTTGACGTCAAGATTACCATACACCGGAAAAAATACAATACAATCATATGAGCAAAACTAATGTAGGACATTATGGCAAAGTGCAATTGCAGTAAATAAAAGTAAAAGAAATAGATTTTTTTTCAAGAATTTAAATCTATGACTTGAACCAATTTGATGATCTGCATGTCCTTTTTTCATTTAAACAGACAATATTTATCATCAAATTATTGTACTTGGTTTATTTCTTTACACTACTAAAGTTTCAGCGGTTAACCTGACTGCTGGAGAAACGCGGTCAATTTCATCACCAAACTATCCTCATGAGTATCCAAACAACGCCTATTACACTTGGTACATCACGGCTCCATCAAACTACTCTGTGATCATCACATTCATAGCATTTAATCTGGAGAGTGGCTATGACCATCTGAGCATAGGGAATGGTCATACGCCTGGGAACTTGGTGGCAAAAACTTTCTCAGGACAAGATATACCAGCTTCTTTGAGGTTTGTGTAAATGTATACATTATTTATATTTGTGCATTTTTAATGCACATGTACTTGCATTTTAACTTGAAGAAGCCATATGAACAAAATAGTGTTTCACCTATACATGTGTCTCTAAATTTGCGCATGTGTGTGTGTTCATGTAACTCAAATGTTCTGTTATGATGGGTGTGACGTCTCATCCCAACAAATTTGGATATAAAGTACCGGTACATTAGTTTTTGTTGTATGTCAGTTTCTGGATTAATGCAATTTTGTCATTTTGGTCGGTCCGTCTTTTGTCATTGTGATAAGGATATTTCTCTATTAAAGAAAGTAGGTGATCTTGCTCTCAACAGCAACTCACTTTCTCCTGTGCTACAAACTGAAAACCTCTGAGACTCTGATGTTATCTGCCATGTCTCAGATATTTAAAACCATTTTTGCCTGTACGACAGATTATGAGTTGGTGCCAGGTGGTTCCTTCGATCACACTGGAAAAGAAAAGAAAGAAACAATGAAATCATACTTTGGGTAGTCTCTCCCAATGACATCTGATGTGGTTTTGGACCTAACACTGCTCTATGAAATGACTAACTATAATAAGATGCAAATCAGGATGGTTTACAGGCAAGCTACAGTTAGATTAGTTTTGGGGTATTCTTGCAAATGTAAACAAAAATCAAAAGGATTGCTATGACTATGAAATGTTTGTTTTTTATTCGTAAAAAAGCTAACCTTTAATAATACTATGGCATTTGGTTATGAAGTGTGAAATAGCAGTGTATCCAGAACATAGTGAATAATCAGATAATATGTATTGATATCATGAAAGGTGTTTTACAATTTTGTCTTGTTCTCCAGATTGTACAGTTCTTATAGTTGGATGCGATTCACCAGTGACGGTTCAGTCAAGCGTCAGGGATTCCAGCTGCAGCTAACAGTGATCGCTGGATCTTTAGGTATGTACACATATCTGGTTTTGGTTTTGGTTTTAGCTCATCCAGCCCACATTGGTGCGATGAGCTAACAGTATGCAATTGCATTTGGCGTCCATCATCCATCCACAATTTCTAAATGTTTCCTCTTCATAATTTCTCATCCGATTTTGATTCTGTTTGCTTTATGGATAGGGCTGGGTAGGGGGAGTGGAAACTTCTACACAGAATTGTGAAATTTGTATTAATTTTGCTTATTCATGCAAATTGATTCAAAATCACAAAAAACATTTTCTCCTTCATTCATTGACCAACTTTAATTTTTTTTCTTTTACAGAGGTGAATGAGATCCGCAGAAATTTTTCATATAATTTTGAAAGTTTGCTTTAATATGATAATTCATTCCATTTTTTCCAAAAATTGCCCCCCCCCCCCCCCCCCAAAAAAAAATGCAAAAAATTACAAGAAAAACCTTCTTCTCCATAATTCATTGACCAGTTTTGTTTTGTCTGTTTTCTCTAATAGAGCTAAGTTACATACACATAAATTCTACACAAAATGTTGAAATATTGACTCAAACATCAATTATATTTTTTGCTATTACAGCAGAACCTAGCATAATGCTAAAAAACAGCAGAACAGGGATAGAATGACGCTAAAATGCAGCGGAACATAGAATTACGCTGAAATACAGCAAAACGTAGAATGACGCTGATATACAGCAAAACATAGAATGAGGCTAAAATACAGCAGAAAATAGAATAATGCTAAAATACAGCGGAACATAAAATGATGCTTAAAAATACAGCAGAAAATAGAATGATGCTAAATACAGCAGAACCTAGAATTATGCCAAAATACAGCAGAACCTAGAATTACGCTAAAAAACAGCAGAACCTAGAATTATGCTGAAATACAGCATGAAGTAGAATTATGCCAAAATACAGCAGAACCTAAAATTATGCTAAAAACAGCAGAACCTAGAATTATGCTGAACTACAGCAGGAAGTAGAAATTAGGGTGAAATGCAGCAGAACATAGACAAACAAATCAAGAGAACACAGAATTGCGCTAAAATACAGCAGAACATAAAATTAAACTAAAATATGTAGAATATGATATTTTAGTGTAATATATAGGGGAACCCTGTGTCTGCTCTCCTAATATTTCACTTGAAATCAACAAGATTTGTTACCGTTATATTGTACTCCCCTTATGCTTGATGTCATTTATTTTCTTATATATATATAACTAGATTAAAGATACTTAAAGATGTCCCTTTTGCAGCCAACATCACATTATGTAGAACGTTGCAGGAATTATGAATATGTCATGAATGTCCTATCTGTGAAATTTAAATGTTAGCAGTGTCCTAGTATTCAAATTATGCAAGGAAACCCATTTACTTTCTAGACTTCCCTGTCAGACACTATTGAGTGACTGACTGACATCTTCTTTTTCTTTGGTAATAATTACATACATAAAATGAGCTGTATACGTACATTTGTCTACATCAATAACCCACTACTTGTAATGACCAAAATCAAACTGATTGAATGTTTGTGCAGCACCAAACGTAAGACCATTCGGTACAAGGGTCTGAAAATCAGACTATTACTTAGGTGATTGCAATCACTTGTGTGGATTCAACAACTAATGGTCGTTATTTTCGTAAAAAAGCCATTTTCAAACCCTTTCGTTTTGAGGGTAGTTCTAAATAAGAATTGTCTTTCAAATGCCGTTGGAATCTAACATTTTTTTTTTTTTTTTTTTTTGACCTGCAAATGGGACATAGAACCTTTAAAGTGTGCCACAGGTTTTGTCAAAATTTGTGTAAGAACAATGTCATTTTGACATTGCAAAAAATAAAGGTTCTAATGTCTGCCCACTCATTCACTTTACATTCAGTTCGTAATTTCGACATGAAAATCTGTCTATGCTTGTGGATAAAAGTACTAAATCGGATATATCTCATTACTCTAGCCACACATTTATTCAAAGAAGTGTTTTGGGTGGTCTTTTAACATTAACTGTTTATGTCCGTTGGGCCGTTCAATACTTTGGATTGAGGGCAAGTCGATTAGATATTACATCTGCATTTAGGTTGATTCAATTTCTATCAGTAATTGATTTGTTTATGAGTTTCTATATTTTCATTTTGACCAGGATGCGGCAATGACTCTTTCACATGTATCAACAAGAATTGCGTTCTGAATTCTCTAACTTGTGACGGTTACAATGATTGTGGTGACTTTTCTGATGAGGAGTATTGTCGTAAGCATACACATTATTCTTCAGTTGACTCGTATAATCATGTGAATTTGAAAGGGCATCATCCGTTCCAATTGGCGAGAAATAACTATAACGGACGATATCAAAACCTAAATCTAAAATAATCTAAAATTATAAAAACTGAAAGCTTTCAACTGTCTCAACACCTTGGTCCTGTTTCATAAAACTTTGTATTAATAACAAGTAACAAAAGCTGTTACAAGCTACTGAAATCGTGGCTTTTGATTGGCAGAAAGCAAAATTGGCATAGAAATTTAGCTTTTGTTATTGTTAACAAGATTTATAAAACAGGGCCCAAGTGTTGAGTTAATGATACTTATTAATGTACCCACCAGTTAGATGTTATTGAAGGCAAAGTTGTATGGATCACAACAATTGTATTGAATTCCTTTGCAATTACCATTGTACTTTTGATGATGTCTTTATGCTTAGAATAGAATACAACACAACACCTCTACTACCTTCCTTTAAGGCATCTGGTAACATTGTTAAATCTGAGAGGCATGGTCCTACGTGTTATCAGTGTCTGTGATATGGTGTAATAATGAAGTCCTGAAAAAATTGCGCTTCAAAATGATCATGAAGTGCCTCAAAAAAGTAAAAATCTTTGAGTGACCGGTTTTACCACACTCATTTTCCCCAATAGACTGTAGTGTTATGAAAACCGTTAGGCAAACACAAAATTTGATTCCGATTTCCAATCATAAATATCTTGATAATGAGACAGGCTATCGGCTTGTAAAAGTCATGGGGATCCTGACTGACCTATTTATAATTATCATTGCAGCATGAGCTAAATCCAGGATTTTGTTTCAGAATCTGAGACAAAGTTACCCAATCCCTTAATATTATTCAAATCGAAAAATAATCTACTACGATCTTAATCATGTTAAAATGTTGACTATTTCACCTACCCGGTATAAGTGATTTTCCATTTATGTAGAATGCTGTAATGTAGTGGAATGTGCTATTGTGTACCATTTGAATGATTTCTTAGAGACGACCAAAATATATGACAGCTACCTATGAATGGTTATTTTCTGCTTAGTTAGACCTGTAAGACTCTTTATCATGTATTGTACTCAAATTTAAACAAGGGATTCATCTTAAAGATAAACTCCAGTACTGGTAAAAAAAAAGAAATTAATTCTCACAGAATCAAACGAAACTTACACTGAATGTTCAAGATTACAAATAAATGACATGTGCCAAACAATTTTGGAAGAAAATGTATACTGGCTGAGTAATGAGCATAGAAAGACAAGGAAACCAAGGTAGTACCATCCCAGACGCGCAATTTTTTTTTACACGCTAGCCTGGCCATTTCTATGATAAACACCATGGAAACGACTAATATTAGTCTAGCAGCCTACATGCGAGGTGCATGATGATACACATGTACATCATGCATGACAATCATCAGATAAAGACATTAGCTGGCCCTTTTAAAAGAGACGGCCATCGCAGCCATTGGGCGAAGGAATTCAAAAACTTAATCTACTTTAATTTAATTTAGGAATTTTACATTAATCTTGATCTAAGGAGACACGAACGAACGAACGTTCGGGAACGTTCAGCTAGAGAGCAACCAAGTTAAACTGCGGTAGTGCATACCTATATGTAGGCTTTACCACCAGCGCACTTTTACAAGTATTACGGCGAAAGTGGCCAGGCTAGCGTGTAAAAAAAATATTCGCATCCCCGACACCATGTGTGTTGTCCCATATATAGCTTTCTATGTGAGTGCTTGTTACTTTACCAAGACTCGGTCAAATTTATTATGATTTTGATGACTCCAGAACCTTGCAGTGCACACCAATACTTACATGCTCCATGATCAACTGTTTCTGATCCTTTCACACCTTTTCTTTCACAATGCAATCGCATTACCAGTACTAAAGTTTATCTTTAACTTGAGATTTAGGTTTTCCTTTTGTAAAACGTAATTTCATACTCAGGGTTTGGGGTTTGGTTTACTGAATTAGTAAAACACGAACCTACAATGTACATGTACATGCATATACACATACTGTTCATGTTAATTTTCCCCTTCTTATTGTATGATATTTTCTGTTTATCAAACAGCACCCTGTGTTCCTCTAGAGAATATAGGTGAATGTGGACAATTACCGTATGACAGAACATACTTCTCGAATCAGTATTCTCCAAATTCTCCTCAGGCAGTTCTTTCTTACAATTTTGTGAGTAGCTCCAGTGTGTTTTATATCTAATTTCATTCTCTGGATTACACATAAATATTTCTTTACACTTGATAACTAATGTGCTGTAGTAAAGCAATTTTTTTTCAGAAAGAAATTTATGAAGGATGTTATCAGTATTATTACAAAGGAGAAACTTGTATCATAACGTCCATGCCAAAAGTGTCCATATAGATTTCCTTTATACAAAAAAGTTGCTTTATGAGATGAAATAAATTTTATACAGGCCAAAACGATTGCATTGAACATACAAAATCTATAACAGTAGCAATAAGAGGGACTGCGGTGATGCTATTTGCACAGTTTGTGTTGAACCTCTTTCTTATAATATTGAGTCGTAGTACCTTTACATTGGGAAACCCCATTTCATTTCATCCATCCTGCATTCATATTGAAAAGGCAATGTTTTGTTTTCTTCTCTATGCTGTTTGGGTCCAAGTATTTTTGTTGTACACCTTGCCAATTAAATATTTGTATTTTGAATTATACTGTGCCATGAACCTGGGTTGAAAGGGAAGTCCACCCTGATATTAAGTTGGTTTTAATAGAAGCAAGAACATGAGAGAAACACGTCAGTGAAAGTTTGTGCAAAAACCAATTAAAAATAACAGAGTTTTTAATTTTTGAAGGTGCTATCAATCAAACATAAATTGGTAACCCTGTGATGTATCTTGTGAGCTCTCCTCCCATTTGCCCTGTACTTACAAAAATTTCAAAAATTATATTTTCCCTGAAGAAAATTGTCAATCATACATTCACTCTAGATATAGTTATTGCACATATGTTGTATGGCAACCCATGTAAGAAACAAATGTATGCCGTCATCAATAACTAAGAAAAAAAATGAAAGTTTATGAAACTTTCTGTGCTAAGCAAATTTTACAGGAGGTCTCAAGATACATCACATAACTGCCAATTCGTGTTTGATTTATCGCAACTTCAAAATTCGAAAAATTTCTTTAAAATTTTTAATCAATTTTTTCTCAAACTCTCTCTTTCTGATCTGTTTCTCTCATTTTTCTGCTTCTATACCAAACCAATATCAGGGTAGACTTCCCCTTTAAATGTTTAAATCTTTTATCACATTCCTACAACTATTATTTTGAATGAAGATTATACACAGTTTACAAGGTTGTCATCCCAGAGCCATCGACCTTGCATGCAACTTACTGTTTCCTGAATGCATCCATCAAGGACCTACAAATCGCCCATGCTACTCAGATTGTGTGAATATTACAGCACACTGTAGAGACCTCTTTGAGCAGCACTCAAACATGTCTTGGCCAGTGAACTGCAAAGACTTTACAGATAAAGGGAGAACACCTGATGGTTACTGCCAGGGAGCCACAGGAGGTAGGGATGATACAACATTTCATTTCATTTATTGGTTCAACCATTTTTTTAAAACAACATTCAGAAATACAAACAATGTTGGAAGGACATATACAAAACATGTTGGACATACATGTACAAAGTAAAAATGGTTAGGGAACCCGAGAGAAGCTTAAGCTTGTAAGTGGGGTTCCCTGTACAATAAACAGGTAAAATTGTATAACAAAAATCAGATAATAAACTAAGACAAAACTAAACCATAGCACCCGTCGGCATTCACCGGTTAGTGCGTTACGCCGCAATAGCTGGCAGCAACTGCTCTGGGCGTTATTTCTTCAAAGATGTAGGGTTAGGGTTGAAATTGGGATTTTAGGTCAGGGTTGAGGCTATGATTAGTATAGTAATGGGTATAGTTTTGAAATCAGGAACTCTTTTAGTTTTATAGACAATAACCATAGAGCAATTATCGCAGAAGCATGTATTGAACAACTGCAATTAATGTACACTTTAATACTATAGAAGGAGTTCCAAGTTGATGGCCCTGAATTTGATAATTTAATATGGTGTCATCTTGTGTAGCACTCATGTTCATCATGCTGTGACGACCCTAGCGCTCCAACTGGTCCAGCGGTTACTTCAAATTGGTATCCTAGCTTGTCATAGATATTGCATGATTACTTCATCAGTAATAGAAAGCCAAATCCAAATCAGAAAATGTTGAATTCTGCTCTTTAATTCACACCTTGTCTCTCCCTCTCTCGTTCTCACTCTTTCCTTGTCTCTTTCTCTTCCTGTTCGTTTCCTCCCATCACTAACTATCTCCCATCACTATCTATCTTTCTTAATATTGAAACTCCCACTTTTCTCTCTTTCAACCCATCCCGTCTCCAAACATATAAAATACATTCCTATTATACATATTTAATCGTTCATCATTATTCATTGCATGTTGCTGTCTTCCTTTTACTAATTTGGCACATTACAGTTGAGTTTTTATGCACATTTTGTCTAATTTTGTCTTTTAATCAAATTGTATTATTTTTTATGGTGATTTATATAAATACATACTACCAACTTTAAACCATTGTACTTTTCGATATTAGATGAATGTTTCTTAAGTTTTGTAAATTATTTTGCATGACTCCCTTAATACTAGTAAAGAACCTATCAAAGATTCATATATCTTTCTTTACAATTTGTTTCTATGTTAGACCTGTTCAAAACTGACATCTGTGGTACAAGACCAGCATATAGACAGAAATTTGCCGAAATAGTAGGTGGTGTGGATGCAAATGAAGGCGAATTTCCCTGGATGGTACATTTGAAAGATAACGGATTTGGTTTCTGCGGAGGTACTCTAATCTCTTCCGAATGGGTAGTGACAGCAGCTCACTGTGTGTAAGTTGGACCTTTGCACTTGTTTTCATAAAGCACACCGTACCAGTTACAAGGTAACCAACCAAAGTGCTTAAAGCATTATTATCCTGGTCAGTGGACTCTTTACTCTCTTTGGAGCATTCCAGTCGGTAACTTTTACAGGCTTGCACATGCTAATCTAAGCACATCCCACTGGGTATCCATCTAACACTTGGATGAAGAGCAGCAATGTAGAGAAAATGCCTCGCTGAAGGACATAGTACCATGCTGGGCCTAAAACCCAGGACCTTTGTATCCCCATTCAAATGTTTAAAATACATATATGACTCCTATTTCATTCAATAATGATTTTTCAATGTTTGCTGTAGAGGTCTAAGGCAGGTTCCTGCAAAATCACAGCAATACTATATTTCCCATCCTACATTTGGTCGTGGACAACTTCAATAGCCCCTTTTCTTAAAGGAATATTCTATATAGAATAAGAAGCTCATGCAATAATTGGTTTGGTATTATTTCCTTAATAACATATTCTAGAATATAGAAAGTATAAATTGTCCTTTTGAAGTACATGTATTGTCTTCATATCACTGGGAGGCTCTAAACAGTATTACAACTGGTGATTAGAGGCCCCTCTTAGATTTGATAATCATAATTGCTGTATTATACGGCTCAAAAAGTATGTAGAAAGAGCATAAATATTGTAATATACCAGGTAAACAATTTTACAAAATGGAGATATTGTTTTATTTTGATTTCATGGGCAACATACATGTATGGATTGAAGAAAGTTTGGCAGTCTATTATCTTTTGCTTAATAATACAGAACTATCACTTCCGAAACACATCAAATGTTTATCCTTTATACCGTAGACACCATTGCCAATAGAATGGAAATAAACTTCTTTTATCAATAAAGTTGTGATTAAGCATTTTGTCACAATCATTCATGAAAAGAGGTAAGAAAAACTATTCCAACTCTATGGGCAACAGTGTATATATTTGTATATGAATGTATGTTTATATATAAATATATATATATATACACACATATACATATTTACATACGCTCTTGCCCATACAGTTGGAATGTTCTTTTTCTTACCTCTTTTCTTGAAATGATTGTGACAAAATGCTTGATTCTTGATAGACAAAGAATGTCTTATCACAACTTTATTGATAAATCTCTATGACTCTTCAGATTTATATATATATATATACGGTATACATATTTATGTACATATGTGTGTGTGTGTGTGTGTACACATTATGCATATGCATGTATATATGTTTTTGATCATGGAATCAGATTTAATGCACAAATTTTTGTTAAGTGCCTCATTATTACAAATTATTTCATTCACCTGGTACAAATAATTTTATTTCAAAAGTCGGAATGCGAGTTTCGTGTTGTTCGGTAGGACAAAATATAATAGCTGTGTTCCCACGATGGCAATTTTGGTTGGCGTACGGTTCATGTTTAGAGCTATTTTGGGTAAATATGGGCAACTGAATAAGACTCACTATTTAAAGTTCAAAAGAAATGTTTAAGAATAGCTACCAACTCTCATTATGTAGCACCATCTGCACCTTTTTTTATCCCCTCGCAGACGAAGTCGGAGGGGATAAACGATGTCGTGTGACCGTCCTGTCATAACAAATCTGGTTTCCGTTCGATAACTTTAGTAACATTGAAATTAATATCGCTAGTGACATTCGTTTGTCTCGCAATGTATAGTCAGCAAGGGATCTGAAAGATCACGACGTTTCATGTGCCGCGTGTAACGTGCTAACACGACTAGAGGGTAGGGTAAATTGACCGTGCGGATGCTCTCACATGGCACCCTGAGTATCAAAATGATAAGAAATTTGGTCCAGTCTTGGTAAAGTTACCAGCTCTGTATATATGGGACTGCACAAACATGTGGCATAAAAATCAGTCACAATTTTTATGATGTTATATATGCCATATTTAGAATATCAAGGCATTTGCAGATCCATGCCTTCCAGAGAACATTTTTTTCTCTGATGTTCTTCCACACTTGCAAAATACAATGATAACACTCACAAATTATTGTTCACCTCTTCCCAGAACTCAACCTTCTCTTTAAGGTTCAACATTTTCTGGGGCCCTCAAGTGGGCCCCGGACCTTACACCATAAAGGCTTTAGCACTTTGCGCGTACAATCTGTACATTTCACACCCCCCTTTTGGAAAATCCTGGATCTGCCCCTGGCTTCCGGAAGTTACGCTGATTATAAGACTGGGTCAGTGGAAGGTCGTGTTAACTTGATCGTGGCAAGTTGGTCCGAGCAAGAGGGTATGGACAACTAATGGTGTGAGTTAAATATTTATGGGATATTTACTGCTGCAGGGATTAACTTATGCCAACTAGCAAGCCCCTGTCTGAACATGGCTTATGTTTGGCTAACCTAGAAGCAATTAGTGGATGTAATTCACATTCTGACTATTGAAATACAATTATTTGTAACAGGTGAGTGAAATGATTTGTAACATGGCAGTTAACAAAGAGTTATGAATATTAAACATTTTATTACATTCCCAGAATGTTTATTACTTATCTATTAATGACTCATTTTCAATATTGATTTTTTTTTTGGTGTGTGTTTCAGTGTTTTTCTTCACTCTGATGATCTCTACGCTATTTGTTTTAACATAATGACTGTGATATTGAACATTTTGATGTTTCAAAACATGTATGTTATGTGTTGTTTTGATGAAAGTGTTGAAATAAACTTTGAACATTATATTTCATCTCCATAGCTCTTCTGGTAGCCGCTATACTGTGGATGAGGTTGTCTTTGGGAATCTCAACATTGAAAGCACTTCACCATATCGCCTCAGCATTACACCCAGTCAAATATTCATTCATCCCGACTATGATTATTTCACCAATGATGCAGATATAGCACTCATCCAACTCTCTACGCTAGTCAATTACACTGATTACATCAGACCAGCATGTCTTGCAAATTCATCTCAAGAAACCACTGTATACAAGCAATGTATAGTAAGCGGATGGGGAAATACTCAAATTGGTACGTGGTAGCTCAATTTTGGTCTTACAATTTTTTTTTTTTTTGGGGGGGAGGGGGTAGGCGAGGAGGGTTGGCCATGCAGGCACCTAGTACACTCTTCCAAAATTGTCATAACACAAGGGTCCTCATATTTTAGGGATCCCTTTCAAAACAAAAGTAGGAAAACAAAATTAACATTAACGTTCATTGGGGTCCTCGAACACCTGAGCCAGAAGCTTATAGGAACCGCATCCAGTGTAGGAAAATACGGACAAAAAAAATTTAAAAAATGGAAAATGCTAAAATATTTGGTATAGTAGTGGTTAGAATGAAATAATTCTGATTTTCTTCATATTTTTCACTTTTATGCTGTGTATACCGGCAGCTAGTTCACTAAAGAGTGGTTTTGAGGACAGAAATGTAATACATAAATCATGATGCTTGTTGCAAAGATTGCTGGTTTGCGAGGTCTTTTTCTATTATTTTTGTTTCTCTGTGCACGTGTGCAGAGTTGCATTTATGTTTTGTTACCAGACTCGCATTATCAGTAAAACTTGTCATTTTTTATTTGTTTAGTAATGCAAGCATGAATATGATAGTAAACATGTAAATAGATGAAGTGTCACGTTTTCCCCATTTTTAAGTAATCAGATTGACCGAGCAGTTTTCTATCAACCTGATTAATTCTTATTGCATTATGGCTGCAGTTTTGCACAAATTCTATCACAAATCCCATTGGACAGTATCACATCTGGCATTCAAGAAGTTAAAATGGTGAATTTTTTCATATCATATTCTGTAGATGGATATCCAGACCACTTGCAGAAGGCAGTCGTGGGTTTGATTAGCAGAATCACCTGTGGAAGTCTACTTGGGATTGAAAGCTTTACAGACAACATGATATGCGCAGGATATGAAAGAGGAGATATAGATACCTGTGATGTTAGTTTTTCCTCTTCTACATTTGATAGTTGAATATTAATTCATTATTTAGATAAAATAGGGTATTTGTTAGAGAGCATACTATTGGCTTGGAAGATATCAACTAGCTGACTCTCAATATTTTGTTATATGTGCATGAGCGTGAACCTTACATGCACAATATGTGTACTAAATTGAATTAGACTCTGCACCTCTCCCCTGCATGTATCCATTCATTGCATTATCTTAGCTGTGAACATGTAATTCAAGGGCAACCTGAATATAATCCAGAGCGCCTGACTCCAGATATGAGATATATACCCATACATACCATAACTACCCCAAATGTTGTATAACAAATAATGCATGCATTGCATCGCTCAATATATAATACCCCCCCCCCCCCCCCAAAGAAAAAAAAAATGCAGAATTTCCCAGGCTCATGCCTGTGGCCCCAGTGAAATATAACATCACTTGTGCAATTGCTAATTTGTCAGTGAAAATATTTTATTGCATGTATAGTGAATGCCAGAACATGAAATAATAGTATAATATTATATTTTGAAGGGTGATAGTGGTGGTCCTTTAGCGTGTGAAGGTCCAGATGGTAGATGGCACCTGGTCGGTGTAACTAGTTGGGGATATGGATGTGCGGAACCAGGAAACCCAGGAGTGTACGCGAGAGTCTCTGAGCTGTTGCCTTTCATTCTAGGAGTTGTGAAAAGTATGTTTAAGATCATAAATATCTTGGTATTGAAAGAAATTTAACATATGACAACACAAGCATTTTTTTTTTAATGAATGCATCTCAGAAATATATTCTGTAAAGAGAAAGCTCTAATCATGCTATTTAAAAAAAACACCAATGAAGCAACATTGGTTTAATTAAGCAACAATATATGTATAGAAACCCAATTGTTATATGAAAATTAATCATGGAGACACAATTTTTACAATTGGTAAATCTAAATTCGAGACATGTTTAGGAGAATTTATGTAGAGGATAAGTTTTGTGCCCCCTCTATGACTTAAATTTGTTTGTTTTTTAGTGCAGAATAGATTCTTCCTTATTATTAACAATATATAACTTCACAAAACGTGTAATGCAGAGCGAAGAGAAAACCAAGGATATATGAAATTCCAAATTTTTACATAAATGATTTCAAGTGATCTGTCTATTATCTCATTTGAACAATAAATAATTGCTTTTTTATTGCAGATTACGCCGGCAGTGTTCCCCCAACATTAGGTATTGTTGTAGTTTCAGCACTTTTATCAATTAATACATTTAAAACCATATAATGCAAACAAATATAAACGTCTTTCCACTTTCTCCAACTCCTTTGTTATCTCTTTAAATTCAAGTTATTAATTAGTTTGCAGGCTGGTGCAGTGTGGTGGGAATTGGTATATGGGCAAGTCCCTGGTATTTCCTCTTGTGTCGCATACGTAATGATTGGGCACCTAATATTTGACTTAAAATTTGCCAATTTTTTATTAAAATTCCTTTGATGCTTAATGTGATTCTACTCATTACATTCATTATGTTCCCATGTCTGCACACTCATTCAATTTACATGTCGCTTTGGGATTCTTGAGTGGAAACTTACCATATCGAGGCTGGTGAATAGAATTGCTAAAATTTTACTGATATTTTTTACTTGTTTTTCACATGTATCTCTATATCTATTTATGATAACAGAGACACAAACAAATTTGTGTTCGTTAGTGTTTTATTTCATAAGAATCAGTTGCACGTATATGTATGCGTAGACATATATAGGCACTCTAGCAATACAATGATTCATGGAATTCTTGATTAAAACTAAAAAGTATCACTATCCTTGATATTTTTTTTTATATACTGCATATGAATATCCTAGGCCTCTGATTGGCCAAAACTGCAGGCATAAAATTTGAAACTGACTGCTGGACAGTGTAGCTAAACAAATATTGAATGCGCACAGTGCATATGTGAACATGCTTTAAATTTCACTAGAAAATGAGACAAATCCCTAAGAACCATTAAAGGTCTGCATGGGTACAATGTATTCATGGGCATTACATTGGGGACCCACTAAACACAAGAGTATTTATGCCATTAACAGCAGATACAGGAGATTGGCAGTACACATCTTGTAGACTTGAAAGCGATTTTTTTTTTTTTTTATTATTTTTTTTAGGACTGATCAAATGTCAGGATACAAATTTTAAGAAACAAAAATACTTGGTATTCGTTCTGACGTACTTGTTCCCATCAGCCCAAGTCTTGGAGATAAGGTCCTTGCAGGTTGACAAAACACTAGCTGTACCAGCTGTCAAAAATCCTAGCCATCAAGCTAAACTAAAACATGATTTCAACCCTAATCCTAGCCTTATGTTCTTGACGAAAATAATCGTAGATCAATCATCTGAGTGTACAGCAGCTGTCGGAGCACAGCACAGCTGAGAGCACAGACAAGAATTTGCTGATAGCGCATGCACAAATATATTGAAATTCCAATATTAAACTACACTCAGCAAAACAAGAAAGTGGACACTATTTCTAATTAAGATTTAAGTAAATAAGTATTTGAAGTAAAGTTATATTTATATATCAAAATAAATATATATAGTAATCCTTGTTTAAGCCTCGGTCACAAATGCCATTACAAACTGCTACGAACACCGTACGAACGATTTTCAGACAATGGAAATTCGGGAAGACAATGGAAAAACAGATTCGTACGAAATTATCGTTCGTACGAAACTTTGTGACCGTAGCATTAGATGATATGCAATTGGAATTGTACCATTCATGCATGAGTGAGCATAGCCATTTACCAATAAATGAGTCTCTAAAAGAAAATTGCGAAAATGGATCATCGATCTGGCCATTCAAATGTGATGAGCATTTAGATCTTGTAGAATCAAATGTATCAAGAAACTACTAAAAAATGGGATTTTCTTTCATTCAATTCCTTTATTCATACTGATTAACAGTCACAAGTAAAATGAAACACATGCCTTTGCTTTATGTTTAAGCAAATAATGCAATATTCTTTTGTTTTCCTAGGTACTACTACGGTTAGTCCAACCAACGACCCAATTTCAGGTATTACCATGATAACTACTCCATTGGTAAACACGTCTTTAAACACTGCACTCAATTATTTATATATCTTAAACAAATGTTTTAAAATAATTTTCTACATACTCTTATTTTAGTGTTGAGAAGAGTACACGTGTGTGCAAATGTATGTGAGTGTGTGCTATTTTTATGTGCAAATACCCCATGTGTCACCTGTATTTTAAAACTATTTTATCTGACCTTCTTTGAACCTAAATGTGCATACCTTATAAGCTACATTAAGGGTTGTTATTTAGACACTGTAAAAACACCCTTTCAGCCCCAAAGGCTGTTTTTCAGTATGTCCGTTTGTATGGTAATACCCAAATGAATTTGACGTCAAAATTACCATACACCGTAAAAAATACAATACAAACATATGAGCAAAAATAATGTAAATAAAAGTAAATGAAATAGATTTTTTTTCAAGAATTTAAATCTATAAGTTGAACCAATTTGATGATCTGCATGTCCTTTTTTCATTTAAACAGACAAAATTTATCATCAAATTATTGTACTTGGTTTATTTCTTACACTACTAAAGTTTCAGCCGTTAACCTGACTGTTGGAGAAACGCGGTCAATTTCATCACCAAACTATCCTCATGAGTATCCAAACAACGCCTATTACACCTGGTACATCACGGCTCCATCAAACTACTCTGTGATCATCACATTCATAGCATTTAATCTGGAAAGTTGCTGTGACCATCTGAGCATAGGGAATGGTCATACGCCTGGGAACTTGGTGGCAAAAACTTTCTCAGGACAAGATATACCAGCTTCTTTGAGGTTTGTGTAAATGTATACATTATTTATATTTGTGCATTTTTAATGTACATGTACTTGCATTTTAACTTGAAGAAGCCATATGAACAAAATAGTGTTTCACCTATACATGTGTCTCTAAATTTGCGCATGTGTGTGTGTTCATGTAACTCAAATGTTCTGTTATGGTGGGTGTGACGTCTCATCCCAACAAATTTTGATATAAAGTACCGGTACATTACTTTTTGTTGTATGTCAGTTTCTGGATTAATGCAATTTTTTCATTTTGGTCAGTCCGTCTTTTGTCATTGTGATAAGGATATTTCTCTATTAAAGAAAGTAGGTGATCTTGCTCTCAACAGCAACTCACTTTCTCCTGTGCTACAAACTGAAAACCTCTGAGACTCTGATGTTATCTGCCATGTCTCAGATATTTTAAACCATTTTTGCCTGTACGACAGATTATAAGTATGTGCCAGGTGGTTACCTCACACTGGAAAAGAAATATAAATGAAACAATGAAATCATACTTAAGGCCGTCACTTCCAATGACACCTGATGTTGTTTTGGACCTATTTCCTGCTATATGAAATGGCTAACGATATTAATATGCAAATCAGGAAGGTCTACAGGCACCATACAGTTACATGAGTTTTGGGGTGTTCTTGCAAATGCAAATAAATCTTGAAAGGATTGCTATGCCTATGAAATTTTAGTTTTTTTACTAGTAAAAAAAGCTAACTGAATAATACTACGGCATTGCATTGCGCTGAAGTGTGAAATAACAGTGTATCCAGAACATAGTGAATAATCAGATAATATTTATTAATATCATGAAAGGTGTTTTACAATTTTGTCTTGTTCTACAGATTGTACAGTTCTAATAGTTGGATGCGATTCACCAGTGACTATTCAGTCACGCATCAGGGATTCCAGCTGCAGCTAACAGTGATCGCTGGATCTTTAGGTATGTACACATATCTGGTTTTGGTTTTGTTTTTAGCTCATCCAGCCCGCATTGGTGCGATGAGCTAAACAGTGTGCCATGGCATCTGGCGTCCATGATCCATCCACAATTTCTAAATGCTTCTTCTCCATCGTTTCTCATCCGATTTTGATTCTGTTTGCTTTATAGATTTTAATGAGATACACAGAAATTAAAAAAATATTTTGAAATTTTGGTTATGATAATTAATGCAAATTTATTCAAAAATTAAAGCCCCCAAATAAATACAAGAAAATGATTCTTCTCCACAATTAATTAGCCAATGTTTATTTGTTTTTGTTTTCTCTAATAAAGCTAATAGGTTAGATATGCAAGAATACTTCACAGAAATTTCTAATTTTGACTCAAACATCAATTATATTTTATGCAAATACAGCCGAACATAAAATTACGCTAAGAAAATACTGCAGAGCGTAGAACGACTCTTAAGCACAGCAGAACATTGAATGACGCTTAAAAAATGCAGCAGAACATTAACGGCAGATACAGGAAATTTGTAGTACACATTTTGTAGACTTGAAACCGAATCTTTTGATGTGTATTTTTTAATTTAGTACCGATCAAATGTCATGATACAAATCTATGACACAAAAGTACTTGTTATTCTCTTTGGCGTACTTGTTCTCATTGGTCAAAGTCTTGGAGATAAGGTCCTTATTTAAGGGTACCTGCATGTTAGTTGTGTTCTGACAGCTTGGATAATGCTGCTTCTTGACCATGCATGCCTGCTTGAGGAGGTCCACAGTCGCCTGTCGAGGTGTGAATCAATGACCAGCCTTGCATTGTCAGTCTCTTATCAGACCTCATCTCCTTCAGACTCTGCAGGGAGGTGACAGGACCACAGGCAATGTTGTCCTCTTTCAATGAATTCCTGGACACGAGGGAAACTCCTTAGACTGCCCTTTATACAGTTGTCCACCTTCTTGTCCCATCTTGGGGCCAGATGATCTAGGAGTTTCGCCTAGATTTATCACAAGTTTCCTAAGGTTTCCATAGCTGTGCAGCATTGTCCAGCAGAGTCAGACAGCCTGCATAGACTTTGCCTGTCTTTGTAGTTTACTTTCAGCCAAGAGTCTAACTTGTCCCTGTAAGCGTTGGACAGCACAAACAGATCTCCATACCATTGCTTGAGGATTGTTAGGGTATCAAAATATTATCTCTTATCTCCTTCGAGAGCATAACCTCGAACCAGTTTTCGAGGAGGTAATTATATTGGTACTTCAGTAGGTAGAAAAATCGCTCTAATGGTTCAAACCCACTATTTCCCATCACCACATCAATGGCGTTATTCAAGCTGTATATGAGCGGATCTCCGGAAAAAATACTGGGGTCTGGTATTAAAAGGGAGTTATGCCATCAACATGTGATCAACCAGAATGTCAATAGCCTTGTTCACTATTGCGGGTGAATGAACAATACTTTGTCCATCAACTGGGAATGATGGCTTTAATTTGCTTTGCCGCTTTACAGTCCTTATCCTCCATTCGCTGTCTATCTGTTGGAGGTCTCTCCATTGCCACTTGGTTAATCCAGTTCTTGCATTGACTCAGCCTTTGTGACATTGCTACGCTGGCCAACCTCTTGGTTGTTGATGGTCTCTGATCTACTCTCCTATAGCTGGAGTAGTTCATCCAGCATTTGCTTTGTAACTTTACTATGCTCTATCTCCACCTCCTCTCAAGACTGTCATCTTCGATCTGATTTGAAAGACCTAAGGTTGAGAGCATTTCCTGGCACCTGGGCCCGTATTCAATAAACTTCGAAGTTCTTAGAATTTGTCTAGTTTAAGATAGTTGCCTTAGCCATATATGCACTTTGCCTTAGCTTATTCTACATATAAGACAGATGACGTGATTTTTTTTTTTTTTTAATCGCACAGCACGAAAATTATACACAAACGAATGGGAGAGTGTATGGGAGGTATGATGCTCACAAAATTGTTTAGGGCTTAACAGACACTAAAATATTTAGTATTGCAGCCTAGTCAAGACATCTTGATCTAGAACTAACATCAACCTTAGGCTTTTCAAAAACGACTTCCAAGAGCCCAACAGGGCTATTTTATGCAGTTGGTAGGGTTCATGAAGTTAAGTGTCGCTAGACGACCAGCATGCGCTAGGATTAGGGCTACCATTTATTGGTTTACACCGTCTACTGCTAGCTAAACTTAATCAAATAACTAAATTTAATCTTTATCAGACTCGTATATCGTAATTTTTCTCACCTAACATTATGCTGAGGACACATCATTTCTGTCTCTCCATATTTGTAATTCCAAGGACTCAGAGATAATTATTTTGCGACAGGATTGTCTGGGATGTGTCACTAAACTTCTCCATTCCTTTCTTCATGACTCATATAGCTTCTACAACCACTGGGATTGTTTCAACCTGCATACCCCCACACTATCATTAATTTGTATTATTATTATTATTATTATTGTAATTATTATAATTTGATATTATCATTATTATTATCTTTATTACTATTATCATTATCATCAAAATTATCATCATTTTCATTATTCTTATTGTTTTTAGTAGTACTAATATGGTTGAAAATTTCATTTTGAATTCTTCCCTAAACTAGATTACCGTGTACATGTAAGTGAAGGAGAAACCATCCAAATTCAGTCTCCCAACTATCCTGATTTCTACCCAAACAATGCCTACGTTCGTTGGGTCGTTACCAAAGACGATGAGGAATTGTATTTTCAAATTACCATCCTGAGGTTATCCCTAAATTCTTATGACTATCTCACGGGAAGAGCTGGAGACCAGGAAACTAATGCTACAACCAACGTTTTCTCCTATGGACCCTACAGCAGAATCTACAGTTCTGTTGATTTTCTCTTACGTGAACCATCAGTCGTCATTGAGTTCTCATCAGATGCGTATTTCACCGACATGGGATTTGAACTTGAAATATCAGTGTTGAATGCATCAGGTATGTACTCTCTATTTGTATAGGAGCGTGAATCCACTCATTGGGGAATGGAAATCCACTCTTTTCAGAGTGATGTTAGGAACCACTTCAATTCAAGAGGGTATCCGTGGACAAAATATTGGAATCCACTCCCAAAAGAAAAGTTGTTCACACCAATATTTCTTGCATTCATTTGTCATTTCTAGAACGTAATGTATTTTTTATGCCTCCGTTACGAAGTAGCCGGAGGCATTATGTTTTCTGGTTGTCCGTCTGTCCGTACGTCCCGTTCTCGTGATCGCGTTATCTGAAGAACCGATTGATGGATTCCTGCCAAACTTTGATCATGTATGTATCTTGCAGAGCCGATGAACTGATTAGATTTTGGGGTCACGAGGTCAAAGGTCAAAGGTCACAGGGCTCATTATATATGCAAAAACAGCTT
Organism: Strongylocentrotus droebachiensis; assembly: GCA_035222895.1. Lineage (NCBI taxonomy): Eukaryota > Metazoa > Echinodermata > Echinoidea > Camarodonta > Strongylocentrotidae > Strongylocentrotus > Strongylocentrotus droebachiensis. The sequence continues at coordinate 333,800 of JAVYIG010000383.1, forward strand.
GTGATCGCGTTATCTCAAGAACCGATTGATGGATTCCTGTAAAACTTTGGTCATGTATGTATCTTGCAGAGCCGATGAACTGATTAGATTTTGGGGTCACGAGGTCAAAGGTCAAAGGTCACAGGGCTCATTATATATGCAAAAACAGCTTGTGATCGCGTTATCTCAAGAACCGATTGATGGATTCCTGCCAAACTTTGGTCATGTATGTATCTTGCAGAGCCGATGAACTGATTAGATTTTGGGGTCACGAGGTCAAAAGTCACAGGGCTCATTATATATGCAAAAACAGCTCGTGATCGCGTTATCTCAAGAGCCGATTGATGGATTCCTGCCAAACTTAGGTCATGTATGTTACTTGCAGAGCCGATGAACTGATTAGATTTTGGGGTCATGAGGTCAAGGTCAAAGGTCATGCGGCTCATTATGTATGCAAAATAGCTTGTGATCGCATTTTAATTAGAACAGATTGATGGATTTCTGCCAAACTTAGATCATATATGTATCTTGCAGAGTCAATGAACTGAGTAGATTCTTGGGTCATGAGGCAAAGGTCAAATGTCATGGGCTTATTATGTATGCAAAATTAGCTTGTGAACGCATTCTCATTAGAACTGACAGATGGATTACTATTTAACTCAGGACATCTTGCAGAGCCAATGAACTGAGTAGATTTTAGGGTCATGAGGTCAAACATCAAAGGGTCATATATGTATATGAGAAATTGCTTGTAATCACGATATTCTGAGAACCTGTTAATGGATTACAATGAAACTTGAATTTGAAAAAATTTCTTCTGTTTTGGTTTGTAAACTTGCTCTATGACGGAGGCAAGTTCCATCTAGTTTATTTTTTAAAAACAAATTGTTTAAAAGTCCCTCTAGTTGAAAACTTTTTTCCAACTACATTCAATTTCTTTAGACTGTTATTTCATTTGACCTAATTTTCAAGTCAAAAACTTGTGCTTGCTGTTCTTGTATATTTGTTCATTTGTTTCTTTGTTGTTTCATCAAATTATTTCAAAAATGTTAAGTCACACATCTTGTTTTTAAAAAGATTATTTGCGCACTTACCATTCTATTGATCATGCTCATCAAATACTGTTTTATGGAGGTATGAAAATGTGTTGTTGTGTAGTTGTTTATTCACTTGACTTTTTCTCAGTATATTTGTTAAGGGTTTGAATTTGAATTTGAATTTTATAAGTAAACTTCATTCATATACATGAACATTTTGTTTCACAGTACATAAATAAAATCCCATAGCACAGTACTAACATCCTTTGGCCAGACATTAATTAAAAAAATTCTACTCTCCAGCCAGGTGTAAATGGGTACGTTCCTGGCTAATAATTGCAAGGCCCTCTGGGAGAAGAGCATCGATGCTGATGTGGCTTTTCCTGGGTTTACAAAATATTGATTACTATTATTATTATTAAATTGCAGCAACACTTATCAGGTCACAACATATCCCATTACGAAAAGCTCTCATTAAAACTATACCCGACCACTATACCACAGGAATCAATGTAATCTGGTGGGGTGCCAGAACCCCCCTTTTTTTTTCTCGTTAAAACTTTGAGAGATCAAGTTACTTCTATTACACAGGCACCAATCTAATGGGGTACCACTACCCCAATTGGCTCTGTGTGAGAGATTATGATATTGGATTGCAGCATTGCAGCTGGACTCTTCATCATGTTACGTAATACTAGTGTAAACAAACTCTTACTGGGGCTCTGCCTGAAAGGAAATGAGAAGTAGGAAATATATATTTTACTTGTTTTAAGATATTTTCATGTCCAAAAGTCACTTATAATTTAGATGAAGGCCATAATGAAAGTTCAAACAAAGCAAAATGACCCAAAATTGGCGATACAACAACAATTTTAATTGTGAAAATTAGCACTCTTTCTCCCTTCCTCTCTCCCTCTATCATGCTTATCTCTCTCTCTCCTTCTCTCACCTCGCCAAGGTATCCACAGGGGGATTGTTTACTTTAGGCTTAGCTCTAGGAGTAGTGAAAGTCAAATGGGGGTTTCAATTTTAAACAACTTTTTGTCATGCTAAAGTTTATAAAAAGTGTGTTATAAAATTGTTTGCAGATTATTTCTTCTGCGATGGGATCCAGCTGCACAATTGGGCGGTAGTATGCGACTTCACCATTGACTGCGATGACGGTACAGATGAAAAAGGATGTGGTAATGATGGATTTTGTTTTTGTTTTTTTGTGGGGGAGTGGTTGTATTAAATTGATTTTACAAACCATTTTTTACCCACTTCTTTGAAATTACAGCGTGGCAATTAAAAATGCCCCCTGGAGGCAGATTGAGTGGGACTTGGCTACACCAGATACAGTCACTGGCAGACAGCCTATCCAACCAATACGCAGTTGACTTTTTCCTTTTCTTTGAGGGGTGGGGGAGTATTGAACTATGACTAGCTTCATATATGCCACATGGATCTAGCTAGGCATGCAGCTTGTCCTTCTTCAATACTTCCCTGGCCTCAACCCGCCTACATGGTCTAGTGGTTAAGGCATTTCCCATACATGGCCAAAGACCCAGGTTCGATTCCCAGCGGAGTCATTTTTTTTCTAATTTGCAGTCATTTCCAAGTTTGTCACAATTAATTTACCCCTTTATTTTTATGTTAATGTATTGATTAAGGGTATACATCATATATGTCATACACTGTTTTCAAGGCACTGGTAAAATTATGAATTCCTTTTGACAAGCATAGTTACTATTTCGTACGAGGCTATGCCCCTCACAAGATATGCCCCCCACAACTATGCAAGTCATCTCAGAGTGTTCTTAATTTCAATAAGAGCCTCTCACAGCATTTGACTATTAGATTCAGATTGTTAATATTTTTATTGTTATTATTAATGTTATTATTATTATAATACTTATTATCGCTATTATTATAATCATAATTACCATTAAAATTATTTCCAGTGTTTTTTGTTTTTTTTTATTGTAGAGAGAGTCCTCACACAAGGTGAATCAGTGAATGTGTCATCGACCTATCATTCTGGGGGCGGCTACATCCTTTGGAAGCTCACTCTTGCTGATGCACCAAATTTGGCCTTTCTGATCGAACCATTGTACTCATACTTTTATGATGGCTCCCATCTGGTCTTTGGTTATGGACATGACCCAAACAACAGTAGCAGGACATGGAATGTAACATACAGGGATGGTTATTATTATGGCTACCAGTCTGGGGCTCACGAGAAACACCTCCTCAACAGTTCAGATATATTCATTGAATATCAGTACTCAACTTATGCCTACGACTACTTTGAGTTTCAAATAACTGCCGTAGAAGCAAGAGGTTGGTATTAGTGCATTAGATTCAATATTCCTTATTATACATGGTAGCCAAAAAAGATTTCAACAACTGGGATCTGTAATTTCAACGAAATCATTCACAAAATGTCATTGTGTTTTATATTATCAAGTAGAAAATTCTTGTCAAATGAAACCAAGATAATCCATTTTGGGTTTAATAGATGTTTTGATTCTTGGGCTATTTTGGTGAGGCAAAGTTGTTTTCAAATTTGCTACCTTTGCAACAGTAGTCATGCTTGAAGCAGCAAGAATTGTGCATGATGGGATCCCATACAATCAGATGCTAAATAATAATAATGATAACAATATTTATAAAGCACAACATATCCATCTTTAAAGATGCTCAAGGTGAATACAAATAATTTAAATTAATATTCAACATACTTAAGATTAATGCATACAAAAATAACATGAATGAAACGGGCGTTCGTATGTTCTCGTCAGGTAAAAATTTGTCACTGCATCTAGCACGATTATGGTTATTTTAAAAACAACTCTGCCACTAAAACAAAGCTCCAGAATCAATATGGCCTAATCAAAATTAATGATCTTGGAAATATTTAGAACAAAAGTTCTATCCAATAATTTTTTTTTTTTTAATGACATTTTGTCTATGATGTCATTGAAATTATAGATCTCTGCTGCCTTGTGCTTTTTGTGCTACCCTCTATTTCTGTAGTGTAAACAAATCTTTATGATTTTGAATAAAATATATGAAAGATATTTAGTTGCCAAAGGATTCCACTAAATTACTTACATGTACAAAGAATGCTTTTATAGCTGTAAAGGGATCAAGGAGTTGTAAAATGCTTGTACCTCATTACTTTCATTATTTATACTTTATTTTTTCATACAGACTATATGTATTGTGACAGCGAACCAACAACAGAAGTCTCCTTAAGAACAACCCAATGCGATGGTGTAGCAGATTGCATGAATAGCAATGATGAATATATGTGCGGTAAGGATAGGAATTATGTAAAGTCAATTCCCTTGTTCACAATGATAATAGAGGAAATATCCTATAAAACAAAGTGAAAGTGTCATGATATAGTGGTTCACTCACTTGACTCTCAATCCAAAGGTTGACGGTTTGAAATCCCAGCCCGGCACTTGTAGCTTTTATATATATATATTCATTAATATTGCACGTGTATCCATCCCAGGGGATGCTCAAGGCGCTGACAAACTAGTATTATTACCCTGGCTTTAGCCCAGGTGCCCCAAGGCACTAAAAGCATTCAAGGAATAAATTCCTACCATACCCATTTTCTACACATAGTTAGAGAGTGCCAAATGTAGATTAATGTCTTGCCAAAAGAAAAGACATTAGTGCCGCGGCGGGAATCGAATTGCAAAGCATGCGATCCACCGTCAGGTAACGTATCCACTAGACGATGGCACTAGCTGCTACCCACTTTTGCACAAAAAAGGAATTTACTGGTATCTTATTCACTTTTATTCTTACGATATTGAAGGAGAAAATTTGAAATGATAAATACATAAATTCCTAAACCGTAGACTGCATGACATTAGGCAGGAAAGATGGGGGGGGGGTAAATTTCGTATATTTGGGCAACCACCACCACCACCACAAATTTAGGCAGCAAGCAGCCAAAATATTCTCATATTCAGGCAGGAGGTGCCCAAATATATGTAGCTATCACTACACAAAACTCTTCTTTTTATGCCTCCGCCCCCTGAAGGTGGTGCCTTAGATATTATATTTTTAGGTTGTCTGTCCTGCTTGCCCGTTATCCAGATATCTCAAGAACCACTTGAGATATGAACTTCAAACTTGATGATAATATGTATCATCAATTCATCATAGGACGATGATCTGATCAGATTCTGGGTAAATAGGTCAATGGTCAATGGTCACAGAGGTCAATTCCTGAACACTGTCGCATTTGTCTTGGTTAAAAAAAATTCTGCAAAATTTAAAAATTGAAGAGTTGATATAATGACAAAGGTTATCAGCGCCTCTAGCGAAATGTGCCCATGCGCATATGTGTTTGACATCCGATAATTTGAATAGAGGAATTTGATTTCACTTTTGTGCTTTTTTTTCAACTTCAGATCCACATGAAGTATCACCAGGAGATATCTTGAAGCTTCAATCATATGGCTACACCTATCACACTGCTGGTCAAACATCATCTGTAACTTGGTCCTTGACTGCTACTGATAATAACTATGTCTTGCTTCATTTCGCGGTTCTTGCCATTTTCCCCAATGATACCCTGTGTGTTGGAGAGGGTAACAACCCTCAGAATGCTTCATCTACCATTACCTGCATTTCAGGATTCCTCAGTCTAGGCCCTTGGATTTACTCGGAGTATGAACTGATGGACGTCTATGCCAGTGTTTTGGCTCCTCCCGCCTCTAATGGCCTTTGGGTATCATTCGACACAGTATCATTAGACACAGGGTTTGAGTACGGAGGAAGTGGATTCCAAATCTTTGCTTCAGCCGTATCAGAAATAAATGGTTTGTATGCATTAAGGCATCTTTTTTCAAGAAAGGAAACCCAACTTTTCCCCTATATATAATTTGAAATATGAAAAATAGATTTTGAAGTACCTAAAAGTTTGTAAAAGAGCATTTCATCCATTTGATGGTAATAAATATGTTACAATATTATTACCGGTAGGCATGAATAAATTTGAATGGAGTTACCGGAATGCATGATATAGTTACATTGTACATTGTACGTCTGTTGAAAAGCCGAAGCAGCATACGCTTGAACTTGAAAATTTCAAGAAAACCACATTTGTATTAAGTTGCATGGTCAGGATAGGCATTCATGTAATAACCTCATCACATTCATGGAACATTTGATTGTACAGAGGACAATGGAATGGAAAGTCAGAGAGCAAAATAAAAACAGAAAGAGTTGCAGTGATTGGCCATTCTTTGTTATTGGTTTTGAGATCCAACTCTTGTTTACCTATTGATTTTGACATAATATGTTATAAAAGAGACTGTGCTAGGGAAAAATGGGTTTCATATCTTTTAACAAACTCTGTTTCATTTTGGAAGTTCTATCAGATTAACTCAATATTACAGTGATCTCTTTCCCTTTGTAGAGGTTTATCTGTGCCAACACTAATTCCTATACACAGAAGCTTGGCTATCTAACATAATGATTTTACTACGTATTCTCTACGTTTCAAAAACTGCATTTGCCTATTCTTCTTGATCTACCACTGATGTCCTTTGAATTATAATATATTTTTCTAGTTGTCATCCTTTACAAGCTTACTATGAAGCATGTTCAAAATAAACCTATATGAATTTTTCCATAGACTACAGACCGTGTGGTAGTAGCTCTGGTTTGGTGTTCCATGTGAATCTAACGTGTGATGGAGCTGCACAGTGTCCTCAACGTGAAGATGAATCTCACTGTCGTAAGTTTGATGTTACGTCTCACATTGAATCAGTTAACATGATTGCAAATACTTTCAAATTACCAACCAAAGGCAATTTCAATAGCCTTGTGCGCGGCAAGCATGACAATGACACATTACGTAAGGATTTCAATACAATAGGGTATTGAAATCGCCTTTGGTTGATTTCTTGAAAGTTTTTGCCATGATGTGAGATACTAGTAAGGAATATTATTAAAATACAAGGCATGTCCGAAGATATTGATGAACTGAGAAAATATAAACATAAATAAGTACAATAAAATAATTTTCTTAAATATTGATCACAACTATAAATCTAAACGATATTGACTCAAATAAAGTAACTTCAGTTTGCGCTTAAATACATAAATACTGACCGATTGCGCTATTCTTGGTTCAAGGGTTGGAATTCCAAAACCTAGGTCCAGTGGACCCCAAAGTAGTAAGGGCAAATTGCGTTCTAACAAGAGGTACGTGATATGCTTGCGCCGGTCGTGTGGAATAACTATGAACTTGGTTATTTTTCTTAAATATTCTAGCCAAGGCTACTGGCAGTAGACCTGCATTCAATTCATACATTAGAGCTCCTAGTTGTAAATGATAAATATCTTCAACTTTCAAAACACTACTATTATAAAAAAAAGAACATCTGTATGCTCAAGATAGTGAGTATTACAAACAATTCGTATTACTCTTTAAATATTTTATGTGATTGATTTCATTTTATAAAACTCACTGCTAGATCCTAAATAAATGATTGGTTGACCACACACAAGTGATGCATTTAATGATACATTTTTCATCAATGCATGAGCAAGCAACAGTTTCCAGTACTATCCAACAATTTTAAAGGTAATACAAAGTTTTGGGTAATTTTGAAAATTGGGTGGATAGTGAATCTTTACAATTTTGATATATTTGGATGCCCATGTGGATGAATTATAAGCACTAACAAATTTTAACCCCTAAAACACTTCTGTTTTCGAGAAAAATTTAATATAAAAATTTACCGGTGCTCCCGGTAAATGTTGATAAATTTCAAATAGCGCCTACGGCCGTACAATGGTAGCTGCGACCATGAAAATCTCAGAATATGTAGTTGTGATATATATTTTCCAAACGGGAATAGCTAATCAGTCGATTTTAGTCAAGAAACATTGTTTCATTGCTAAATTAATATCTTGACCTTGAGAGGGAGCTATACAACATAACAAGTTTATTATCTATAATTTCATAACTTTAGACTCCATTTCAACCGGGACAACGATCAACGAATATTGTAGGAACGCATATGCTTCCAATATGTTAATTTGAACCAAATTCATGACCCCATACCAAAACTTTGTAATACCTTTAAAGTATCTGATTCGCAGCAGGGCGCATAGAGCTAAGCGTGCTTATTCTGTGTGTTGGCCAATGCACACGTAGCACTGTGTGTGAACGTGTGAAGAGGTATTGGTGTGCTTGTACTGCATGTGTGTCCAATTTACAGTAAGCCTACTAAACTTGGGATTTATTTTCCATCGATATCAATATTCAACTGACTCCATACTCTATCAAACAAACAGGAATTTTGTTCTATAAAACAGAAGATTCATGTCTTTTTGTTCATTATACAATCCATCCAATGTTATTGAGGCTGTACATGCATCTAGCGTACGATTCCCCAGACTGATAGAGATATTAAGCCTTAACTCGAGTGCGGATATATCTTATAATGAACTCATGCCCATTCATCCTTTATATAATTTTTAACTATTAGAATATTTATGATTTTTTTTTCAATATTCATTTTGTTTCATAAAGCTCCACGACAGATAAACTTCACTGCTGATTCTGAAAACAGCGCAGTATCAGTGGGTACCATCTACTCGACTTTCATCACCCCAAACCTTCAGATCACATGGACGATTCATGCAGAATCCGGAGTGCTGGTTTTCGTCTTTGAGGCTTATAACCTTGGATCATATTTGGTTGGATACACTCCTGAAGTGGATCTACTTCAAGTAGGAGAAGGCATCTTGCCTGGAAATGATGTTCTTTTCAGCGTATCACATGATTACTTCGATAGTTACCAACATTACAGATTCATTCAGACAACCACCAGTGATGGCTGGATCTTTTTCAGGACAGGGGATGTTATTGGATCATACTTCTCGCTTACTATTCGAAATGGAAATATAAGTATGTTGAAACTTTCATTAACTGTCTTTCAAACAGCACATGATTATGCCTTATAATACGTTTTCAAGATGAACATTATGATTTAAAAATAAAATCAGAAACCTGCATACAGTTACAGCATATCATTACAATCAGTAAATTTAAATGTAGTCCAATATAAAAATGTCCACAATGTATTTTCTCTAATTTGACACGTTGAACAATAAAACGTCACAATAGACAGCTTGCCTGATTTATGTCAAATTTTCCTCTTCCAAACTTTTTGGATAAAATGAATGGCAAACCCAATGTCAGGTTGTATGGCTTTGAGCCTAGTTGCATACACTCATAGGCAATGAAAGCAACCCTGTGACAACATTCATTAATTGGAAAAAGCAATTTTTGAATGCTTTTTCTTCTTCAAAATGATCATTGCTAAGTCGTTCATGAGCATAATTTTGGTGAACAGCCTATCAAATTTAAGAAGACATTAACTACCTTGCATACAATCTGTACATTCAGCAATTTCATTTGTTTTTTAAGATAGGGCTTGAATAAATATATATATATTTATGCTTGTGTGTGTAGGGGGGGGGGGAGTTGGTGCATGTGTGTATACATTCAAGCCCTACAAGAAATTACGTACTTCAAATTTCATCTTGATCAATTCACATCAGCACAAAAGTTGTTTCGCAAGCTTATCGTCATATTATAGACTAATTGGTGAAAATGGTGCAAAATCTTTAAAAATCTAGTGCCTACATTCAAAGTTTTGTGTCATTCTCTATTTATGTTATATATGCGTCTAATTTAATGATGGAGTAATGAAAGTTCGCTGTAGATGTTAATTGTTTTGTAAATTTCTTTAAAGGAGACAATGAATAAGCATTTGTATTTTTCATGAATGGGTATGATTAAAGGAAGAGGCACTTTCACTTTAGGAGGGGCCAATGGATAGGTGATTAAGGTGGAACATGATGCCAAATTATAATAATGGTCATATCACCTTGTGTATATCAATGAGAGTAAAATATAAAATAAAAGATATATAAGGCCCAGGCAATTGATTTGGATTTTAATATCAAATATTGATGTATGAAATAGTGTCGATTCTATTCTCAAGCTTGATTGTCGAATGTGTCTACCAGATATCATAAAACGAGACAAAATTTTTTCACCTCTTGTGCAGGTGATGCGTTCTGTGACTTTGAATATGGCTCGTTCTGTTCCTGGAGCCCAACCAATATCTCTGCTGAAGATTACACTGGATCTTGGAGTATTACTTCAGGGAATCAATCTTACTCTGAATATGCAGAAGTCGACCATACTCTTAATACAACTGGTAAATGCATGCTGAACTCTTATTTCAATCCATTTAAATTTATCTAAAGAATTCTAACGACAAATAATGTTGTTGTGCGTATATATGTGGATACACATCAAAGATATGAGTTGCACCTCCCTGAAGGCATAGTATGAAACACAGCGGGACCTTAAAGTGGGGCATCATTGATGTCGACAAACCGTGCCAATGCAGTTTTTGACACGCAGTGTGGTATTTTAAAGCATGTTCACACTGTGTTATGAAAAACATTCTTTTACACACTGGCCACTGATGTAAGTCATAATGGCATAGCGGTGACAATGGGAACATTTACTGCTTCCATGATCATAAAAAGACTTTCAAGAAAACAGCACAAGGATAATTTCAATACCATGTTGCGGTACGTAATATATCATGGCAATGTTCCTGCATTTTGAAAAGTGACGCAAAAAACCTATTGTACTGCATTTGCCTCCGGTTGATTTTCAAAAGGCTTTGCGATTGTGTTTTCTACGTTAATATTCTGACATTGTTAGATACTTCATTCGTCATGTATATATTTGTTTTAACAAAGTATTTCTTTAGATCAACCCTTAAACTGTATAAAAAGTATTTTTGATAGAGGCTGATATTCTTAATGAGATATAACAATCACAAAAATTAGTTTTATGTGAATGCAGCATCTATATACAATGTATCCTCGCCAAAGTTTGTAAGGATCTTGATTTCTTATTTTACAAAATGAGTTATGTTTGGTCTTTAAAATAGAAGGTTGAGTGCTGGTAAAGATGAAAATTGAGCTTTCTCATTCTTTGTATACCTGTTTAGAAGAACATTATAGAAAAAATGTCACCTGAAAAAGGTTGCTCGTATTTTAGTGGTTCAAGCACTTGAATTGAAATTCAAATGTCATGGGTTCGATCCCCGACATGCCAACATGCCACTAATGTCTTTTGACAAGGCATTTATCTACATTTGCCAGTCCATACCCAGGGGAGTAATGGGGACCTGGTAGGATGACAAAGGCCTTTGTGTTAGTAATTGCCAAATGCCCTTATTGGTGACCATATGGTAGGAAAATTCACCAGGGAGTGGAGATGGTGCACATAGTGCGTAAATATATCAGATAAATGCCTGAGTAATATATGTAAAGCGCTTAGAGACCATATTAAGCGCTATATAAGTTTAGATTATTAGTGCTCTTCAAATGCTCCCATATACACAATATGATTAGAAATAGCTGTAAAGTGTGGACCAAACTTCCATACCACATGTGCGTGTAGACCATATGCCCTTTTCTGTGTGCACTGGTGCATGTTATTTTCAGCAAGATTGAGGCAATTACTTGTCCTGTTGATTATTCCAAAAACATCACAGTATACATCACTTTTGTATTATACATATTCAACCTTTTTTTCTGATTGCCCCCCAAACTCTTTCTTTCACAATTTAATTGATGGCAATTACTCAACTTTATTTTTTATTTCGGAAAACAGCTGGCCATTACTTAGTGATGTCATCCAACCATTACTACAACAACAACCCCACCTCACTGCAAAGGACAATAGTGAGGGAGGATCCCCTTAGAGTCAGTGAATGTTTATCGTTCTGGTACATCATTGCTGGTAACCTTAACCTCAACATCTCCTACAAAACTAATGGATCAAAGTCTGAATCTTTCTTGATCTGGATAAATGAAGGCCTGTCAAAGCATGAGTGAGTATTTTACAATCAATAGACAACATTTACTGCGAGATTATGGTATTGTGATTGTGTAATACAAAAATTCAATACAATAAAACACTGATATAAACTAGCTGTTGTTTCACAGCACTTTACTTTTATATTGTGAATGAATTATATTATTATTGTTGAGGTACTTATCAACTGAGTTTTGAGACATTTCTTAAACACCTTAAAGACTCACAATTATGTATAATCATTTTATTCCATTTTGTATTTATTGTTTCCCACATATAATCCTCCCATCCGCGTGTGTCTTATTCTTTCTTTCTTTTTTATTTATGAAGTACATACAATATTTCTGAGTAGTCTCCCTCTGCTGCCAGCTGCAATCAACTACACCACTATATATTGTTACAGACGTTATATCGTGGCTACTAGAAAATGGATATAACTTCTATCTATTTATCTATCCATCTATCCATGTATATTATGTCTTACACTATTTTGATAGATGGACGTATGCCGAGATCAACTTGTTTGGTCTTCCATCTGGGACTGCTATTCTTGAAGGAATCATTCACAACTACTACAGCCAGGGATTTATTGCTATTGATGATATACTGCTCGGACCTTGTATCACAAGTAAGAATGCTGTGGATTACTTATTTCATTTTATACCACCAATCGCAAAGACTAAAATTAAATCAAGGGCAATTTCAAAACCCTATTTATTAGAAATCATGTTTGGATTACTATATACAGTGCGTCCCAGAAAAAACGAAACCGAGAATTATCGATGTTTTATCATAACTTAATCACAATTATAATTGATTAATGACACATATTTGGAAAGCTTAGATCCTCTTTCATTTGATGCAACTCATATAATGCATTTTCCATGCATGAGCGATTAAAATGAATTTGAAGAGAGGAAACCAAAGAGTCATTTGGCGGACGGTATCTGAATTTCAAAGAGAAAATCACATTTCTAGAAAGTTGAGTTTCTGCCCTTTCATATGACACCTCAATCATGAGGTGCAAGAGTACAAGCCAGTCGGCTTCAAATCATAGACAATCAAGGAATAGGTCTGATGTCACCACGATTCAGATAGCAAGAGCAGATTTACATTTTCTTCCCACAAGAAGGCTTGCAAATATCTCACAGTTTTGAATCAATAATCCATTTGACTCTTTGGAATCGTGTTCATTCCCAAGATTTTACATGTTTGAATATTAAATGTTATTGCACAATCTTCCAACTCAAATCACATTCAGATTGTATAGTGTGCAGCAGGCTTTTGTTCAATGATCAGTCCACTATACTTGAGGTTGCATGGTACAGTGGTTTTTAATATTCACTTGAATCTCAATCCAAAGGTTAAGGGTTCGAATCCTAGCCCAGCCCTTATATCCTTTGGCAAGCCATGAATCCACAGGTACCACTCTCCACCGAGGTGGAAATGGGTACCTGGTATGCTAGAGCACTCGGCTATTGTCAGGGTAATAATGTTAGAGCACTAGGAGCGTCACAGCGTCACAGACAAGATGGCTATACAAGAAGCCACTTGTATTATTATTCCTATTACCATGACCCCTCTACATCAACATTCTATAAGGTTCCATCATTACATTCGATATTACGTTTGCAACATACACTTTTATTCAATTTACTCTCAGACTGCCTCAAACTGTAAACATATTTCAATCCGTTGTTTCATTAGTGTTCCTTTTTTTTTTTTTTTAAATACAAAAATTATGCCCTTGCCAATTATTTTACTTGGGTCTTTTTCTCCAATGTAATGTGCAATATCTAATTCGAAATTACACTATATTGTTATTTAAATACTCATTCTAATTTTATTGAACAACTTTCTCGATCTAGATGAATGCTGTCATAACATTTATATTAAAGGGGAAAGCTGAATAGAGACTGTCATTTTAACTTTTACGGTTTAATTTCATCTCATCCAATAGTTTTTTTTTGTTAATGCTTAATTTCAATTTTTGTAATAGAAATGTTTGTATAGCAATTGTTAAATACTTTCTCAACTCTTTCGATCAAACAACTTCCTTTTTTCTTCTCCATTCTCTCCTTCCCACCGTCTTGGTCTTTCAACATGAAAGTATATTATTACATTAAACTTATAACTTTGTTTTGCAATTTCAATTTCATCTTACCAATGCTAAATAATTTCTGCAAAGGTTTACTTACAATATGTATTTTAGTTTCGTTTATGTTTATATCTCTCTATATTTTTAACTTGTTTGTAAATTGAACATTTTCAGCCTGCGAGCTGCTTGTTTGATTTGATTTCTCAATAAACCAAACCAAAAATTGCAAAGAGGATCAGAATAAACATGTATTTTTTGCCGTCTACAAAATCTCAAAATTTACGTTTCTTATCAGTACTCGGAGAGAAAGGTAATTCTAGATTTCCTTTTTTAAGAAAAGAGTTTTTTTCAAATGTTTGATATAATTCTATGCCTCTGCTTGCTTTCACCAAAAGATTCTACTCTTGTCATTGAACCTGACCTGCCACCCGAACGCCTTGTTATTCGTGGAAGCCAAGTTCCTTACCTCCATGTACGAACCTATCCTGGATATCATTTGAAGTTTGAATTGACCAATTCATCGATTATCCTACCTCCCTTCACAATCGTACCCGGCTTTGTTGCAGATGAACAAGCGTTCTTCTTTCCAATCTATTTTGGTCAAATGAACATCACATATGGAGGGAGTCAAAACTTCTCTTCTTATGAACTTGGGTCACAGTTTGCAGTGATACATCCAATTGATGACATTTATTTTGAAGACCTTGATAACTTTGCTGTGGTTGAGATATCTGCTATTCTCACAGGAGGTAAGTCATGTGTTTCCTTATGATACAAAACAAGAAAAGACTAGAATTGAACAAACGATTTTACAAGTTGCAGAATGGGAACAAAAGCCCTTTTACCAGTTAATTTCTCTAATTTCTCTGATTGATGAGAGCTCTGGTGGCCGACCAAGTGGTTAACTGTTATACCAGCCCAATATGAATAAAGCTAAAAACAAAACCATGCCACATCAAGGAGGTATCTGTGTATTTTACATTTAAAAGCTGGAATGAGTCCAGTGTTTGAAATGTTTCCTACGACATGAGGGAGGAAGTTCCATAAATGGACAGCAGTTGGAATGAAACTTAAAGCTAGTCTACCTTTTTTAATAGCAGACCAGTCAAAGTAGTCTGGAATGTTGTTAAAATTTAGTAGTTGTTTGCTGATAAAGAGCACCAAGTAGGAAAGTCAAAGAGCTTACGGTACTGTCCTGATGTTAAAAGAAGCTCCAGAAGGGTACCTCACACATTGATGAAGATAATAATCCACTTAAATCCATGTAATATAAAAGGGCAATCCAACCTCTGTTGTTCACATCTGAAAATTTGAAGAAAATCAGGCATATAGTAAGAGAGATAAGAATGTTTAAAAAAATGAAATCACAATTTTTCTATGCAAGTTTTTTTCCCCGCAAATTGCCAATTTGGGGGATTGTGCTAGTGGCCTCGTGCTATAGCATTTCCATGGTCTACTCTCCCGTTTGTTGTATACAACAATGACAGGTCCTATTCGGCCAATTTGATAGTATATGTAATTTAATACAAATGTTGACAATTCATGAGTTTCTTTTTGTTTGTCCAATTTCCTTCAAACTGTAACTACCATTTTTCTCTTATTGTTTATTTACTCATTTATATGGCAACTTGGGATTAAGGTTGGATTTCCCTTTAAGAATATTCAAGTTATTGAGACCATTGTAATGTCTATTTGTCATTTCTCAATGAAATGCAGACGTTCTATTTCAAGGGAGGGGGGGGGCATGTTACATTATATTATATGGTATTGTTTATTCCACTCTTACCAAATTCTATTTTCAATTTGATCCCATCAGATTCACTGATCTGCTCACATTTCCCACTGGTGGTCAGGAGTGATGAGTTATGTAATGGCCACTATCTTTGCCCGTTTTATGATGATGAAATTCATAGCGCATGTGGTAAATATGAAGTTATTTATTAATATGTTCAATTGTGAAAAGAAGACAGTTACAGTGAAGCTAGATAGAAGAATAGCTTGGCAAACCCATCTTGCAAGGAGGCACTAGATGGCAGAAGAAGGGGGGGGGACATCAACTAGGACACGGACTCATAACATAATACAGTGGACGGAAATGTCATTTGAGCAGCTAACTAGAACATCTGAAGATGGAGAGTTATGGAGAATCTGTGCTTAAGGTCTATTTCATTGTCACTGTTAAATCTTGGTACTGTATTTACCTGACTAACTACAGATGAGGTCGTGGTGTAATGATATGGTCATGCGTACCCAACAAAAAACAAATTGACACCTGGTTATGATTTATAAGATCTTAAAAGAAGTTAAAAAATAAAATACATTAATACAAGGATATCAGTATTTAAACTAAATTAGCATTGACTTTGTATTGTGTATGTTATTGTGATTTATATCAAATGTGCAAATAAAATGAATTGAATTAAATTGAACTTTAGGGGTCATATAATAATAATAATAATAATGACAATAATGATGATGATGATGATAATGCTTATTTTCATATATATATATATATATATATATATATATTACCCGGCTCCACTAGGCTACTGTTTTCAGTGCTCACAGCATTCAAGGAATTTCTTCCTACCTGTACCGATTTAACACCTTTGTGAAGAGTGGAAATAAACACTCCAAATAGATGAATTCACTCTCAAAAGAGTAATTTAACCTCTACTTTGGAGTCGATTCCACAATATGTTGGAGTTGATTCAAGTCCAAAGGAATCAATGTAGATTTCCACTCTTTTGCTGTACAAGAAGGGAGTAGTTAAGTTGAAATTTGTTAAAATAGGAAGATATTTTGCTACATTAAAATTAAGTTAAGATCTTATTGCTGACTTGCAGTGCCAAGTTGATTTTATCAATTTCTAAATCCTAAAATGAGAATTCAAATGGCAATTTTTGTTATGTTGTATTTATAAAGTCTTCTCCCGTCAATTTTTTAATACAGAACCCAGCCAAATATTCCTAGCGGAAGGGCAGCGTCTATCAGTTACGTCCCCAGGCTACCCTCTAGATTATGGGAATTTGTTGTTCTTCACATATGTCTTCCAAACAAACACCGGCTTCCGAATAACACCCCAGGACCTCTTTCTCGGCGATGGAGATACCCTTAGTATCGGACCTGGTGCTGATCCATTTTTTGGCATAGATCCAACGTTCAACCTGTCTAGCTACCATGATGGTACCAGTGGCAGTTTTGTGGTTGCATCCCCAACAATGTGGATTAGGCTTGTTTCCTCGTCGTATGGTACATTCAGAGAAAGGAGGTTCAGCATTGCCGTTCAGAGCATTGATATATCTGGTAAGGAGGCTTTAATGAAGTGATGACGGATGATGATGATGTAAATAATGATAATATTAATAAAAATAATGATATTTATAATCATGATAATAATGATAATAGTAATAATAATGATTATGATATTAATAGAGGTGTTGTGGTCGAGTGGATACGTCACCGGACTATCGATCACAAGGTCCGCGGTTCGAGTTCCTAATGTCCTTTGGCAAGACATTGATCTACATTTGCCACACTCAACCCAGGTGAGGTAAATGGGTACCTGGTGGTATTATTCCCTGAAATGCACTGTGCGCTGATAAGGCTGCCGGAGCTAAAGCTAGGGTAATAAAGTCCAAAGCTCTTTGGAAGCACATAGAGATGTTATTTCATAACATATTATGGGCTATACAAGAACTGAACTATATTATTAATAATAATGATAATGATTGATGATGATAACACTTGTAATGATAATGATAATAATAACAATAACTAGAAATTTAATTCGTCACGAAGACGAATAAGGTGGTCTGTCTTCAAGTCTTATAATAGATTATAATATTTACTATATTGAAAAAGGGAGAAGTTATATAGACATGTAAACAATGATGATTATGATGATGATGATCTTGATAGTAATGATTATGATGATGATCATGATGATGTTGATGAGGATGATTATCATCATTATGATAATGATGATGATTATGATCATGAGCGTGATGCTGACATCTTATCAGAAAAATGAGGGGTGATTTAGATAACATATAGTCTCTGCGACAACATACTAAAATTTAGGAGAAAACTGTTGAATCACAACCGAGATACTGGTCAAAACACATTGTCATGCAGATTCATGTTTTGAAATAAGTGACCTCCCATAGACATAACACGCAAATATGACAAATTATGCATTGTCGCCTTTAATCGAATATTTTACTACGATGACGTCATCTAAATGAAAAATAAATGGCATATTTCTAGTAGAGAATTAGCTCAGCTACATTATACCGAAATCTGGGAGAAAATCGATCACTGATAAGCGAGATAATCTCAATTAAACAAAGACAAAAATGACGTCATCAACAAAATACATTTTCTTTAGTTTAGATGCAAATATAAAGATTTTGTTTCACTTTGTACGAGTCAGGGTGGTATGAAATCATATCTCCAACTCATGCTCTTTCCAACCATGATATAAAAATTGGGGGTCGACGGACTATCTGAAGAGCTATTTCGATTTTTAAAATGGCATGTTTTTGATGAAATTTGCATTATATTGCCCATAGCAGCACGCGCAGATTTTGAACTTTGACGCACGCTCACGGCCTTATGAAATATGAAGAGTGACTGAAATTAATGTAAATTGTCAATTACGTTAAGAGGAATCTAAATCATGTAAATATTTTGAATTTGACTTTTTCCGCGCGTCATGAGCGCGCGCAACGCGCGCGGGGACATGTACGGACGGAAAATTTTGAAATGCTTAAAATGACCTGATTCGTACTCTCCTTTAGTAGTTAAGTGATTTTGAGCTTTTTAAAATTTTGACGCACACGTACATGCGCGTCATGACCTTTATGTGACCTTTAATGACATGACCTGTTGACCCTTGACCTAAAGTATATATGATATGAATATGAATGACCTTTGCTGATGCATCATGAAGATATGATGGATAATGTGATTTCACAAAATGGCGCCTTGATGACGTCACGATGACTTGATGACCTTGAAAATGTTCTAGACACGTGTCATGACAATGACCTATGACTGTGCTAAAATTGAATCAAATTGACTAAACCAAACTGTGAGTTATCCTGGGCACAAAAAACGGGAAGAAATAAAAATAAATAATAATAAATAAATAAAGAAAATTCTGACGAAATCAATAGGTGGTCTGTTGATAACAGACCACCTAATAATGATAGTAATATTAAAAGCAAAAACTTTATTTTTTCAATATGAACCTGGACTATAGATTGGGCTATTAGTATTTGAGTCCTATCGGTGGTACTAACATCTTTTGGAAATTCATTTATCTACATTTGCAATAGGGACGAGATGGAGATTTTTTTTGTTGTGGAGATTACAGTGTACCAATCTCCAACAAATATTCTATTATGTATGTTAGGCGTGTCAGTGTCATTATACTATAATTAAGATATGAGTTTCAAAGATAACTTCAATAAAGAGGTATCGCAATCAACAAATTATTGATTTGTGAGGAGACTACTCAACATGTCCGTACACACTCGCAAAGAATAAGAACCACATGGAACCCAAGTCTGACTTCAGTTCCATGCACGTGGTATTCTGTTTATTCTAAATTTTTGTTGGCCTATGCTGGGCAAAAAAATACTTTGTAGATTTTAAACGTTCTTGCTACAAATATTTTTGTGTGTGATTGGAACAATTTTTTTTTTTTAATGCATTTTTGTGTGTGTGTCATTTATAAAATTATCAGTATCATGGTCGAGAGTAATGCCATGCAGTCATCATAATTATTGTAACCTTCATAATCATAGTATCAATTTTTAATGTTTTGCTTTATATTTCTATAAAATTTAACAGACCTTGTTGTTTGCTCCGATGGAACTTCTTATAATTCTACTGCTCGATGCAATTCTATTGATGATTGTAATGATGGCAGTGATGAAAACAACTGCAGTAAGTATTTCGTCTTTTTTTAATGATAAGTTGCATCTTTATATTTGAGGGTGAAAAAGTATTCACTACAATAAATAGTAATGTTTAAAAAGAATTTATACCCCTAAAGCCTGCAGGCTTTTTAAGGTTCCAATTTGTCATTTTGACATTACATGAAATGGCTATGTAACATTAGTGAATTTAAGTTTGTACCTTTTTACATGGACAGTTTTGAGGAAATGAGAAATAAATGAAACCAACAAAAAAGGAGAAAAGAACATATAATAAAATTTTAAACAACAAATTTAGATGAAGTTTTATATATTGATGTGATTTTTTTCTTCTCTCCTAACTTATTTTCAGAATACTCGCTTACTGTTGGAGAAACCCACTTTCTTTACAGTTATGGATCATACAGTAGACCTTACAACAGGACATGGTTATTCGATATCAATTCTTCACAAAGCGATACCAGTAACATTGCCTTCTTTGTGTACATTAGCGACATTTATGTAAGCTATGGCAACCTACTTCGTATTGGCTCTGGATTTGTCCCCAGTAATGATTCAGAATTTCTATTTGCCAATGATGACCACCGGTCTAACGGGGCAAGGAGGCTCATTCAGGCTTCGGAGATGCATGTGGAACTCACAAGGTCCTATAGTTCTTCACATTTCCAGCTGGCGATTACACCCCGTTCCCTTGAAGGTAAATTTATTACAATCTGTAACCTATAATAGAGGTGTCATAGTCGAAAGGTTTACGCACTTGACTTGAAATTCAAGGGCCGTGGGTTCGATCCCCGACATGGCACTAATGTCCTTTGGCAAGGCATTAGTCTACACTTGCCACTCCATACCTAGGAAAGAAATAGGGTCCTGGTAGGAGGAACAAATCATTTGTCTTTAATTGCCATATGCCCTCATGGTGACCATAATGGTAGGAAAACTCCCCAGAAAGTGGAGATGGTGCATATTGTAAATGAATCTGTATGCACCACTGTTGCATGTATCTTTCTTCTGATATGCCTAGGGGTTAGGGGTTCAGATTCCAATTCAGATTAGTTCTATTGATTCATATGTAAACAAAACGAGAAGATTAACCTCCACTGGCATAACAAACAATTGTACATTATGAATACCATCAATATAACAATTTAAATGTTTACATCATATTAACATACTACAGAGAGTGGGAGAAGAAGGTGAGGAAATTAGTGAGAGAGAGGGACTGTGGAAGAAAAGTCGAATCGCATTTTACTTGAAAGAAGGTGTAAATATGATCAATCGAAAACAGGAAGGAAGAAGAGAGGGGTAAAGATGATAGCGAGGAGATAAACAAAGAGAGAGAGAGAGAGAGAGAGGGGTGGGCAGAATGGGAGAGGGAGAAATAATTAACACCAAGGAAAATGATAACTTTACATATTGAAAATGACCTTTCCAGCTACATTACATAAAGGGTATATCAATTTATATTCTGTTGAGAACTCACAGTTCTCATTCTTTCCATGTCTTTTTTTCTCTCACTATTCCAGTTACTTATTCTCATTAGTAGAAGTAGTAACAGTAGCCAGTGGGAAAAACTACATGCAATTTCCTGCTCACAGAAGGTCGTTTAGGATTAGACATTGTTTTCTGGTTGTCCGTCCATCTGTACGTCCTGTTCTCGTTATCTCGAGAACCGATTGATAGATTACTGCCAAACTTGAGTCGTGTATGTATCCTGCAGAGCTAATGAAGTGATTAGATTTTGGGGTCAAGAGGTCAAAGGTTAAAGGTCACAATGCTCATTATATATGCAAAAATAGCTTGTGATCACGTTATCACAAGAACCGATTGATGAATTACCGCCAAACAAAGGTCATGTTTGTATCTTGCAGAGCCAATAAATTGATTAGATATTGGGGTCACAAGGTCATAGGTCATAGGGTTCATTATGTGTGTAAAAATAGCTTGTGAATGCATTGTCAATACTGACGGATGGATTACTATCAAACTTAGAACATGTATGGTGTATGTATCTTGCAGAGCCAATGAACTGATTATATTTTAGGGTCATGAGGTCAAAGTTTAAATGGTAAAACATGTACCGGGGTATATAGAAAATAGCTTTTCATCACAATATTCTGAGAACCTGTTAATGGATTACAATCAAACTTTAATTTTTTAAATAGCTTCTGTTTTGGTTTGTAAAATCACTCTATGGCGGAGGCATCATTTTCGACTGCGTGTAGTCGAACATCCATCTAGTCTTAATCGATATGAAAGTACTGATTTTATTGTATTTTGTTTTTTCGAGAGCTTTATTGCTCACTGCTCTCAAGTAATTTTTGTTCGCTAGTAGAAGTACCGGTAGTAGTAACACATTTAGTAGTATCATCACCATTATAATTTGTCAATGTCGTAGGGTCCATAATAAATATGTATCCTTTACTTTTGTCATCTTTTTTGGTCATCTTCTTTTTCAAATATGATCCTGATAACTCCCTTCTACATTGATTGTTGGTGTTTAGGTCTCTTTGTGTGCAATGATGGATTA
Organism: Strongylocentrotus droebachiensis; assembly: GCA_035222895.1. NCBI lineage: Eukaryota > Metazoa > Echinodermata > Echinoidea > Camarodonta > Strongylocentrotidae > Strongylocentrotus > Strongylocentrotus droebachiensis. Next base: position 356,322 of record JAVYIG010000383.1, read on the forward strand.
CATGCAGTCAACCAGTCCTCTCTGTGTGATCTCAGTATAGATTGTCCGGACTCCAGTGATGAAACCGGCTGTGGTAATTTTATGTTAATTTTATTTGAACATTGTTTTTGTTTTTATAGTCTGTGAAATATTATCTATGACGGTTATAATTCACCATACAGGTTTGTCTATTATGGCCCGACCACACATAGACGACGTACGGCCTGCGTATTGAAAAATCAGAAAATAAGGTCAGTGCATCGTTGTGCGCCCATGTATAGCGTGTTGCTAGCGTGCAATGATAATTTTTGTTGGGCTTTTTTTGCACGCATGTAGTTCACAAAAAATGTTGCATGTCATGTGACGCGTTTTGACCAGTCACGATGCTTAAAATACTAGAGCTATTTTGTAAAGCGCGTCATGCTCCGTGCACACATATTCCCGACACACACAGCAAATGATGTTGAATGCATAGCGTTGGTCTAGCGCGCTTGACAAACGGGAACGGAACTTGCAAATTTTCAATGCGCGGGCTGTGCGTTTCCCATGCATCTTCTTTGGGTGACTGCCCCATAACAAACTCTGAGTGTAGGCAAATGCCTACGGTATATTTTGATCAAAGGTAAAATGTTTTACTGGTCAGTGTATCTTCTGCAATGATGGAAATATAAATATTTCTTTTTGTTGTAATTATTCATGTATTAAAGCCTCTTTCAAATCATTTAAAAACTTACAAGAAGTATCAAAATAACCTTTCATTCCACTGCTCTTCATAGCAGCACCCAAAACAATTTGGTTTTACTCACATTATGTAGTAAAGAATGATGATCTCTTTACCACACAACAAACTGCTTTGTGGTAGTCATCAACCTACAGAAATTCAATTCCCTTTGAAGTCACCTATTGAAATGTTACATGATGATGACATATTACATTATCTGAACTTGATTAATATAGGCGATACAATAGAGTGTTAGAATAACCGTTGAGATGACGATTTTAAAGGAAAATGAAAGAATGGTGATTTCTTAATTTTACACACAACAAACAGCTTTGTGGAAGTCAATTCCTTCTACCAGGAATCCTTGTTACCCAAGCTTGTTCAGTGTGTATATATCTTGATGAATATTACTGAAAGAACATAAATGTCAATTACTTTGAAATTGAAATGCTGTCAAACTTGTACGGGTAAGCCTCTGCAAAGTGTTGATATCTTGGAGAGGATTCGTGACCAACATCAATTAAAGAAGCAGGACATTGTGTCTAAAAGTCATGAAATGACCACAGAACCAAACAATTATGTCTCTTATTCTTTCAGTCCACACGCTTTATCTTGGAGACGCAAGAGTACTACTCAGTCCTGATTACTCGTACACACGCGCCTTGTGGCTCTTCAACTCAAGCGCTCCTGCTCTTTCTAACTCCATGGAAGTAGCATTCATTATCACTTTCAACTACGGATATCTTTCTTATGGTGCTGTCCTACGGATTGGAGCCGGTCTGGTACCCAACAATGATTCTCAGGTCTTTGGTGGAAGCCAGCAATTTCCAACGGAGGAGCGCATTCTAGCTGCATCAGAGATGTTCATTGAATTTACATCAGGTTCATACAACTACTACTACTTCCAAATGGAGATTTCTTTGGGTTATCTCACAGGTAAACATGACAAATTCTACATTCAAATTTAATATTTTTATTTACAATCCCTTTTTAGTTTTATGAATTCAAGTTAGCACATTGTAAATTTGAAAGTGTAATTTTGTCTTCTAAAATTAGTTAGTTGACCTTCTGTTGAATCGTTGTTTTTTTTTAAATTTGCTTATTTTCACAAAGTAACAAGCCGCGGCTAGTTACAGTTAATATATACCATATTAGCATTCTATTTCTCAAAAATACATACCAAATTCTTCAAATGCAATACATCACTTTTAGAATAGCTAGAAAAGTTGCTTTACTGATATATACCAATTGGAAAGACATTGTTCACTGAGTATATTTGTCATTTTTAATGTCAATTTTTCTTTTGAAACCTAAATCCTAATCTTAAGTCATTTACATGTAGCAAATGTTTATACTGTCTTTGTTACTAATACACACAAGAGTTCATACAAAATTGAAGAAGTTTCAACGAAATTAAAATGAATTTATAAAAAACTTGTTGATGTATGATTATAATATATTGATACATTATGTATATTCGTTATGACTGGTTTCAAAAACCAATCTTTCTTTAATACATGCAGAACATATAAATGTGGTTCACTTTGCCCCAGTATTGCAAAATTAGAATAGAGGAACATAAATTGTCTCCAGAATAATTTTTTTGCTTTTACCATCATGACAAATGATATTGCAAAATGTAGCATCGCTGAGGGCACACAAGAGTTAACAGTAAAGAGCCATTAATAAACAACTCAACCACTGGTAAACGCCTTCAAGATAATTTGGGGGCCCCAGCTCTTTGAATAAACTACATAGTACTTCATGTATGTAAACAAAAACAAATCATTCTCTTCTCTAAAAAACATTGTTATTTTTTTTTTTTTTAAGTCTGTTTAAAACGTAATGCAATAAATCTGTCACATATTTTTTCATGGACGAATGAAAATGTGTTAGTTACCAGGCACCATAAAACCACCCAAGAGTCGCATGGTGTGGTTTTCAATTAGAGGTTCATAGAGGTGCAATAGGTCGGGATGGTCAAATTTGAGTATTTAGTATGTTGTGAGTATACCTTCTACATAAATTCAAAATCTGGAAGCGCCAAATAATCTAAAAGTGGTATTTTAAGGAGTTTTTTGTAGACTTGTTGGTGTTTGTCTGATTTGTTGTTGTAGTACTGTAAACGCGGAAATATTTGCGGTACATTAATTTTCGCGGATTTCGCGCTAAAGTGGGTGTCCGCAAATTTTAGAACACCCACAAAAATATAAACATGACTTCTTAAGCGTGTTCTGAATGGGCTGAATTTGGTGCAACGCGAATTTAAGAACCAGCGAATATATTTTGGGGTGGCTCAGCGCGAAAAATTAATTGCGCAAAAATAAGATTAACAACGTTTACAGTAATTGCTTTTATATGACCATGGCTACAGGTATTATTTTGATTTCCTATAATTTTAAAATGCTCTTGCATTGTTACTTGGTCTAAATAAAGAACAGCGTGTGCTTAATTGGTATGCTATGTTTTAGGACAATTTGGTGATCTTTCACAGAAATCGCTCCAGAGTTATAATCCTCCTTTTGTCACCTTGCACAATTCTTTGTGGGTCAGCGTGCTTGAATATACTACAGACTTTAGTTTTCTCAAGTAACATTTTATATTAGAATGGAGACCTCATTTTCTTCACTGGGTTAGGAACATCATATTGGGATGATTTATATGTCATTTTAAGCTGAGAATCTCCTGTTTTAGGATCTGACCTAAAGCTATGTTCACAACTCAGAGTGGCGACCGACCGATTAGTAGCCTGCTCGGTCGCCGCAGGAATTTAGGCATTGCCTAACGATTTTTAGAGAAGTCAAGCAGGCTGTAGAGCGCCAGCGATGCCTGGGCGGTGCCCTGTCGATTTCCCGTTGGTCGCCTGTCCATTTTAGGTCAAAACTGGGTAAAATCGGGGAGCTTCTCCGGGCGGCGTCCCGGCAGTGACCGACTGATGATCCAACGATTCCCGAGCAGTCTCCCATCGGCCACCGGCTGTTTTTAAAGATATTGCCCGGCAGCCGGCAGATGATCGGCAGGGCTCCAAAATACGCTTGGTGCCCCGGCGATCGCCACCTGGGCACCAACCTAATCAAGGATTCGCCGTCGAGCGGTTTAGGTAAAAAATTGAAGCCACTGTTAAAGTCAAAGGCTGCCGACCGATTTTGGACTCGCCGCCCAGTGACCGACTGATCTCCTAGAGGCGACCGGGCAGCGACTGCTTGGCAGCCTTTGACCTAGCGGCTTCGATTTTTTACCTAAATGGATCGACGGCAAACGCTTGATTAAATCAGTGCCCGCCCGGGTGGCGACTGCCCGGGCACCCGGAGTGTACTTTGGGCGGGCGCCACCCAAATTTTAACTCTGCGCTAAAACTTCAGCAGCGACCGAGCAATGCCCAATGCCGTCGCTTGGTGCCCGGGCAAAATTGGCTCAAAACTCACCGCCCGGCCGACAAGCAGGCTACTTTTAGGTGTTGTGACCATAGCTTAATCTAGAAAATAATATCTGGCCACTTTTTGATAGGTTTTTATCGCCTGGTCACATTTAGACTTTTAAGGCATACTATCTTATTCTATACTGTTTTTCTTCTTTTATTGTAAAATACAGATCCTTTCCCATGCAAAACAGGCCCATGGGCGGTCAATGGATCTGCTATATGTGATGTGATACCAGACTGCAGAGACGGTAGTGATGAGGCATCATGCAGTGAGTAAAACGAGATAATAGAAGTAATGTACATGTATATCTCAAAATCTTATAATATAAAATAATCAAATACATGTAGAGATTAGAAAAGAGACACTCAAAAGATCTCTTTACTGTTCATATTGGAACATGATTGTTGGTCGAAATGAGATGGAATTTGTACAAGTTTTCTTAATGTTTTTGTTTGCATTTCATAACTTTATACCTTATACATACATTTATGAACACTGTATTAAACAGGATGTGGCCTTGAAGTAGAAAGATATTTGTCGGTGGAATTCTGGGCTTGATTCATGTAAGTACCTTTCGTAATAAAATGATGAAAAGGTTGAAAGGTTAATTACTACCCTTATTTCTGATAATAACAGTGTCTCTCAGGGTGCAGAATTAAACCTTTCAGATTTCAACTCTTACCTATTATACCCAGAGGTGCACTGTTGCACCCAGCTTATAATATTGCTCCCTTGTTCGGTGTATGTCTTCTTTTTTTAAACTTTTCCTGAATATTAAATGAATAAATAAAAATATTGTTCCACACAGTACATGAGCTGGACAATGGAGAACATCTACACCTGTACTCACCAAATTATCCAAATAGCTACTATGGCAACACCTCCATCCTTTGGCTCTTCCAGGCGAATTCATCAGCTGGAGGCAACTTCTCTTTTGTTGTGACCATCGACGAGTTGCACCTTGACAACTATGATACTTTGAAGATAGGACAAGGCCATGATGCCGATGGCTTCACTGTAGTCAATTTCACTGGCTTTACATCCCTGTACAACCCATATGTTACCGTCGTTGAAGGAGATAAGCTCTTTATTGAATTCGTGACCAATGACTATTACAATTCAGGAGCTTTTAGAATCGATATTGGACTCTACTTGATAGATGGTAAAGTCATTACACAAAATATTAAACCACATTTAATTGTATAACAAAAAAAGTTGAAAGTTTTCTTTCAAAATATTACAAAGAGGGCTGATTGCAGCAAAACATTATTTTCATAATCAATAATATTGTTGGTATTATAAGTATCATTAGTGTTATTATTATCTTTATTATTGTATTTAATATTAATATTATAAAAGCTGCATTCGTTTTTTTGCGTATCAGGACAATTACCCCCTGAAAATTACCCTCCCCCCCCCCACCCCCCCCCCCCCCATAAGTACAATATCCCCCCCGGAAATGTACCCCCCAGAAATTTACCTCCCGAGGACAAGCACCCCTCGGGGAATATTGCCCCCCCCCCTCCCAGAAAATTACCCGTGGACAATTCTCCCGGTGGACAATTACCCCATACCTGCCTACCCTTCTGAATAATCCGAAATATTCAGTTTTTCTGGATTTTTAGAACCCCAAAATCCGGAATATTCAGATTTTTTTTGGGGGGGGGGGTGTGTGTGTGTGTGTGTTTTGTTGCTTAAGCTAAATTAAGCTTGTTTTATCATGTGCCGCGATGTGAGAGTTCACGTATTGCGTGCATTGAATGGCTGCATGATTGAGCAGCGAATTTGTATTAGTTTTTGTGTACAGATTTACCGCGTATTGCCAGTTACACTGCCACTGCATGTGCGAACGCCTGTTAAGGGTACAGATTTCTTATTTTCGAAGGCATACCGTGCTAAAAATTCTTAATTCTTATTTTCAAATGTTGGCAGGTATGTTACCCCCGATGACAATTATCCCCACCCCTGAAAATAACCCCCTAAAACAATTACCTCCCCCCCCCCCTGAGGACAACCAAGGACAACCAGCCTAAGGATAATTACCCCCCCCCCCCCCTTCCGAAAATTACCCCCTTGTTCATTAAAGGGGAAGTCCACCCTGATAATAATATTTTTCTGGGGTAATTGTCCTTGGGGGGGAGGGTTATTTTCCACAGGGGGTTATTGTCCTAGGGGTAAATTTTTCCAGGGGGTAAATGTCCTCGGGGGGGGGGTGGTTGTCCTTGGGGAGTAATTTTCCGGGGGTAATTGTCCTTGGGGAGTTATTGCCCGCTAGAAATTGGCTGGGGGGGGGGGGGTGATTGCCCAGGGGGTAATTGTCTCGTCCTAAAAGTGCATACCCTGGTTTAAGTCTAGCTGCATTCAAGCATTCAATGAATAGATTCCTCCCAGATCCCATTTACTACACCTGGGTGAAGAGTGCCAAATGTAGATTAAGTCTTCTCAAAGGACAGAAAAGTGCTGCAGCGGGAATCAAATTGCGAATCCTATCCACATTGACACCTCTTTATAGAACATGTACAGAAAGGCACAGAAAATTAAATTCAAAAGCATTTTCAAAATTAAGTATTCGCTCTAAAGTAATTGATTACTCCTGAGTGGATTTTAACAATTTACTGTGAAGAACAGTAGCAAAAACCTTGTTTTCTAAAATTGAACCTGTACTATTGATTGGGCCATTGGCATTCGAGTCCCATCAGTATTAAATACCGGTACTAACATCATTTGGCAATTCTTTTATCTACATCTGCCATTTGCAGGATAGATAAAGTTGGTAGAGATTACAGTGTGCCAATCACAACAAATTTTCTATTCTGTATGTTAGGCGTGTCAGTGTCACTATACTATAATCAAGATATGAGTTTCAAAAATAACTTCAATAAAGAGATATCGCAATCAACAAATTATTGACTTGTGAGCAGATTACTCAACATGTCCGTACACACTCGCATAGAATAAGAACCACACGTGCACGTGGTATCTGTTTATTCTGTATTTTCTTTATACTCCTATCCGTTGGCCCATAGAATGCTGGGCAAAAAAAATTTATGTAGATTTTAAACATTCTTGCTACACAGTTTGTTTGTGTGTGTGTGTGATTGGAACAGGTTTTTTTTTTATCCCCTCGCCGACGAAGTCGGAGGGGATATAGTAATGCCGCCGTTCTTCCTTCCGTCCGTCTTTCCTTCCGTCCTTCCTTCTGTAACAAATTTGGTTTCTGATCGATAATGTTTGATGGATTTTAATCAAATTTGATATGAAGGTACATGGGAGCAAAGTACAGGCTAAGTTGGATTTCGGAGTATGTAGGTCAAAGGCCTTAGCTCAATAATATGCGAAAAAATACAAATCTGCATGGGTTCCGATCACTAACTTTAGTAATGTTTGACAGATTTTAATAAAATTTGATATGAAGGTACATGGTATCAAAACACAGCCTAAGTTCGATTTCAGAGTATGTAGGTCAAAGGTCATAGCTCATTAAATATGCGAAAAAATACAAATCTGGTTTCTGATCGATAACTTTAGTAGTATCGAAAATAATATCGCTAGTGATATTCGTTTGTCTCGCAATGTGGTCAATAAGGAATCTAAAAGATCACGACGTTTCGTATGCTACTGCGATACTTCGTCAGGTGCTAAAAACTACTGTAAGCAAGGGTCTTTTATACTCTACGGGAGGACCGTGCGGAGCGGTCCATAATTCGATCGATAATTGGAACAATAACGCACAATGCCTATTGGTCGACGCACACGGTGATCGACCAATCACCAGGCCGCTGGATTCGGCCGCTGGTCCGGCTAATGCACCAGGCCTATTGGCCGACGCATACGGTACTCAGCCAATCAACGGGCCGCTTGATCGGACCGTCTGCTGAATGGAATCGACCGGTGTTGGCTGGCAGGACGGCGAGTGTCATGGCGGCGTATCGTCCGCATCCAAAATTCGGGGATATCGATCCCGTTGTCTCTGTTGAAATTATTAGGATTGAGACGGATATTGATAGCTTCTTTCACCCTCCGTGTATACCAATGCCTTTCCTGGGAAAGGCACTGAACCCCGTCCCAGTCTGGTTGATGCTGGTTATCCCAAGCATGTTCGGCTACGGCTGAGTTGTCAGTTCGACGGAGTCTGACGTCCCTCTTATGCTCAGTGATTCTTTCTTTTATCGGACGGGCAGTTTCACCGATGTAGGATCTATCACATCCTTTACAAGGGATGTTGTACACAATGCCGTCCCGTCTATGTGGAGGAATTGGATCCTTGGGGCGTGTAAGTTGTTGACATAGGGTGGTATCTGATCTGAAAACCGTTCGAATGCCATGGCTCTCTAGGCGGCGCTTGAGTTGTTGGGAGACCCCATCAATGTACGGCAAGACTGTAAAAGTCTTGTATACCTTCTGATCCCTGGGTTCCGACGATCTATTCTTGGTATTGTGTATAAAACGGCGTGGGTAACCGTTGAGACTCAGGGCGCTGCGAACACGGGTCCGTTCTTTGCATGGCTGTTGTGGACTTGTCACAATGCGTGAAGCTCTGTCAAATAGACATTTCACTAGACCTCTCTTCACCGATATGGGATGGTGAGAGTCAAACGCTATGTACTGGTCTGTGTGGGTAGGCTTCCTATAGACTGAGGTGGAGAGCCTATGGTTGTCGTGTCTATGAACTAGAGTGTCTAAGAATGCTATCTTCCCTTCACACTCTATCTCTGATGTGAACTGGATGGTTGGTTCAAGGCTATTCATGTGTTTAAGCAGCTTATCTGTTTCAGAGATGGGAACTATGATGAAGGTGTCATCTACGTATCTCTTCCAAACACGAGGTATGCAAGAGAGGGGACATGTGTCCAGCGCTTCTTCTTCGAAACTCTCCATGTATAGGTTGGCCACGACAGCTGAGACTGGACTGCCCATGGCTGCCCCTTCTGTCTGTTCATAGTATGAACCTTTATACAGAAAATATGTGGATCGTAGAACAAACTCGAGGAGTTAAGTGAGTTGTTCCGGTGAGAGTGCGGTACGGGTAGACAAATTGCTGTCTGATTGTAAGCGTTGCAATGTAGCATTGCATGCGCCCTCAATCGGTACATTGGTGAAGAGTGAAACTACGTCAAACGAAACCATGCGTTCTTGAGTACCGATGGTTTGCTCTGCTATGAACTCTGCAAAACCACTCGAATTGGGAATCGTATATTCAGTCAAACCGGTGAGCGGAGAAAGAATTTCAGCTAGGTACTTTGAGAGGTTATAGGCAAAGGAGCCTATGCATGACACTATAGGTCGTAATGGTACTGTGGGTTTGTGTATCTTGGGTAACCCGTATATTCTAGGAGGTTGCTTTTGTGTGGGTTTCAGTCTACGATAGGTCGGTTCATCCATCACATTGTCTTTCTTTAGGTTCAGCAAGGTGTTGGTAAGCTTGCGAGCCAAGCGATCTGTGGGATCTTTCTTGTGCGTTATCGAAGTATCGCAGTAGCATACGAAACGTCGTGATCTTTTAGATTCCTTATTGACCACATTGCGAGACAAACGAATATCACTAGCGATATTATTTTCGATACTATATCCGCAATGAGTAATATATTTAGCATTAACTTTAGTAGTGTTTGACAGATTTTAATGAAAGGCCATAGCTCATTGAATATGAAAAAACACCTAATTATATATATGAAAATGTGGTTTATAACTTGCTTGCCTAGTAATATAATGGTATAGTCTGATCGATGGAGTTTACTTGTTCTGACATATATAGGCCATTTGTACCCTGCGAGGGGATGCTACGCTTTGCGTTGACTTGTTTTAAGCATTTTTTGTGTGTGTCATTTATAAAATTATCAGTATCATGGTCGAGAGTAGTGCTATGCAGGCATCATTATTATTGTAACCTTCATAATCATTGTATTAATTTTTATTTATTTTTTGCTTTATATTTCTATAAAATTTAACAGACCTCTTTGTTTGCTCCGATGGAACTTTTTATGATTCTACTGCTCGATGCGATTCTATTGATGATTGTAATGATGGCAGTGATGAAAACAAGTGCAGTAAGTATTTCTTCTTTTTTCAATGAAAAGTTGCATCTTTATATTTAAGGATGACAAAGTATTCACTACAATATATAACAATTGTAAGAAATAACTTATATCCACAAAGCCTATAGGCTATTCAAGGTTCCAATTTCTCATTATGAAAAAACATGAAATGGCTATGTTAAGTATGAGTGAATTTAAGTCTGTACTTTTTTTACATGGACATTTTTGAGGAAATGAGAAATAAATAAAAACAACAAAAAGGAGAAAAAGAGCATATAATAAAATTTTAAACAACAAATTTAGATGAAGTGTTATATATTGATGGGATTTTTTTTCTTCTCTCATAACTTATTTTCAGAATACTCGCTTACTGTTGGAGAAACCCGCTTTCTTAACTATTATGGATCATACGGTGGACCTTACATCAACAGGATATGGTTATTCGATATCAATTCTTCACAAAGCGATGCCGGTAACATCGCCTTCTTTGTGTACATTAGCGACATTTATGTAAGCTATGGCAATGTACTTCGTATTGGCTCTGGATTTGTCCCCAGTAATGATTCAGAATTTCTATTTGCCAATGATTACCACCTGTCTAACGGGGCAAGGAGGCTCATTCAGGCTTCGGAGATGCACATCGAACTCACAAGCTCCTATAGTTCTTCACATTTCCGCCTGGAGATTACACCCCGTTCCCTTGAAGGTAAATTTATTACAATCTGTAACCTATAGTAGAGGTGTCATAGTCGAAAGGTTTAACCACTTGACTGCGATAGGCTTAAAACGCTTGGCTTACCCCCTGTGCTACAGCATTTTTGTACTGTTCGAAAAGTGAACACTGTACACGAGATGACCAGATTTTATTTTGAAAAAGCGCCGTACACGAAAAAGTCAGATTTTTTTTTGAAAGAGCGCCATCTACTGTTCAAGACCTGTATAACATCATTGCAGTGCTTATTACACAGTAGGGCTAGGCAGTGTGCAGTGCTACGGTCTTGAAAGTGCAATGCCTTAACCGCGTACATACATGTACGTGGTGCGCACAGGGCATGCAAGACCTAGACCACGTACATGTACGTGGCGCGCAGCCAAGTGGTTAAGCACTTTACTTGAATTTCAAGGGTCGTGGGCTTGAACCCAGACTCGGCACTATAAATGTCCTTTGGCAAGGCATTAGTCTACATTTGCCACTCCATACCCAGGAGAGAAATTGGGACCTGGCAGGATGAACAAAGCATTTGTCTTAATTGCCACATGCCCTCATGATGACCATAATGGTAGGAAAACTCCCCAGAAAATGGGAATGGTGCAAATTGTGAATAAATCCATATGCTCCACTGTTGCATGTATCTTTCTGATATGCGTAGGGGTTAGGGGTTCCAATTCCAATTCAGATTAGTGTTATTGATCCATATGTTAAAAGAAAAAAGAAAATTAACCTCCACTGGCATAACAATGTACATTATGAATACCATCAATATAATGGTATAGTCTGATCGATGGAGGTTACATGTACTTGTTCTGACGTATATATATAGGCCATTTGTACCCTGCGAGGGGATGCTACGCTTTGCGTTGACTTGTTTGAAGCATTTTTTGTGTGTGTCATTTATAAAATTATCAGTATCATGGCTTAGAGTAGTGCTATGCAGGCATCATTATTATTGTAACCTTCATAATCATAGTATTAATTTTTATTTTTTTGCTTTATATTTCTATAAAATTTAACAGACCTCTTTGTTTGCTCCGATGGAACTTTTTCTCATTTGACTGCTCGGTGCGATTCTATTGATGATTGTAATGATGGCAGTGATGAAAACAACTGCAGTAAGTATTTCATCTTTTTTTAATGATAAGTTGCATCTTTACATGAGGATGAAAAAGTATTCACTACAATAAATAGTAATTGTTCAAAAGAATTTATACCCCCAAAGCCTGTAAGCTTTTTAAGGTTCCAATTTGTCCATTTTGACATTACATCAAGTGGCTATGTAACATGAGTGAATTTAAGTCTGTACTTTTTTTACATTGACATTTTTGAGGAAATGAGAAATAAATGAAACCAACAAAAAAGGAGAAAAAGAGCATATAATAAAATTTTAAACAACAAATTTAGATGAAGTGTTATATATTGAAGTGATTTTTTTTCTTCTCTCATAACTTATTTTCAGAATACTCGCTTACTGTTGGAGAAACCCACTTTCTTTACAATTATGAATCATACAGTAGACCTTACATCAGGACATGGCTATTCAATATCAATTCTTCACAAAGCGATGTCGGTAACATCGCCTTCTTTGTGTACATTAGCGACATTTATGTAAGCTATGGCAACGTACTTCGTATTGGCTCTGGATTTGTCCCCAGTAATGATTCAGAATATCTATTTGCCAATGATGACCACCTGTCTAACGGGGCAAGGAGGCTCATTCAGTCATCGGAGATGCACGTGGAACTCACAAGCTCATATAGTTCTTCACATTTCAACCTGGCGATTACACCCCGTTCCCTTGAAGGTAATTCTTTTAACAATCTGTAACCTATAGTAGAGGTGTTATAGTCAAAAGGTTTACGCACTTGACTTGAAATTCAAGGGTCGTGGGTTCAATCCCCGACATGGCACTAATGTCCTTTGGCAATGCATTAGTCTACACTTGCCACTTGCCACTTTTGGGGTCAAGAGGTCAATTAAAGGTCACAGGGCTCATTATATATGCAAAAATAGCTTGTGATCACGTTATCACAAGAACCGATTGATGAATTACCGCCAAACTAAGGCCATGTTTGTATCTTGCAGAGCCAATGAATTGATTAGATGTTGGGGTCACGAGGTGAAAGGTCATAAGGCTCATTATGTATGCAAAAAAAGCTTGTGAATGCATTGTCAGTACTGACGGATGGATTACTATTAAACTTGGGACATGTACATAACTCCCTTCTACATTGATTGTTGGTGTTTAGGTCTCTTTGTGTGCAATGATGGATTACATGCAGTCAACCAGTCCGCTCTGTGTGATCTCAGTGTAGATTGTCCGGACTCCAGTGATGAAACCGGCTGTGGTAATTTTATGTTCATTTTATTTGAATATTGTTTTTGTTTTTTATAGTCTGTGAAATATTATCTATGACGGTTATAATTCAACATACAGGTTTGTCTCTTATGGCCCGGTCATACAAAGACGACGTACGGCCTGCGTATTGAAAAATCAGAAATTAAGGTCAGTGCATCGTTGTGCGCCCATGCATAGCGTGTTGCTAGCGTGCAATGATACTTTTCGTTGGGCTTTTTTTGCACGCATGCAGTGCACAAAAAATGTTGCATGTCATGTGACGCGTTTTGACCAGTCACAATGCTTAAAATACTAGAGCTATTTTATAAAGTGCGTCATGCTCCGTGCACACTTATTCCCGACACACACAGCAAATGATGTTGAATGCATAGCGTTGGTCTAGCGCGCTTGACAAATGAGAACGCAACTTGCAAATTTTCAATGCGTGGGCTGTGCGTTCCCCATGCATCTTTTTTGGGTGACTGCCCCATAACAAAGTCCGAGTGTAGGCAAATGCCTACGGTATATTTTGATCAAAGGTAAAATGTTTTACTGGTCAGTGTATCTTCTGCAAAGATGGAAATATAAAGATTTCTATTTGTTGTGATTATTCATGAATTAAAGCCTCTTTCAAATCATTAAAAAACTTACAAGAAGTATCAAAATAACCTTTCAGTCCACTGCTCTTCATAGCAGCACCCAAAACAGCTTGGTTTTACTCGCATTATGTAGTAAAGAATGATGATCTCTTTACCACACAACAAACTGCTTTGTGGTAGTCATTAACCTACAGAATTTCAATTGCCTTTGAAGTCACCTATTGAAATGTTACATTATGATGACATATTACATTATCCGAACTTGATTAATATAGGCGATACAATAGAGTGTTAGAATAACCGTTGAGATGACTATTTTAAAGGAAAATGAAAGAATGGTGATTTCTTAATTTTACACACAACAAACACCTTCGTGGGAGTCAATTCCTTCTACCAGGAATCCTTGTTACCCAAGCTTGTTCAGTGTGTATATATCTTGATGAATATTACTGAAAGAACATAAATGTCAATTACTTTGAAATTGAAATGCTGTCGAATTTGTACAGGTAAGCCTCTGCAAAGTGTTGATTTCCTGGTGAGGATTCGTGACCACCATCAATTAAAGAAGCAGGACATTGTGTCTAAAAGTCATGAAATGACCACAGAACCAAAAAATGATGTCTCTTATTCTTTCAGTCCACACGCTTTATCTTGGAGACGCAAGAGTACTACTCAGTCCTGATTACTCGTACACACGTGCCTTGTGGCTCTTCAACTCAAGCGCTCCTGCTCTTACCAACTCCATGGAAGTAGCATTCATTATCACTTTCAACTACGGATATCTTTCTTATGGTGCTGTCCTACGGATTGGAGCCGGTCTGGTACCCAACAATGATTCTGAGGTCTTTGGTGGAAGCCAGCAATTTCCAATGGAGGAGCGCATTCTAGCTGCATCAGAGATGTTCATTGAATTTACATCAGGTTCATACAACTACTACTACTTCCAAATGGAGATTTCTTTGGGTTATCTCACAGGTAAACATGACAAATTCTACATACAAATTTAATACTTTTTATTTACAATACCTTTTGTAGTTTTATGAATTTAAATTAGCACATTGTAAAGTTGAAAGTGTGATTTTTTTTTCTTCTAAAATTAGTTAGTTAAACTTCTGTTAAATGCTTTTTGTTATTTATTTTCACAAAGAGACAAGCCGGCTAGTTACAGTTAATATATACCATATTAGCATTCTATTTCTCAAAAATATATGCCAAAGTCTTCAAATGCAATACATCACTTTTAGAATAGCTAGAAAAGTTGCTTTACTGATTGAATATTTGTCATTTTTAATGTAAATTTTTCTTTTGAAACCTAAATTTTAACCTTTAGTCATTTACATGAAGCAAATGTTTTTACTGTCTTTGTTACACACAAGATTCTATACAAAATTGAAGAAGTTTTAAAATGAATTCATAAAAAAACTAGTTGATGTATGATTATAATTGATACATTATGTATATTCGTTTTGACTGGTTTCAAAAACCAATCTTGCTTTAATACATGCAGAACATATAAATGTGGTTCACTTTGCCCCAGTATTGCAAAATTGGAATAGAGGAACATAAATTGCCTTCAGAATAATTTGTTTACTTTTACCATCATGACAAATGATGTTGCAAAATGTAGCATCGCTGAGGGCACACAAGAAATAACAGTAAAGAGACATTAATAAACAACTCAACCACTGGTAAACACCTTCAAGATAATTTGGGGGCCCCAGCTCGTTGAATTCTCTTCTAAAAACATTTTAAGTCTTGTTTTTTTAAAGTCTGTTGAAAACGTACTGCAATAAGTCTGTCACATATTTTTTCATGGACAAATGAAAATGTGTTAGTTAACAGGCAACAGTCGCATGGTGTGGTTTTCAATTAGAGGTTCATAGAGGTGCAATAGGTCGGGATGGTCAAATTTGAGTGTGTAGTATGTTGTGAGTATACCTTCTACATAAATTCAAAATCTGGAAGCACCAAATAATCTAAAAGTGGAATTTTAAGGAGATTTTTGTAGACTTGTTGATGTTTGTCTGATTTGTTGTTGTAGTACTGTAAACGCGGAAATATTTGCGGTACATTAATTTTCGCGGATTTCGCGCTAAAGTGGGTGTCCGCAAATTTTAGAACACCCACAAAAATATAAACATGACTTCTTATGCGTGTTCTGAATGGGCTGAATTTGGTGCTACGCGAATTTAAGAACCAGCGAATATGTTTTGGGGTCGCTCAGCGCGAAAAATTAATTGCGCAAAAATAAGATTAACAACGTTTACAGTAATTACTTTTATATGACCATGGCTACAGGTATTATTTTGATTTCGTATAATTTTAAAATGCTCTTGCATTGTTACTTGGTCTAAATAAAGAACAGCGTGTGCTTAATTGGTATGCTATGTTTTAGGACAATTTGGTGATCTTTCACAGAAATCGCTACAGAGTTATAATCCTCCTTTTGTCACCTTGCACAATTCTTTGTGGGTCAGCGTGCTTGAATATACTACAGATTTTAGTTTTCTCAAGTAACATTTTATATTAGAATGGAGACCTCATTTTCTTCACTGGGTTAGGAACATCATATTGGGATGATTTATATGTCATTTTAAGCTGAGAATCTCCCGTTTTAGGATCTGACCTAAAGCTATGGTCACAACTCAGAGTGGCGACCGACCGATTAGTAGCCTGCTTGGTCGCAGCAGGAATTTAGGCATCGCGTAACAATTTTTAGAGAAGTCAAGCAGGCTGTAGAGCGCCAGCGATGCCTGGGCGGTGCCCTGTCGATTTCCCGTCGGTCCCCTGTCCATTTTAGGTCAAAACTGGGTAAAATCGGGGAGCTTCTCCGGGCGGCGTCCCGGCAGTGACTGACTGATGATCCAACGATTCCCGAGCAGTCTCGCATCGCCCACCGGCTGTTTTTAAAGATATTGCCCGGCAGCCGGCAGATGATCGGCAGGGCTCCAAAATACGCTCGGTGCCCCGGCGATCGCCGCCTGGGCACCAACCTAATCAAGGATTCGCCGTCGAACGGTCTAGGTAAAAAATTGAAGCCACTAAGTCAAAGGCTGCCGACCGATTTTGGACTCGCCGCCCAGTGACCGACTGATCTCCTAGAGGCGACCGGGCAGCGACTGCTTGGCAGCCTTTGACCTAGCGGCTTCGATTTTTTACCTAAATGGATCGACGGCAAACGCTTGATTAAATCAGTGCCCGTCCACCCGGAGTGTACTTTGGGCGGGCGCCACCCAAATTTTAACTCTGCGCTAAAACTTCAGCAGCGACCGAGCAATGCCCAATGCCGTCGCTTGGTGCCCGGGCAAAATTTGCTCAAAACTCACCGCCCGGCTGACAAGCAGGCTACTTTTAGGTTTTGTGACCATAGCTTAATCTAGAAAATAATATCTGGCCTCCTTTTGATAGGTTTTTATCGCCTGGTCACATTTAGACTTTTAAGGCATACTATCTTATTCTATACTGTTTTTCTTCTTTTATTGTAAAATACAGATCCTTTCCAATGCAAGACAGGTCCATGGGCAGTCAATGGATCTGCTATATGTGATGTGATACCAGACTGCAGAGACGGTAGTGATGAGGCATCATGCAGTGAGTAAAACGAGATAATAGAAGTAATGTACATGTATATCTCAAAATCTTATAATATAAAATAATCAAATACATGTAGAGATTAGAAAAGAGACACTCAAAAGATCTCTTTACTGTTCATATTGGAACATGATTGTTGGTCGAAATGAGATGGAATTTGTACAAGTTTTCTTAATGTTTTTGTTTGCATTTAATAACTTTATACCTTATACATACATTTATGAACACTGTATTAAACAGGATGTGGCCTTGAAGTAGAAAGATATTTGTCTTTGGAATTCTGGGCTTGATTCATGTAAGTACCTTTCGTAATAAAATGATGAAAAGGTTGAAAGGTTTAAATTACTACCCTTATTTCTGATAATAACAGTGTCTCTCAGGGTGCAGAATTGAACTGTTCAGCTTTCAACTCTTACCTATTATACCCAGAGGTGCTCTGTTGCACCCAGCTTATAATATTGCTCCCTTGTTTGGTCTCTTCAGGGTGTTTCTCTTTAAGTTTTAGAAGAGAGTTCACAGTACCATACTTCCGTTGTGTTTCCTTGGTATGCATCGATATATAATTACTTCATAATCATGATAACAATAAGTTACATTTATATAGCGCATTCCATGGTATGTGAGAGCAAGCCTCTTTTTTCTTGATATTTCATGCCTCATTCATCTTTTATAGTCTAATCTTTCCACAAGAGCAAATATGGATAGTCTGAATTTTTTTTTAGATCCGACTATGAATACCTTTTCTGTGATGTAAGCTCTATAGCTATATATCTAATACGCAAAGTATGCTCTTCAGTGTTCAACCCCAAAATAATTGCTTGAAATATTCACATTGGAACTGTCTCTTATCAAAGGTTGCTGATATTCACAATGTAAATTTCATCCTTTAGTGTGACAAGTATTTTAGTCATTAAGTGGTTCTTGCCCTTCATAACCTGTTTTGGAATCTATTCCTAAATTACGTCCTTGTAATTTTTACTTAAATATTTGTCCGTCTGTATGTGGGATGGTTGAGGGTGCATCAGTGTGTGTAAAAAAAAAAGCTTAAAATTAATAGCATTTGTTCATTTGGGGTAAATCTTGGATCTCTGTATGTCTTCTTTTTTTAAACTTTTCCTGGATATTAAATGAATAAATAAATATATTGTTCCACACAGTACATGAGCTGGACAAAGGAGAACATCTACACCTGTACTCACCAAATTATCCAAATAGCTACTATGGCAACACCTCCATCCTTTGGCTCTTCCAGGCAAATTCATCAGCTGGAGGCAACTTCTCTTTCGCTGTGACGATCGACGAGTTGTACCTCGACTACTATGATACTTTGAAGATAGGACAAGGCCATGATGCTGATGGCTTCACTGTAGTCAATTTCACTGGCTTTACATCCCTGTACAACCCATATTTTACCGTCGTTGAAGGAGATAAGCTCTTTATTGAATTTGTGGCCGATGACTACCGGTATTACGATTCAGGAGCTTTTAGCATCGATATTGGACTCTACTTGCAAGATGGTAAAGTTAACAAACAAAATATTAAACCACATTCAATTGTATTTAAAAAAAAACTTTGGGATGACATATAATTGCATCTAAGCCAAATTGAGAACAAATTCTATGATACAAATAAAACTGCTTTGTTTTCTTTCAAAATATTACAAAGAGGGCTGTTTGTAAGACATTTTTTTAAATCATTAATATTGTTGTTGTTATTATTAGTATTATTATTGTAATTATTATCTTATTTATTAGTAATATTTTAAAAGCTGCATGCATTTTTATGATGTGCACATACCTATCCTAGCAGATGCTTTATAAGGCACCTGCAAATTACATACCCTGGATTTAGCCTAGCAGCATTCAAGGAATAGATTCTTGCCGGATCCAATTTACTACAACCGGCTGAAGAGCGCCAAATTTTGATTAAGTCTTGTCAAAGGACAGAAAAGTGCTGTAGCGGGAATCTAATTGCGAATCCTATCCACATTGACACCTCTTTATAAAACATGTAAAGAAAGTAGCAGAAAATTAAATTCAAAAGCATTTTCAAAATTAAGTATTCACTCTAAAGTGATTGATTATTCCTGAGTGGATTTTAACATTTTGCTGTGAAGAATAGTAACAAAAACATTGTTTTCTCTATGGATTGGGTTATTAAATAGTGTTTGAGTCCTTTCGGTGATACTAACATCATTTGGTTATTCATTCATCTACATCAGCCAGTTGCAGGAATGACGAAATTCACATATATTTGGGCGTATCCGGACACTTGCCCCTGGACATCCACCCCCTGGATAACCACCCCCAGTCAACTACCCCAAGGAAAGTTGTCCAGGGGGTAGTTGTCGCAGAGAATGGTTGTCCTAGGGGGTAGTTGTACGGGGGAAGTTGTCCTATGGGGTAGTTGTCCGGGGGGAAGTCGTCCTGAGGGTGGTTGCCGTGGGGGGTAGTTGACTGGGGTTGGTTATCCGGGGGGCAGGTGTCCTAGAGCCATATTTAGGACCTATTCATGCTAGCAGAGACAAAAGTGTACCAATCACCAAAATATACTTTATTCTGTTTGTTAGGTGTCTCAGTGTCATTATATTGTAATCAAGGTAGAGTTTCAAAAATTTCAATAGAGTATATACTACTCAACGCGTCCGATACACACTCCCATAGAATAAGGACCACACGGAACCATGCACGTTGTATAGTTCTGTTTATTCTGTATTTTTCTTCCTGCTCCTATCCGTTGGCCTAAGAATGCTGGGCAAAAAAATTATATATAGATTTTAAACATTCTTGCTATACATTTTTGTGTGTGTGTCATTTATAAAATTATCAGTATCATGGTCGAGAGTAGTGCTATGCAGTCATCATAATTATTGTTACCTTCATAATCATAGTATCAATTTTGTTTTGCTTTATATTTCTATAAAATTTAACAGACCTCTTTGTTTGCTCCGATGGAACTTTTTATGATTCTACTGCTCGATGCGATTCTATTGATGATTGTAATGATGGCAGTGATGAAAACAAGTGCAGTAAGTATTTCTTCTTTTTTCAATGAAAAGTTGCATCTTTATATTTAAGGATGACACAAGTATTCACTACAATATATAACAATTGTAAGAAATAACTTATATCCACAAAGCCTATAGGCTATTCAAGGTTCCAATTTCTCTTTATGACAAAGCACGAAATGGCTATGTTAAGTATGAGTGAATTCAAGTTTGTACCTTTAATTTTTACATGGCTTTGAGGAAATGAGAAATAAATGAAACCAAAAAAAGGAGAAAAAGAGCATGTAATAAAACTAAAACAACAAATTGAAATGAAGTGTTATATATTGATAAGATTTATTTCTTCTCTCCTAACTCATTTTCAGAATACTCACTTACTGTTGGAGAAACCCACTTTCTTAACTATTATGGATCATACGGTAGACCTTACAACAGGACATGGTTATTCGATATCAATTCTTCACAAAGCGATACCGGTAACATTGCCTTCTTTGTGTACATTAGCGACATTTATGTTAGCTATGGCAATGTACTTCGTATTGGCTCTGGATTTGTCCCCAGTAATGATTCAGAATTTCTATTTGCCAATGATGGCCACCTGTCTAACGGGGCAAGGAGGCTCATTCAGGCTTCGGAGATGCACATGGAACTCACAAGGTCCTATAGTTCTTCACATTTCAACCTGGCGATTACTCCCCGTTTCCTTGAAGGTAAATTTATTACAATCTGTAACCTATAGTAGAGGTGTCAAAGTCCAAAGGTTTAAGCACTTTACTTAAAATTCAAGGGTCGTGGGCTTGAACCCAGACACAGCACTAATGTCCTTTGGCAAGGCATTAGTCTACACTTGCCACTTGATACCAAGGAGAGAAATGGGGACCTGGTATGTTGAACAAAGCATTTGTTTTGGTAATTGCCATATGCCCTCATGGCGAGCATAATGGTAAGAACACTCTCCAGAAAGTGGAGATGGTGCATATTGAAAATAAATCTGTATGCACCACTGCTGCATGTTTCTTTCTCCTTATATGCTTGGGGGTTAGGGGTTCAGATTCCAATTCAGATTAGGTTTATTGATTCATATGTTTCAAAAAACGAGAAGATTAACCGCACTGGCATAAACAATGTACATTATGAATACCATCAATATAACAATTTAAATGTTTACGTCATATTAACATACTACTCAAATACAGAGAGTGGGAGAAGAAGGAGAGGAAAGTAGAGAGAGAGAGAGGGACTGTGGAAGAAAAGAGGAATCGCATTTCACTTGCAAGAAAGTGTAAATACCAAAAGACCAATTGAAGAAATGGAGAAAAGGAACGAACAATATAAAAAGGAAGGGCAGAATGGGAAAGGGAGCAATAATTAACATGCAAGGAAAATGATTACTTTACGAAATGAAAATGACCTTTCAAGCCACATTTGCATGAAATAGAGGGATATTTGAATATTCTAATATGTACAGTATGGATTTGCCCTTGTTATATTCATCACATCATTATCAGAAGGGGATATTTGTATATGTCAATTGTATTAATTTTCCCTGCAGCAACCGTATGCATCATGGTTGTGTGTATCTTTCTTTTTATATGCTTAGGGGTTAGGGGTTTCGATTCAGATTCAGATTAGTTTTATTGACCCATATGTATAAAAACACAGACATTTAACATCCTCTGGCGTAACAAACAATGTACATTATTATGAATTATCAAAACAACAATGTTCACATCATATTAAAATATTACTTAAATACAGAGGGTGGAAGAAGAAGGAGAGAAAAGTAGAGAGAGAGAGAGAGAGAAAGAGGAATCGCATTTCACTTGCAAGAAGGTGTAAAAACCAAAAGATGAATGGAAGACATAAAGAAAAGGTATGGACAATAGAAAACAGGAAGGAAGAAGAGAGGGGTAAAGATGAGAAGAGCAGGGAGAGAAACAAAGAGAGAGAGAGAGGGGTGGGCAGAATGGGAAAGGGAGAAATAATTAACAAGAAAGGAAAATGATTACTTTACATATTGAAAATGACCTTTCCAGCTACATTTAATACATAAAGGGTATATCAAGTTATATTAAGTTGTGTTATGTGATATTATGTTTGATGAGTGGTCAACAAACTCACAGTTTCCATTTTAACCTACAGGTATTCCTTTCCATGTCTTTTTTTTTCTCTCACTATTCCAGTTACTTGTTTTCATTAGTAGAAGTAGTAGTAGTAGCCAGTGGGAAAAACTACATGCAATTTCCTGCTCACGGAAGATCGTTTAGGATTAGGTGTTGTATAGGTGCAATTTTCTCACATTGATATGAAAGTATTTTATTGTGTTTTGGTGTTTCAAGACCTTTATTGCTCACTGCTCCCAAGTAAATTTTTTCGGTAATAGAAGTAGTAGTAAAACATTTAGTACTATCATCACCATAATAATTTTTCAATGTTGTAGGGTCCATAATAATATGTATCCGTTATTTTTTCATCTTTTTGGGTCATCTTTTTTTAAATATGATCCTGATAACTCCCTTCTACATTGATTGTTGGTGTTTAGGTCTCTTTGTGTGCAATGATGGATTTCATGCAGTCAACCAGTCCTCTCGTTGTGATCTCAGTGTAGATTGTCTGGACTCCAGTGATGAAACCGACTGTGGTAATTTCATGTTCATTTCACTTGAATTTCTTTTTTATAGTCTCCGAAATGTTATCTGGCACGGTTATAATTCAACATTCAGGTTTGTTTCTTACAAAGTCCGAATTTAGGCAAATGCCTATATTTTAATCAAAGATAAAATGATTTACTAGTCAGGGTATCTTCTGTAATGATAAAAATTAAAATATTTCTTTTTGTTGTAATTATTCATGTAAGCCTCATTTAAATCACTTCAAACTTTACAAGAAGTATAAAAATAACCTTTTAGTCCATTGCTATTCATAGCAGTACCCAAAACATTTTGGTTTTTTATGTTTTTGGGTTGTCCGTCCGTCCGTACGTACGTCCATACGTACGTCTGTCCGTACGTCCCGTTCTCGTGATCGCATTATTACAAGAACCAATACACCAGTTTACAGTTGAATCAGTGCGCATGCGCAGACAGTTGACCTCGGGTCATTGGCCCCAAAATTGGGGCCAATAACCTCTGACCTCTGGTATTTATGCGTAAATTAAGATTGCGCCCATGCAAATGCTGATGTGCGCGCACAACGCAGCGCGTAGGGCAGTGATATCTGTCAGATTTAAATACTGTAAATTACTATGGTCTGACGATAAATTAGATTCTGATGACATGAGTATGTATCACAAGAAAATCAAGCAACTTCAAGAGTAAAATATAGTGTACAAATAGTTTATTTAAGAGCCATCGGCTCAATATAAATAAACATGCAAATAAATGACAAAGTAAGTGATTTGGAATCACTATGAAATTAGAGTATAGGAGTATATCCTAACACTGTATATATCGTCTTATCGGTACTCGATTATATCCCAATGTATCACTCCATACTTCCCGGTTCCAACACTTATATATTTCCCAAGGAAAGTAGATTACCTGATGACCAAGTCATCCTTTGAGGTATAACATACAACTGCAATCATCCACTGATTCTAGCCCGGTCCTTGCATATAAAGTAAACTGCCGATTTAGAGTTTGTAAATACCACCCGTTTCTGAATAGGCGGAACGAAATACTCTGGGTGTATGTAGTAACCCGGTGCGATGATGCATGACCTGCTAAGCCTGACCGGCGTATACGACAGCACTGGGCGTTGACTCAACGACTTGACGCGAGTAGGTTGCCTGAGCGTGCCGACTACGAACACATGTCCATTCATTGATGGTGCCTAGGATTATGGCTACGAGCCCAGCTTGTCCCTAAAAGAATTAAATGGAAACCAAAATAGCCAACCATCTACCAAAATAAACACGATAGCTATAGCGATGTAAATCCTAACTATTTACAACAATCATTTACAATCTCTAGAGCTTGGCTTCACTGACATAAACCACTAAAATAGGCGACATTTATAAATGACCATGTACGGTATCTTTCACCTAGAAATTAGAAAATAACACGTATGTCTTTACATATAGTTATACATGTATAAATTTTCAGTATACCGCATTTGCCGGCGTATAGGCCGCAGTATTTTTGAAAGAAAAAATATCAAAAAGTCGGGGTGCGGCCTATGCGGCGAAAGAGTAAAAAAAAGATTTTTTTTTTTTTTTGATTTATGGCGCTATGCCTGGCAATGTCTCCCAGCTCAGTAATCAGTGTTGACTCACCACTCGGAAACTACAACAACACTAAAATTTGTCTGTCATCTTGGTTTGAAAGTAATCTTTCTAATAGATCTCAATATGTAGTTTATAATAATAATTCCTCAATTTTTTTTATATAACAAATGGTGTTCCACAAGGTACTATCCTAGGACCTAGTACTCTTTTGTTTTTAATTCACATTAATGATCTTAAACATTCTTCTAAAAACGACATTGTTACTATTATTTTGTGACAAGTTTACAAGCACAAATCAGCGCCTTTAACTGCACCTCGATGTTAAATGAAGGTCCTTCCCCGCGTGGGTTTTCGACAACAAAACAACAACAACCAAAAAAAAAAAAAAAACAATTTTTTTTTTTTTTTTAAATATCAAAATCGGGGGTGCGGCCTATACGGCGGTGCGGCCTTTACGCCGGCAAATACGGTAATACAATTTCTTAAACCTCATATATTCTAAGCAAACAAACTAATCAAGGTTAAGTCTTCCTTATTTAACAAGCAAGATAAAACACAAAAATCCATTATCTTGTAGTACATGGAAAATATCTTTCTCTTTATGAAATGTATGAAACTATAACCTTCCCTCCAGATAATTACAAATAAGGTAACACATTTATTTATGTAACTTACAGTTCCGATGTTCAAACAATGATTCAAGATGAGGCGAGGGCTGATGAGGCTTCTACCACGTCGGCCTGTGCTGCCTGGTTCTTGCCTGGTCCCATAGTATAGGGAAAGTCTATGCCAGCAGCAGCATAGCCTGTGGCTGTATCATTTACCTTCGTGGCCAACACCCCTCATTCACTCCCAAAATCAGACCAAATTCTGAAAGGTCTGACCCTCTCGAGATCTCATATGCCATCTGATTAAACCTCCCTAACTCTTCAATCCACTTTGGCTCTCTCAATAACAACCTCAACATTCTTCGTATTCCTCTCATGCCAAAACTGTCCTATTAACATTCTCCTCAGCCTTTCCACACACACAAACAAAGACAGACACCTGCTCTACTAGAGACCCCAGTTAGTTGACCTAGTAAATTGCCACCAACAACATCTATTCAACTAACACCTGTCCATTACATTCTCTGCTTAAAAAAGAAATCCCAGTCACATTGTGACAATATCATCAAAATTTGCATGGGCGCAATCCTAATTTACGCATAAATACATGACCTCTAGGTCATTGGCTTTGTTTAAAATGGCGCACACAACTGTAAACTGGTGTATTGATGGATTCCCCCCAAACTTGAGTCATGTATGTATCTTGCAGGGCCAATGAACTGATTAGATTTTGGGGTTGCGACATCCAAGGTCAAAGGTCACAGGACTCATTATGTATGCAAAAATAGCTCGTGATCGCGTTATCTCAAGAACCCATTGATGGATTCCCGCTAAACTTGAGTCATGTATGTATCTTGCAGAGCCAATGAACTGATTAGAATATGGGGTCGTGACATCCAAGGTCAAACGTCACAGGACTCATTATGTATGCAAAAATAGCTCGTGATCGCGTTATCTCAAGAACCCATTGATGGATTCCCGCCAAACTTGAGTCATGTATGTATCTTGCAGGGCCAATGAACTGATTAGATTTTGGGGTTGCGACATCCAAGGTCAAAGGTCACAGGACTCATTATGTATGCAAAAATAGCTCGTGATCGCGTTATCTCAAGAACCCATTGATGGATTCCCGCCAAACTTGAGTCATGTATGTATCTTGCAGAGCCAATGAACTGATTAGAATATGGGGTTGTGACATCCAAGGTCAAAGGTCACAGGACTCATTATGTATGCAAAAATAGCTCGTGATCGCGTTATCTCAAGAACCCATTGATGGATTCCCGCCAAACTTGAGTCATATATGTATCTTGCAGGGCCAATGAACTGATTAGATTTTGGGGTTGCGACATCCAAGGTCAAAGGTCACAGGACTCATTATGTATGCAAAAATAGCTCGTGATCGCGTTATCTCAAGAACCCATTGATGGATTCCCGCAAAACCTGGGTCATGTATGTATCTTGCAGAGCCAATGAACTGATTAGATTTTGGGGTCGCAACATCCAAGGTCAAAGGTCACAGGACTCATTATGTATGCAAAAATAGCTCGTGATCGCGTTATCTCAAGAACCCATTGATGGATTCCCGCTAAACTTGAGTCATGTATGTATCTTGCAGAGCCAATGAACTGATTAGAATATGGGGTTGTGACATCCAAGGTCAAACGTCACAGGACTCATTATGTATGCAAAAATAGCTCGTGATCGCGTTATCTCAAGAACCCATTGATGGATTCCCGCCAAACTTGAGTCATGTATGTATCTTGCAGGGCCAATGAACTGATTAGATTTTGGGGTTGCGACATCCAAGGTCAAAGGTCACAGGACTCATTATGTATGCAAAAATAGCTCGTGATCGCGTTATCTCAAGAACCCATTGATGGATTCCCGCAAAACCTGGGTCATGTATGTATCTTGCAGAGCCAATGAACTGATTAGATTTTGGGGTCGCAACATCCAAGGTCAAAGGTCACAGGACTCATTATGTATGCAAAAATAGCTTGTGATCGCGTTATCTCAAGAACCCATTGATGGATTCCCGCCAAACCTGGGTCATGTATGAATCTTGCAGAGCCAATGAACTAATTAGATTTTGGGGTCGCAACATCCAAGGTCAAAGGTCACAGGACTCATGTATGCAAAAATAGCTTGTGATCGCGTTATCTCAAGAACCCATTGATGGATTCCCGCCAAACTTGGGTCATGTATGTATCTTGCAGAGCCAATGAACAAATTAGATTTTGGGGTCAAGAGACTCGAGGTCAAAAGTCACAGGGCTCATTATGTATGCAAAAATAGCTCGCTTCTGTTTGGTTTGTGAAATTGCTCCATGGCGGAGGCATCATTTTCGACTGCGCGCGGTCGAAGGTCCATCTAGTAATACTTGCATTATGTAGTATTAAAAGAATGATGATCTCTTTTGCACGCAACAGACTGCTTTGTTGGAGTCATCAACCTACAGAAATTCAAATGCCTTTGAAGTCACCTATTGAAATGTTTGAACATATAATGATGAAATATTACTTTATCTGAACTTGATTAATATAGGCTATACGATAGAGTGTTAGAATAACCGTTGAGATGACGATTTTAAAGGAAAATGAAAGAATGGTGATTTCTTAATTTTACACACAACAAACAGCTTTGTGGGAGTCAATTCCTTCTACCAGGAATCCTTGTTTCCCAAGCTTGTTAGTGTGTATATATCTTGATGAATATTACTGAAAGAACGTAAATGTCAATTACTTTGAAATTGAAATGCTGTCAAATTTGTACAGGTAAGCCTCTACCTACAAAGTGTTGATTTCTTGGAGAGGATTCGTGACCACCTTCAATTAAAGAAGCAGGACATTGTGTCTAAAAGTCATTAAATAACCACAGAACCAAACAATGTCTCTTATTCTTTCAGTCCACACGCTTTATCTTGGAGACACAAGAGTACTAATCAGTCCTGGTTACAGATCGTACACACGTGCCTTGTGGCTCTTCAACTCAAGCGCTCCTGCTCTTACTAACTCCATGGAAGTAGCATTCATTATCACTCTCAACTACGGATCTCTTTCTTATGGTGATGTCCTACGGATTGGAGCCGGTCTGGTACCCAACAATGATTCTGAGGTCTTCAGTGGAAGCCAGCAATTTCCAAGGGGGGAGCGCATTCTAGCTGCGTCAGAGATGTTCATTGAATTTACATCAAGTTCATACTACAACTACTACTACTTCCAAATGGAGATATCTTTGGGTTATCTCACAGGTAAACATGACAAATTAAAAAAACCAATCTTGCTTTAACATGCAGCACATATAAATGTGGCTCACTTTAACCCAGTATTGCAAAATTAGAATAGAGGAACATAAATTGCCTCAAGAATAATTTGTTTGCTTTTACCATCATGACAAATGATATTGCAAATGTAGCATCGCTGAGGGCACACAAGAAATAACAGTAAAGAGACATTAATAAACAACTCAACCCCTGGTAAACACCTTCAAGATAATTTGGGGGCCCCAGCTCTTTGAATTCTCTTCAAAATTCATTGTAATTCTTTTCTTTTTTTAAGTCTGTTGAAAAAGTACTGCAATAAGTCTGTCACATATTTTTTCATGGTCAAATGAAAATGTGTTAGTTACCATACACCACAAAACCAACCAAGAGTTGCATGGTGTGGTTTTCAATTAGAGGTTCATAGAGGTGCAATAGGTCGGGATGGTCAAATTTGATTGTCAAGTATGTTGTGAGTATACCTTAATACCGTAATTAACGGTGTATGAACCGCACCTTTTTGCCGCCGAAAAAAATTCAAAGTCGGGGGTGCGGTTTATACACGGTACACCAAAAAAAAGTTTTGTTTTATGCCCCTCCACCTGGCGCTATGCCTGGCAATGTCTCCCAGCTCTGTAATCGGTGTGTTGACTCACCACTCAGAAACTAGAACAACACTCAAATTTGTTTGTCATCTTGGTGTGAAAGTAATCTCTCTGATAGATTTCAATATGTAGTTGATAATAATAATTCCTCCAATTTTTCTTCTATTACACGGCGTACCACAAGGTTCTATCCTAGGTCCTCTACTGTTTTTTAAGTCGGCAAAAAAAAAGTCGGCAAAAAAAAAGAGGGGTGCGGTTAATACACGAGGGCAGTTTATACAACGTTAATTACGGTAATAATAATAATAATAGGCAATTCTATAGCAACGTCTATCTAGAAATTCTATTCCGAGGCGCATTTATTATTACCCCTGCTTACGCCTAGCTGCCGTATACAACGCTCCAGCATTTCAAGGAATGAATTCCTGCCAGGTAGCCATTTACATCACCTTGGTTGAGTGTGGCAAATGTAGATCAATGTCTTGCCAAAGGACATTAGTGCCACGGCGGGACTCAAACCGCTGACCTTGTGATGGACAGTCCGGCGACTTATCCACTCGACCACGATACCTTCTACATTAATTCAAAATCTGGAAGCACCAAATAATCTAAAAGTGGTATTTTGAGCAGTTTTGTGTAGACTTGTCGATGTTTGTCTGATCTTTCTTGTTGTTGTAATAATTGTTTTCATATGACAATGGCTACTGGTATTATTTTGATTCCTATAACTTTAAAATGCTCTTGCATTGATACTTGGTCAAAATAAGAACAGCGTGTACTTAATTGGTATGCTATGTTTTAGGACAATTTGATGATAGAGAGTTATAATCCTCTTTTTGTCACCTTGCACATTTCTTTGTGGGTCAGCATGCTTGAATATACTACAAATTTTAGTTTTCTCAAATAACATTTTATGCTAGAATGGAGACCTCATTGTTTTCACTGGGTTAGGAACATCATATTGGGATGATTTATATATCATTTTAAGCTGAGAATCTCCTCTTTTAGGATCTGGTCGCTTTTTGATATGTTTTTGTTGCCTGGTCACATTTGGACTTTTAAGGCATACTATCTTTGTCTATACCTTTTTTCTTCTTTTATTGTAAAATACAGATCCTTTCCAATGCAAGACAGGTCCATGGGCAGTCAATGGATCCGCTATGTGTGATGTGATACTAGACTGCAGAGACGGTAGTGATGAGGCATCATGCAGTGAGTAAAAAGAGATGATTTAAGTGATGTTATCAGAAATCTCATAATATGAAAATAATCAAATACATGTAGAGATTAGGAAGAAACACATACAGGATCCCTTTTAACTGTTCATATTTGAATATGATTGTTGATCAAAATGAGATGGAATTTGTACAAGTTGTCATAATGTTTTTTTGCATTTAATAACTTTTGACTTGAAACATAAATGTCTGTAGACGTAACAGGACATGACGTAGAAAGATTTATATGTGGAATATCGGGCTTGATTCATGTAAGTACCTGATATAATAAAATGTTGAAAAGGTTTAAAGGTTTAAATTACTACCCTTATCTTTATAATAACAGTGTCTCTCAGGGTGCAGAATTGAACCATTCAGCTTTCAACTCTTACCGGTACCCATTATACCCAGAGGTGCACTGTTGCACCCTAGCTTATAATATTGCTCCCTTGTTTGGTCTCTTCAGGGAGTTTCTCTTTAAGTTTTAGAAGAAAGTTCACAGTACCACTACCATACATGTACTTCCGTTGTGCTTCCTTGGCATGCATCGATATATAATTACTTCATAATAACAATAAGTTACATTTATACAGCGCATTCCATGATGTGTGAGAGCATGCCCCCCTTTTTTTTTTGATATTTCATGCCTCATTCATCTTTTAAAGTCTATTCTTTCCACAAGAGCAAGTATAGATAGTTTGAAAACATTTTTAAGGTATCACTATGCTTGCCTTTTCTGTGATGGAAGCTCTATGGCTATATCTAATACGAAATACGGTTTTCAGTGTTCAACCCCAAAATAATTGCTTGAAATATTCACATTGGAACTGTCTCTTAAGGTTGTTGATGTTCACAATGTAAATTTCATCCTTTAGTGTGACAAGTATTTTAGTCATTAAGTGGTTCTTGCCCTTCATAACCCATTTTGGAACCTATTCCTAAATTACGTCCTTGTAATTTTTACTCAAATATTTGTCTGTCTGTATGCGGGGTGGTTAAGGGTGTATGAGTGTTTGTAAAAAAAAGCTTAAAATTGATAACATTTGTTCATTTGGGGTAAATCTTGGATCCATGTATGTTCTCTTTTTTTAACTTTTCCTGGACATTAAATGAATAAATAAATATATTGTTCCACACAGTACATGAGCTGGACGATGGAGAACATCTACACCTGTACTCACCAAATTATCCAAATAGCTACTATGGCAACACCTCCACCCTTTGGCTCTTCCAGGCGAATTCATCAGCTGGAGGCAACTTCTCTTTCGTTGTGACCATCGATGAGTTGCACCTCGACGACTATGATACTTTGAAGATAGGACAAGGCCATGATGCCGATGGCTTCACTGTAGTCAATTTCACTGGCTTTACATACCTGTACAACCCATATTTTACCGTCGTTGAAGGAGATAAGCTCTTTATTGAATTTGTTACTAATGACTATTACGATTCAGGAGCTTTCAGCATCGATATTGGACTCTACTTGCGAGATGGTACAGTTATTACACAAAATAACTCTTTCAATTCTATTTAAGCAAACTTTCATATCCCATCTGAGCCAAATTGAGAAAATATTCTACATGTATGATACAAATAAATGTGCATTGTTTTCTTTCAAAATATTAGAAAGAGGGCTGGTTGCAGCAAGACTGCTGTGCACAATACCAATTCAGCTTAAAAATGTCAAGATCATAGTTAATTTCTTGACCACAAAAGGTGCCATTGTTCAACAAAATGTGCCCTACCCCCTTTGGAGATAACCATGTAATTCACACCAATGTTTTAAAAGAGCCATCTTTTTTTTGGGGGGGGGGGAATTTTATGGCAGCTCACTCATGACTCTGTGATGTCATTGCCTCACTATCCACTCATTGTTTTCTTTATATTGATAATATAAATTTCCAATTTTCCCCCTAAAAAACTTATTTCCTCACACCAGCGTCCAAGTTATAATGAGAATAATATGTTTTTGTGTGGATGCACCAAAATAGAGTAATTTGTTTTCAGTTAAATCATGAAAAATTTGAATTTTGATAAACTATTTATATAAAAAATCAATGATTATGAATATACAATATTCAGAAAATAGTATCAATTCTACAAAGTTCATAAAAGATTTTGTGAAATGTCATGTACGAAATCTGATACAAATCATATTACCTGGGCAAAGCCATGGGAAAATCAAGTTTTGGGGGATAAAAAGGGAAAATTAATGGGATAAAAATATATACCAGTAAAGTAATTGATAAATAGTGAGGCAATGAGGTCACAAACTGATAACCAAATTGGCAATATGTGTAGTGATTTTCTAAGTTCCATAGTTTTTCACAATTTAAAAGAAATTCATAACTTCCTTAATATTAGTTACATGTATTCGCTTTTACTCAATTTTCTTTTGCTCTGTTCTCTTTGTTTTCTGCATCTGTTTTTAAAAGCAAATTATTTTTGGAGTGGACTTGGCCTTTAAACCCTTTTCGAGCAAAAGCCGAAACCGACCAATGCTTTTAAATTTTTAGGAAAATACGAGGCAAAAATGTATAACCCTATCTGGACGCTATCGATGTTGCCCTTTACACCTTTCAACTGGGATTCACAGCATATTACACCAGTTTGATTTATGGGGGTTATGTCTATAATTAATTTATAACAAAGAATAGTTATGATGCAATGGTCCTTCGTCTTTTATGTGATGTACATATCATATGGGTGAGTGCATTCAAGCAATTTGAATTAAATCCCCTTTCTTCTTGATTGCTTTGGTTGCTAGTGACTCGTCTGTATTATTTATGACCCCCTCCCTTTCTTGAAATCATATTTTGTTGTTTATTTTTTGTTCAAATATATGTTAAAGTCGCATGATCTGTTGAAATCAAAGTTCTAAATTTTCCAGTATATTGATCATGCCCAATCTTTTGTTTAAATCAACTTGTCACATTATCTAGTGAGAGATATATATTTCCTCCTGTTCGTGGAATTGTGTTGATCACCTTTTGGTGTTGTATATGATCAACTGGAGCGTGCCATTCATATCAACTCACTTTGTTCTTCTATCTTGTTCTTTGTAGGGAAATTTATATGCAATGCTGGCAGTGGCCAAGGCCTCATTAGCATTAACAAAGTATGTGATGGGAAGGTTGATTGTATTGATGGTACAGACGAGACGAATTGTCGTAAGTATTTTATTGTACACGATTCGAAATCTATTTTAGAAGGAGTTACATTAGAGACAAGTTTGTTTGGCTTAGAAAAACAACGCTCAAAACAGTGGAATCCCCCCTCAAAAGGGTCATACAACCACTACTTTGGAGTCGATTCAAGTGCAAAGTATTTTAAAGTGATCTGATATCACTCCTTCGATAGTGGATTTCCTCTCTGCATTAAAAAAAAGTTATAGAGCAGAAAATGGTACTTTCATCATTTCATTCACGTTTCACATATACATGTATCTTCTGCTTCAGTTCATATTTATACACAATTTGTGTTACCATTTTTGTAAAAACACATTCAATATTAAACCTGATTTGAATAGCACATGTTTATTCTAACAGTGATAAAATAGATTGTCCAGAGAACTTTTGCTTGAGTTTGATCCCCTTTGTTTTTAAGCCTTTATAAAATGATGATTCAGGACATACAAAATGTGTAACTGAGAAAAGGAGAATAACAATGCAGTGGATAAATAGACAAGATATTCTTCACTTTCTTTATCTTTCTTGACATTTTCATTAGCTGTCATCCTGGCAACAGACGAAACAGTTTTCCTTGCCTCCTACACTTATCCTTCTTACGTGAACTATGGAAATGAATTTATCTATTCAAGCTGGATCGTTTCATCAGCAGACAGTGCAAATGCTCTGATAGTCCAAGTTGAATATATTAAACTTTATTTTGGTGACTCACTCATCATACGTAACATTGGTGCAACTACAAGCCGGAGAGAGACCACGTGGTCATTTGCAGATTATACAACCATTACTTGGAGCGATATTGCAGATAAAGTATTCCCAGAGGGAGAGCTCTCGGTGGAATTCAAGAGCCTGAATGACGGAGATTTTGGTCTCAAAATACTCGCACTCCCGCTGGAAGGTATTTCTCCCTTTTCTACACGGTGTCTAATTTTGTTTTTAACTGCACCTGATCTATAGACCTAAAGACAAGCACTTTTTGGGTGCAGCTCATACAATCACTTGTAGACAAAACCGTTCGGAAAATGCTTTTTTAAGAAAAAAATTGGAAGGGCTTGCTTTGCAATATACATGTACTTCAAAGCACCTAATGAGTAGTTGGTCCATGATAGTGCAAACGTTTAATATTTTGGCATAGCCACGATAAGGTTAAATAGACCTTTAATTAAATGTTGAGTTATAGTCATTTAGGTTGAACACCGAATTTTTCAACGAACTGGGACCATGGGGAACAAATTTAATTGTTATTTTCTCATCGGTTATTGGTCTTCTTATTTCTGTTATTTTGTAACATCAACTGTTGATTTTAATGGCATCCCTTCTCCTAATTTCCAATCTGCTCCATATTAGTTTGCTCTTCTCGTGCCTTCTTTTCTTTATCTGACTATCCTTTGTTTTTGACATACTTTTTTTTATAATAAACTTTTTTTTTTTTGTTCATGACATTCCCAACACAAGCTTTTATAGTATTTCCCTCCTTCTTTAATAGCATTGTTTGATGTAGTGATCTCTCTTTTACACATTATTGTACTTTGCCAGGAGGAAATAAATGTAAACGTTTTCATGGCAAGGCATGCAATGTATCTTTTTGATGCTTCATTCTCTCTTTAGATATCATAACATGTGATGCCGGAGATAAGATCGCTCCACCTGGAAGCAGATGTGATGGAACTGTGGACTGTACTGATTTACGTGATGAGCTTGATTGCCGTAAGATTTGTTGATTTATCCGTGTCACTTTGGTTACCTATGAAAATTATGATAAAGACTAAAGAATGTTTTTAATTTTGAAACTAATTTGAAACAGGAACTAGGATCATGTCAAGGGAAATGTAAATTCTCTTTTAATGCAAATCAACTTTTTAGGAGTCATATTAGAGATCACTTCCTTTGAGTAGAGTCGACTCCAAATAATAGTGAAATCCACTCCAAAAGTAATGGTTGAATCGCACTTTCAAGGATGGATTCTACAGTTCTGAGTTTGGTTTTTCACTCCAAATGAATTATCCCTAATATGATTCCCCCAAAAGTGGCTCTCCACTCCTGTACATAATTTAGACAGTAAAGAAGATGTCATTGAACATCTGCAAGAACATATTCATCTACTATACTCTTCAAAATCGAAATAATAGAATAATAATGAAAAGGTGTATAGATCGGATGATCTTACTGCATTCATATCCTATGTATTTCCTATCATATTACAGCTCCCATCGTAAGCTTTAATCTGAGCCTTGGTGAAAATGTTACCATCCAATCCCTTGGATATCCAGTTTACTTACCTATCACCAGACCACTGATGAAGACATGGACATTCAGTGCAGTGGATGGGACAAGGCTACGTTTGGATATCATCCATCTGCAGATGGAAAGTGTGGACCATTTTACGCTAGGAACTGGTCTTGACGTACACAATGCTTCAACGATTTTGTATGAGGTACTGTATGTATATATTAGTTTTTTCTCATGTGCAACAATCCTTCAAATAGAGTTCAGATGCACTTCCATCCCTAAGAATAAACTACTCTAAAAGAAAGCAGAAAAATCAGAGAAGCAGTCCGATGAAAGTTTGAACAAAATCGGACAAAAAATTAGAAGCCTAGGCTATGTACTTTTTAAAAGTTATAATCACTATACATGTGGGCACTTTAAATTGGCTAAATTGGCAATGTCATTGTGACGAAGTGCCAGACAACTTCCCCTTGTGTTCCAACCCACACAATTACTAAAATTGACATTTTAGTAATTTATGACGCGATAATAATAATGACTCGGGATGGTCTTTTTTCTTTTTAGAGAACATTTAATAACATGCTATACCCATACCCACAATAGGCACTTGGGAAAAAAACATATATTTTTGTGCACAACAAATGGGAGAGTTGTCCTTGAATATGTCACAATATCCAGCCACCAAATTGCCAATTTGCTATTCGTATGAGTTCGCATGGATTCAATGATCTCATACATGTATTTCAAACTCCCTTAACTTATATTCCTGATCTAATTTAATTTAAACTTTCACCATTCTGTTTTCTCATTTTTATAAGAGTTGGTTTGCCCTTTTTCACTGACTCGTTGCATTTCCATCTAAAATACAATGTAAATGTATGCTGCAACTGAGAGTTTATAAACAATTTTGTGTGTGTAGTCCTGCTTATGTTGATCCATACATGTATGTGCAGTTTCAGATTCTCCATAAAAGGGGACATGCAAGAATACAATTAATGGTAGAAAATGATACCGTTATTTTATCTAGACATATCCCAATTTCAACCATTTTGGGCATGAAAGATGGAAGAAATACAGATTTTAGAATTGTTTGTCGTGCCTCATAATTCATGGAATTGCCCCTTTATGCATTTTTATGCCTCCTCAACGAAGAAGGCATTATGTTTTTGGGGTGTCCGTTCGTATGTCCCGTTCTCGTGATCACGTTATCTCAAGAACCGATTGATGGATTCTCGCCAAACTTGGATCATATAGAGTTTGAGTTTGAGTTTGAGTTTGAAGTTTATTATCCAAAACAAAAAGTACATCAATATATAACAATCAAATGTGAATGATTAATTAACATTGAAAGGATAAATGGGACCAGAAAATAGCATTTAATGCTAATCGTGTCTAGTACCACTAACACAAAAAGTATCACAGCAATAAATGAGAATGTAATGAATAAATATGAATAACTATTAAATTCATACCTAAGCTACAAATTATTCTACATCTAGGGTAAATATGTTCTGTGCTTATATACAAAGCTTTGGTATTTTACACTAAATAAAAGATGAAGAATTATATAACATAATATTTATTTATATATGTATCTTGTAGAGCCAATGAACTGATTAGATTTCTGGGTCATGAGGTCAAAGGTCATGGGGCTCATTATGTATGCAAAAAAAGCTTGTGAATCATTTATCATTAGAACCGATGGACGGATTACCATCAAACTCAAGACATATATGTCTGTGGTACATTCAGTAAGGACGAAATGTCTGAGTATTTTCTCATGTTTATTTCTAGCTATCATATGATGTTTACGAGGGAATTGAAGGAAACAGTCTGCTACCTATCATACCACCGGGATCTGAGTTTTGGATCGCATACTTCAGAACTCAAGGGAGTTTTTTTCACACATCTTCCTTTGCATTTGAAGTTACCACTGCCCAAGAAACAGAAAGTAAATATATTTTCATCCCTTTATTATTCCCTCTCCATCTCTCTTCTCGTTTAGTCTTCTTATTTCTTATTTTTGTTATAATGTGATTTTAACATGATCACAAATACTATCAAAAATGAACCCAAGAGTAAATTGAATGCCGTTTCTTATTCCCTATAGGATTCAAATTTGGATTATGTAATGTGGCATTGTATGTCACTGTAATTTTTTCACATTTCCAAAGGTATTGGATGAGGCTATTGAAATTTCCCTTAGGTTAATTTGTTTGCAATTGTGTTTTAGGGAAGTATATAACCAATATTTATATATTCATTCTTTCATTCATTGTATTTATTTGTCCAATGTCATTCAACATGGATATGTGGTTTGTTCACATGTAAAATGAAGGCTCAGACAAGGTTTCCAAAGAACAGAAATATGATACAAAACATGGAAACATTTTGGTAATGACTATAAAATAACAGTCATACATAATAATGATTCTTGTTTGGTTATGGCTTCTTTAGTTTAATTTAAATGTCTTCAAGCATACACATTGAAATCTAAGATTTTAAACTGAATTGAAGTATATCGGAATAAATCTGATATATTGAAAATATAATTTATGTGGGCCAATGATTACCATGTATTATGTATAAATGTATACAATTTATAAATCGTAATATAAATATATATATACAGTGCGTCCCAGAAAAAACGAAACCGAGAAGTATCAATGTTTTATCATAACTTAATCACAACCATAATTAATGAGTGATACATATTTGGAAAGCTTAGAGTCTCCTCTTTCAGTTGATGCTACTCAGATGATGCATATTTCACGCATGAGTGATTAAAAGCAATTTGAAGGAAGGAAACCAAAAAGACATTTGGTGGGCGGTATCTGAATTTCGAAGAAAAATTCACATTTCCAGAAAGTTGAGTTTTTGCCCTTTCATATGACACCTCAATCAGGAAAATTGAGCGAGGAATAACAAAGTTCAGTTTGTTTAAAGTAGCCCTTACATTTTCATAATTTTAACAAACGAATTCGTTTTCACTGGTTGCCTGCCGTAGCAAAAAGCAGATTTGACAAAAGACTTAACTCCGTTTCGTTGACAATCAGCCGTAGACGAGAGTCTTCATGCATGGCTGATTGTCAACGAAACGGAGTTAAGTCTTTTGTCAAATCTGCTTTTTGCTACGGCAGGCAACCAGTGAAAACGAATTCGTTTGTTAAAATTATGAAAATGTAAGGGCTACTTTAAACAAACAGAACTTTGTTATTCCTCGCTCAATTTTCCTGATTGAGGTGTCATATGAAAGGGCAAAAACTCAACTTTCTGGAAATGTGAATTTTTCTTCGAAATTCA
The DNA here is from genome assembly GCA_035222895.1 of Strongylocentrotus droebachiensis. Taxonomy (NCBI): domain Eukaryota; kingdom Metazoa; phylum Echinodermata; class Echinoidea; order Camarodonta; family Strongylocentrotidae; genus Strongylocentrotus; species Strongylocentrotus droebachiensis. The sequence goes on from JAVYIG010000383.1 coordinate 395,360, forward strand.
GATACCGCCCGCCAAATGTCTTTTTGGTTTCCTTCCTTCAAATTGCTTTTAATCACTCATGCGTGAAATATGCATCATCTGAGTAGCATCAACTGAAAGAGGAGACTCTAAGCTTTCCAAATATGTATCATTCATTAATTATGGTTGTGATTAAGTTATGATAGAACATCGATACTTCTCGGTTTCGTTTTTTCTGGGACGCACTGTATATATGTGTGTGTGGGTATGTTTGTGCTATGTGAATGTATTCTCCCATTTTCATTTTTAACACTTTTTTATGTGTATTTTTCTTATAAAGCACCTTATTTACCAGTTACAACTGACAAAAAATGCTTGCAGCCGAGATGAATAATTAAAAATTGTCACAACAGAAAAAGGAATTCAATTGACATGTTTAAGTAAATAATATTTCGCTAATAGGACTTTTACAAGTTCTGATACTGCAAAATACAAGTAAATTTTGTTTTTTAATGCACAAATGATATGCGCGAGCCGGTTGTAAAGACAAAAGACGCAATCTTTAGAGAAGTGTAAAGAGCCAATGGCAGAAAGAGAGAGAGAGATTGATAGAAATTTTGCTCTCGAAGAAGATATCAGGAGACAATACAGTAGACACATATACAATATATATAATGGATTAAAGGATATTGAGAGAAGATTCACTTTACCTTTGTATGTTTAATGTACTCTACAGTTCAATGTCCTGCTGGTGAAACAACTTGTGGAGACATCTTCTTTGAATGTTTTGACTCTACCTTGTTCTGTGATGGAGTGAATGACTGCATATTTGGAGCTGATGAAGAGTGTGGTATGTATGCTCAATTCATCATCAGCATTTCAACCCTTTTTGGACAGAGTTTTTGGAAATGCTACACTGGTCAGCCTCTTTTCTTCCAAACTGCAACATTTAGTTTTTATGTTTTCTGGTTGTCCATACATCCATAGATTTTGGGGTCATGAGGTTAAAGGTCATGCAAAACTAGCTTGTGATCACGTTATCTCAAGAACCGATTAATGGATAACCCCCAAACTTGGGTCATGTATGTATCTTGGAGAGCCAATGAACTGATTAGGTTTTGGGGTCACGAGGTCCAAGTTCACAGGGCTCATTATGTATGCAAAATAGCTTGTGATCACGTTATCTCAAGAACCGATTGAAGGATTACAGCCAAACTGAAGGCATGTATATGTACATCTTGCAGAGTCAATGAACGGATTAGATTTTAGGGTCGTGAGGTCAAAGTTCATGGGGCTCATTATGTATGCCTATAAATAGCTTGTGAAGGCATTATCATTAGAACCAACAGATGGATTACAATCAAGCTTGAATTTTAAAAATTGCTTCCATTTTGGTTTGTAAAATTGTTCTATGGCGGAGGCATCATTTTCGACTGCGTGCAGTCGAAGTTCCATCTAGTTTTAGTTTTAGTGTTGTATCTTAAAGAAAATATGTGAACAGAAGTTATGCTGTAAATTATACATATGCAATTTTGTATGGTAACTCAGAGCTAGCACAAAGGGTGATCAGCGTTTTTTTTCTTCCAAATTGTGACATTGGATAGTACAGTTTTCTGTTACTATTGTATCTTAAAATAAAATACATAAACAGAATATAATTTTGTATGGTAGTGACTCCCAACGTTGCCAATTTTAAGATCTAAATGCTTTGTTTCCTTTTTCTTAAATGATGTCTGATAATATGTTGCAACAAGGCAAAAATAGGCAGAGGTTGTACAAAATATTAAACCCTTGTTGCGATTTACTTCCGTAAATGTTTGTGAACATTGATACCAAATTATTCAAATTGATACAAAAACAAAGTGATTCTAAAAAATAAGATTGGGGCATTATAAAAAAAAATCATGAATTTCAAAACAAATGTTTAAGTCAGTTTAACTGTACTCTAGTATAAATGGTAATGTAAGTTTGTACTTGAGTCGTGGTGATATAAATCTTCCAGAGGTAGCTAGAAGTCCCGGGTCCTTTAATAATGAATTGCACATCATGGCAATATGGGTCTCTCAGCCTTTTCACACACAGCTAAAATTCATCGTATCTAGAGATGATTAGAATCATCGTAAAGTTTTAAACATGTTTATAGACAAAATTTCCCAGTGTGAACATCATTTATACGATGTTGGGATAGATACAAAGTCGCGATCCATACGCCCCTAAAAGCAGGCTGCAGATACGAAGTTCGTATCTAGTGAGCTTGACATTTTGTGTGTGAAAGGAAATTCGTGTTTAAACGTGTTTAAACTGGATGGAGCGTGCGCTTTGATTGATGTGACATGACCTTCAATGCGCAATGGCACTACTGCACATTTTACGAGCAGTAGTTAATCACGAAACAATTAACGATCGCACCGAACTTTCTGTGTGTGAAAGGCTCGTGATTAGTTTAAACACGTTCGAAACACGTTTATACTAGTCATGTTTATAGAATTTTAGCTGTGTGTAAAAAGGCTGTCTGTCGTATCACAATTTTGGACCATATAAGCCTATTCTTTGTTTCAAATGATTGTCCGATACAAGAGGTATGTACATGCCATATTTTCAACGTGAGACAAAGTGGATTGCTTCCCAAATACAAAATCAATTCCGTTTTCAAATGTATTTCTTAATTTCATGTATTAATACGAAAAAGATGAAAATTTGATGTGTTCAAGAACAAAAACATAAGAAGGAATATATTCAACGAAAGGATTTTCTACTCTCCATAAAAATTATTTCCCTTGTAAACACCTATTCAGAATGAACTTTAGAGTAAGTGAAGTACTTATACTTCATTTACTCTTTAACAAAAATCACCCTCTGACAATTGTGCACCTTTTTTAAAATTTGCGACCTTTACAATTCCACATTATGAAATTCAAATATGATTTCTATAAAAAAAAAAAGGCAATGCAGAAGGTTATCGAAATTGCCTTAACCCTTACTGTACTGGGGGGGGGCCTTGGAGGCCCCCCCCCCCCCCCCCTCGACATTTTCAGAGATCGCGCCACAACCGCTTGGAATTTTGAGTTGTCGTTCATGACTTTTTTCCCTCAAGTCTTGCGCACATTTTGATATCTTTTTCGTCAAAATCTGATATACCTGTAAGGTGTTGCATAACAATTAGTATGCGCATGTCATCAAAAAAGTGCTATAATTGCATATATATTCATGTACAAGCAGAAATGTGAAGATATGAATTGATATCAAATTGCTTTTATATGTTTCTCAGAGTAACTTGATGTATTCCAGAACAAAAGAAATAAAACAATATATATAATAAGAAATAAAAAACAATAAAATACATAAGACATAGGTAATACATTTGCATAAATTATCATTATTAATTACATCAAATAACTATTTTGTGTTAGAAAAGAAGTTTCATATGAATAATGAGTTTCAACATTCAAAAAGTGGAGCCTGACAATTTTTGTAATGATTCTAGTTCCCTAAATATAGTTCCAGATTTGATATTCATGAATGCGTAATTTGCGTATTCATAATTTATGCAAATTAACCTATGCATTTTCAAATATCATAAAAATAATGAAACCTCATGAATTTGAGATGAAGGAATACATTTTCAAGATTCTTCACAACTCTACGGACAAATATGTAGAGTTTTCTGTAAAATGCATAAAATTAGCATTTTGCATAATTAATTAGGCTATAACGACAAAAATGTGCATATGAGGAACAAACTAATTATACCATCTTGTTCCTTACGTAAATATCTACAAATATGCAAATTTTCCTCTTCATCGGACAATCGACGGCCGAGATCATAGGGGGGGGGGGCCTCCCAGCCCCCCCCCCCCCCCCAGTCAGAGGGTGCTCAAAATAGCCCAGTACAGTAAGGGTTAAAGCGGATTTCTTGACAGTGTTTGCTATTGTGCGTGGTGTTTACTGAATGTTAACAAAACTATATGATTTCCATTGACTTGATGATTGTTTATATGTCTCATACAGAATGTCCTAGTCTTTGGGAAGTGCGATGTGGTCCATACAGAGCATGCGTCAACCGCAATAACTTCTGCACCAGTTACCATTCCTGTGAAACAGACTGCAGTGAGTTGCCTATGTTTTCAACATTATACAAATATATAAGAATGGAATTATATATACTCTAGTTTGCAATATTAAACGCCAATTCCAGTCGAGAATATGAGTTTTTCAGCAGCTTATCAATAATCAATAGGTAAAACAAAACATGAATCGATCACGCCATAACTCTCAACGGTTGCTTCAAAATAGGTTTTTTTTTGTGTCTGATATTCTCAATGGAAATAATTAAATTTGCACCACAAAATCCAGATAGACCACGTGGCCGTGTGATGTAGCATCCTCACATTATGCTGCTCGAGCCGCTAATGCAGTTTCATACAGCTCAGACATCGTAGGCCGTATAGGTCCGCTCTCTGCCAGTAAAATATAAAAAATCATTAAAAATACTTCTGAGCATCATTTCTCAAAATTAAAAGTGTTTTTAGGCACCTGAAATGTTTGTCTCTCTATTGGGCTATTAAGCTAAATACCTGACAGGAATGCTTCTTTAAAGAATGTTATATCTTAGATCCACAAATCAAGAGATATCAGATATTATCTGCACTCTAAATACCATGATAGTATTCCAATACCCATCTATCTCCACAAATTTCAATGGTTATTCGGTCTTTGGTTTCTTGTTCAAACAATCTTGTGATTTGTTTGATTGTTTGTTTATGTTGTTGCTGCCAGCCTACTAAGGTCGATCTTCTTCCCCTTTCTCAAATTCAATCTTTTCATATAGATATATGGATGATAACACAAACATTTTCAAAGAGAAATTTCATGCTTTTCATGCTTTTATTTAGCACACAATTTGTTTACAAATACCAGCTACGGTAACCTCTTTCTCAAGTGATTATGACAGAAATTGAGAATAATAATCCTTAGCATTTTTAAGACAATGCAGAAATATTGTATACGTAAAGTTACCAGACACATTACCTTGGAACACTTTACAGCACAGAACAACGGGAGCGGTACATGTATATGCATACACCGCTCGTGTTCTCTCTCTCTCTCTACTTCCTTCTCTTTTTATATAGAGTGGAATGCATTCAATTGCAGCTTTTCTTTCTGCCTTAAGGGTCGTTCAGATATGACACAGTAAACAGCCTCTATTTTTTTATGTGTATTACCAAGGAGGATGAATGGCAAATGCGCACAGCAAAGGTCCTTCATGTATTCACTGAGCCCTGTGCTGTGATATGTATGATACTTTGCATCATCATAGAAAACAAACTCTGCGGTTTTGCACCTTGATTGATATTGTTAATTTTTCTCAAATGCAGCATTTGCTTGCAACAATGGACGGTTCATTCACCAAGGATTTGTGTGTGACGGATTCAATGACTGTGGAGATTTTACAGATGAGCGACAAGACTGTGGTAATTATAAATTAGTTAACATTATAGCTGTTCATAAGAGATAGTAACGTCAACAGAAGTTTTTTCATAAGTGGTTTAGTCATTTAATGGAGCTTAATCAATTTAATCGATTCTCGATATACACTCTTAGGTTAAAAAAAAATGATAACTCAGGAAAGTGATTATGATTTGGATTTCGACTCGACTCGATTTTGATTTTTTTCTTTTTCTTTTTCTTTTTCTTTTTTGAAGGGGGTTAATTTTGATTTCATTTAAAGGTCATAAATCAGAAAAGTGAGAATGATTTAGATTTCAGCTATTTTTATTCCTTTTTTTTTTCTTCAATGGGGTTATTTTAAAGAAAAGGGTGTGTATCGGGGTTTATTGTGATTAGCTGTCAAACAGAAAGTATATCAAGCTTTCATATTAAATAATTTTTGGAGCAAATTAGATTATACTAACATTATTTAACATGAAACAATTATCTTCATATTTCAGAATGTGCAGCTCATCAGTATGATTGTGGTGAGAAATGCATTTACAAAAACAGCGTTTGCGATAGCTTCGTAGACTGTGCTGATGGAAGTGATGAAAAGAACTGTTGTAAGTGAAACTCATCTTTCAAATATTATGTATAGAAGGATAAATCATTTTGAAATGAAGGATTAATTGGGATTGAAACCTGTTATTGTGCCCACTACGCAAAAGCATTATCACAGATAATATGGGGACACACACAATTGTATCAGTATACATGATCATTCGAGCAGCATCTTGTTCATTATGCAAGATCGGCAGCAGAGTCAATAAGGTTACAAATAAAAATAGAAGATGCTGTTCTGCGATGAAAGATTTAAAAAAAGACTTGACACAAAATAAAAAGAATCAGTTGACAATATAAGGGTGTGTATATATATTTAGATGCTGCTTGTAAGTATCGGCTTGCATGGTGATGTAGATATACGGTAGGCTTGCGGGTGCACCATGTGAGAGAGAGGGAGGATTGAGGAGTCCTGAAAAGGACTCTCGGTAATCTTTCTTGAGGGTGTGTAGTCCCGAAAAGGACTGTTGGTGTAGTCTTGAAAAAGACTGTTTGTTTATCTTTCTAAGCTTATAGTTCTAAGGAGAACTATAGCGCTTGGAGAGGATGGGTGGCGGGAGTGGCTCGACGTTTCAGGAGTGGAGAATAGCCCAGACGGACAAGCAGACACACAAGCAGACCCCCCATGTCCACTCCTCGATGACTCAAGCTCACACGGTCATGTATATTTTCCCCACGTCCGCACCACAGTGACTTAAGCTCACGCACGCCAGTTATTCTCCACTCCTGACGACGGATAGTCAACCTGTTCAAAACGTTGAGCCACTCCCACCACCTATCCTCTACAAGCTAAGAAAGATAACCAACAGTCTAGTTATACAATATATAAATACACTGTTGCCCATGAAGTTGAAGAAAAATATTCTTAAAACCCCTTTTCATGAAATAATTGTGAAAATATGGTTCATTCTTGATAGATGAAATATCATATCTTCTCAGAACTTTATTGATCAATCTTTTAATCTCTTTAGATTCATTGATAAAGTTGTGAGTGGATGTAGTCTTTATGAAAAATAAATCATATTCTCACAATCACTTTAAGAAAAAAGGTAAAAATCAATTATTTCAACTTTATGGGCAGCAGTGTGTATTCGTTATTATTACCAATTTCAATTTATTTTGTCAGAAAAAATAAATTGAAACTGGTATTAAATAGTGAATTGAAACTCTCAAGGATCTTTCATTCAACTTTTTTAATTACAATATATACTGTGTATACATATTTGTGTGTATATCTGTATATTGTTGTGCGTGTGTGTGTGTGTGTTTAGTACCAAGTGGGCGCTATTCTATGATGTGTATTCAATCACACATGAACATGAAGACCATGGAGGTTAAGGACAACTATTTGTTTGAAATCCATAAAAAAGTTTCAGATTAATGGGAGTATTCAGTCTTGACAGGTGGCATGTATTTTTAAAAAGTACATTTGAATGATAGAGTAGGTTATAAGTATCGCACACATATATTCAAATTGTGTGCGAAACTGAAGACTGGCACAAAGTAAGGATTTGAGACATTTTACTTTCTTCCAAATCTTCTGGTGTGTCCCTCATAGCATGGAACTATAGTAATTCGTGTATATTTCTTTTCTTCAGCATGCCAAAGCTTTCAGTTTGAGTGTGCCAGTGGAGAATGTGTTAATTTCTGGCAACTTGGTGATGGAGCATCTCAGTGTAGTGACGGTTCCGATGAAATTACAGAAAACAGTCAATGTAAGTCTCTTTTATTCAAGAAAATGATGTACATGTATGTGCAATGTTCATTTTAAGATTACAGACACTTGTTAAGTCAACATAAGTTTTGTTAGGTTGAGATCCACCTTGTTTTTTGTTTTTTATATACGTAATAGTCTCAATTATCTTCCATATATCAACTTGAATGCAAAACGACATTTAGTAGCAATTAACCTTATTTGTTTACTTTGATGTGTGCATACAGTTTGTAGATTTTTACAAAAAGATAAATACACATCTGCATTTTAAAATGACATGCTGAAATGTTATTGTTTAAAATTAGTAAAACAATGAATGTATAATTTGTTTAGCTATGAACATTTCCAGTTTATAAGATGCCACATGGTATTAAACAGAGAATGATAAAGGGTAGCCAGCTCTTCAGCTGGTTGCTTTTTTTTTCTCCCTGATCTATTTGGTTAAATTCAGGTAAAACATTTAATGGTCGGCATAATAGCTTGCACTTTTGAAATATTGTTCCCCTTTCTTGCAATAAACTGCCAGGGCAAGATACACTGACAAACTATCTTATAACACACAGAGTAAGTAAGTAAGTTTGTACTGTACATGCTTTGGTCTGTGCAGATAATTTTTCCCAACCCCACTTGCCATTCATTTACATGTAGAAAATAAAAACGCTGTAACCACGTCATATGTGAAGGAGCCTCGATGGTATTTGTGTAATTTATATGTCTTTAATATTTGTCTTATATCCATAGATTGTCCTGGCAATTACTTCCAGTGTCATAACTTCGGCCGCTGTCTAGCCCGCAGTGACGTCTGTAATAACTACCCACAATGTACTGATGGAAGTGATGAATGGTTTTGCCATAGTGACTCACAAGGTACATTAGTGTTTCATTGCCCATTGCACAAAGGGCATCATTTCCATTGCATTATTACCTCCATTAGTTGGGCCTGGAAAGGCAATCAGCCAGTACGCCATTTTTATGCCTCCGCCACGAGGTAGCCGAAGGCATTATGTTTTTGGGTTGTCCGTACGTCCGTCCGTCTGTCTGCACCTCCTGTTCTCGTGATTTCCTTATCTCAAGAACCTATTGCTGGATTCCCGCCAAACTTCGGTCATGTATATATCTTGCAGAGCCAATGAACTAATTTGATTTTTGGGTCATTAGGTGAAAAGGTCAAGGTCATGGGACTCATTATGTATGAAAAATTAGCTTGTGATCGCATTAGCATTGGAACCGATCGACGTATTACCATCAAACTCAAGACATGTATGTATCTTCAGAGCCAATGAACTGAGAAGATGTTGGGGTCATGAGGTCAAAGGTCATGGGGCTCATTATGAATGCATTATCATTAGAATAAGGACATGTACGTATCTTGCAGAGCCAATGAATTTACTGACTAGATTTTAGGGTCATGAGGTCAAAGATCAAAGGGTCATACATGTTTATGAACAATAGCTTGTAATCATGATATTCTGAGAACCTGTTCATGGATTACAATCAAACTTGAATTTTCAAAATTGCTTTTGCTTTGCCTTATGGCAGGAGTTGATTTAAGGTTTATTTGCACTTTTCACTACATATCTCATCCGGTCATCAACTCAAATTTGATTTTTTTTTAATTTTTTTTATTTTTTTTTTTTTTATTTTTTTTTTTATTCTTCTTTTTTTTTTTTTTTTTTTTTTTTTCTCTTTTCTTTTTTCTTTTTTCTTTTTTTTTTTTTCTTTTTTTCTTTTCTTTTCTTTTTCTTTTTCTTCTTTTTCTTTTTCTTTTCTTTTCTTTTCTTTTTTTTTTTTTTTTCTTTTTTCTTTTCTTTCTTTTTCTTTTCTTTTTCTTTTTCTTTTTCCTTTATTTATTTATTTTTTTTTTTTTTTGTTGCTTGGCAAGACATTTTTGTGTTTTTCAAAAGGATTTATTATCAGCATATTCAATTTGGATAATACATTATAATAATGCATCCTGTAGAAAATAAGTACATTTATTGTCTTATTCATGTTAAACATTTGGACATGTGTAATAATGACTAAGTATGTACATTTCATTTTGTGTATCGTTATCATGAATGTCTTTAAATCTTTCACAATTGGGCCACTGGCTGTAACAAAAAGAAAGATAATAAAACCTTCCTCTAAATTCAATTCAATATCCAGGAAATGATGATATTGACATTGAGCATTCTTTCACAGTATTTGGCACTTATTTTATTTGTATAATTCATTTGATATAATTAATTTAATTAATTTAAACATAATTTTGTGTATTACCAACAGGGTTTATAGGGCATGCACATCGTCCTTAAATCGGAATACATGTCAGACTACCTTAAAACTGCCATATATTTTTATTATGTTTTCTCCAGATTTCCAGCTATTATACCAATTTCAATGTACACAATGCCCTATCAATCCTTAAGTGACAAACAATATGATTCAAGAAGGGAAAAGCAATAAATGCAGACGGAAACAGCAACACTAAATTGTGAAATGATGCACAGTATGAGCCTCATTGGGTCATTAAAAAACATCAATTTATGTATTTTATTGTATTTAATCACAGATGAAGTAGTCCTTAACACAGGAGAGTGTTTCAACCTGACATCACCTTCATATCCAAACTACTACCGGTACTCTAACAATCTAAACTATATCTGGACTATAACTGGTGCAGATGGAGACTCTGGTATACGCATGAAATTCGATGTCTTCTCTTTAGAATCAGGATTTGATTTCTTGGATATCGGGGTTGGTACTTTTGATGGACATTACCTGTACCGATTCACTGGGACATACTCTATTCAAAATCAGGGCATTGCGGAGGCTTCTGTGAGTGCCTCTAAAACACTTTCAGACACTTTCCAAGAACCAGAGTCAGATGGTCGGAAGAAGCGATCAGTTACTTCTGATTTCTGCAGTGCCTCCACATCTTACTATGATTACGGAAGTTTCCCCTATGTTATCCATCTAAACAGTACAAAGATCTGGCTACAAATGACAACAGATTCAAGTATTGGCTATGAAGGCTTTGTCTTGCAGCTTATCTCTACAAGATTTGAAAGTAAGTCTGTCAATTAATTATAGAGACCTTCATCATGCTGTATATGTGTATATATATACAAAAATGCAAGAAATACATGTAATTGTTATACAATTTCTTCCTGGACAGAGCATTGTTATTTTTTGTATTTGTGTATTTCTCATACTCCAAGCAGAACTCTAGCTTTCCTTTTTCCTATATATATATATATATATATATATATATATAAATATATAAATGTGTGTTTGTGTGTGAGGGTATGATTATGGTCACAGAGTGAAGTTTTGAGTTTAGAAGCAATCATCCCCTGCCCTCCTTCAGCTTTTATTTTGCAGATCAAGTTGTTTTGCTTTATAGTGCTGTTTGTTTTTCTTCAGCAAAATAATAAAGCTGATGAAGCCCAGCTAGTGGCTGATAGCTTATCATCTCAATTGTTGTGACCTGCTCTTTTCCGTGACCATCATCATACTCTCACACATATACATTTCACATGGTACAGCTGACCGGTAAAAACATCCGCACATATCCTGCTTTATATAATATATAAATACATGTATATACATGTAGTATACATATGTATGAATTAAATATGTGAATTAAATAGGCAAATTAACAAAAAAATCAAATTACTAGACAAATGAATGTTTATAATTAAACTGAAAGATAAAATAATTTGAATTGTACATGCTTTGAGCCCAATTATTCTCAGTAAAACCATGTTGATATTTGTTTAGGCAGAATGATTAAAGATACGATGCTCATAAGAGAGGTATACATTTACACACTATTGCCCAAATGGCTTTCTCAAGTAAATTATTTTAATAAGGATAAAGATATTTATATAGTATAGAAGTGGTTTTTAACAATTATGCTGATAAATCTGAAATCATTAGAACTATGGGTGTTGCTTTCAGAATTCTCCTATATTTCTGTCACATTTTATAGAAATCTGGGCCCTGTTCTATAAATCTTGATATCAAAAACAAATGCTAAATTTCTATGATGAATTAGCTCTCAGCCAATCACATGCCACAGTTTCAGTAGCTTATAAGAATCATTGTAATTTGTTATTGATAGCAAGTTTTATGAGATGCTTTTGGAAATTAAAATAACCGAAATATTATTACTATTTTTTTCTCATTTTTTTCTTCATGGATATTGCTATTGGAATGTTTCAGAGGGCGTGAAGTATTTTAGGAGGGCAATGCATGGTTCTAAAGCACTTTGTAATTTGGATAATAGTATATGATTGTGGGAAATATTTCTGAATACGGCACTAATGTCCTTTGACAAAACATTGATCTACATTTGCCACACTCAACCCAGGTGATGTAAATGGATACCTGGCAGGAATTAATTCTTTGAAATGCTAGAGCACCGTAATGGCAGCACAGCTAAGAAAATCTTAAAGTTTGGAAGTGCTTAGTGATTGTAATAAGCGCTATATAAAAACTTAGTATTATTATTATGTCCCACAGAAAATGTTAGTACTATTATACAAAGCGTTAATCCAGCCACATACTTTTTATGGAATTGAAGTATGGGGAACCACATACAAAACCAAGTTGAATTTTATTTTCCTTACCCAGAAAATCGTGATGAGAGTGATAACCTTCAGCCCAAGAGGTACCCATTCGTAACCCCTGTTCCAAAAGATAAAAAAATTAAAATGTACAACCTTCATTTCCTATCTGTCTCAACCTTCATCTATGACTTATTAAATAGTAATCTTCCTCACTCCTTAAGTGAATACTGTCAGGTAATAGAGCACAGATATGGCACAAGGGGCAAAGAACATGGGCAACTATATCTGCCTAAATGCAAAACCACACAAGGTCAATTTTCAATATCATTTATGGGCGTGAAAATATGGAATAGTATACGATATGATTTAAGAGCAATATGATCTAAAAATGCTTTTCGGAAGGGGTTAATGAAACATCTAAATACTTTGAGTTTAACAAACGTTTAGACTTCCTAAAATGACAATAAAGAAATCTCAGATAAGAGAATTTCTAAAAAGATCGTCACATTAGATAATGATGTATTTTTCATTTATTTTTTGTTCTGATACGGAATTCGACATACATTTGACTTACATGTATATATTAAGTAAGGAATATTTCAAAATGACTATTCTATTTCCTTGTTTACTTTCATTATATATATAGTTTATGTTACATGTATATATATATGTAATATAGTATATTAAAAATTAGTTTTAAAATTCTTGCAAAAGACAGGGAACCAGACTCGACTAGCACTTGTGCTAACTTCTGGTACCCCCTTTAACAACAAAAGTGTACACATAATATTGTATTTCATTTGTATATACTATATAACATACTTTGTAAAACAATGTTTTACAAATCTTATTCATGTGTAATGTTATTTATATTGTGTTATATTGTTATATTCTATGTAATTATACTTGATACATTATGTTTTACTTGTTATTATTTTTGTTGTTAATAAACTTAAACTCAATCTCAAACTCATTTCTTAACATGAAAGTCCATCAACCAATTGCTTCTTGTTTTTGTCTTTAAGGTGAATCCTTTGAGTGTTCAGATTTGTCGGTTATTCCAGCACATAAAAAGTGTGATCTCACAGCAGACTGCCCATCAGGCGACGATGAACATGAGTGTGACAATGACAATTATGGTAAATTCCAAGTTTATATATCCTTTTTACTTTATCCATAAATCTGTGATTAGGCCAACTGGCCGTAAATTATTGAATTTCTCAATGCATAAACCATTACCTTACTATTAACGAAAATGGAACAGGTTCATAATTTTAAATATCTAGGGGTGGAAATTGATGAGCACCTTACTTGGGATATCCATGTTAAATGACTTACCAGATTGATTTCTATGAAACTGTTCTCATTACGTAATATGTCCCAATATTTAGATGTCAAATCCTTAAAGCTCATGTACAATACAATCATTCTACCATGTATTGACTACTCATGCACAGTCTGGGGAAATTGCTCAAGGAAAAATAAAGAGTTACTTTTAAGGTTACAAAAGAGAGCAGCACGTATAATTACATCCAACTATGACTATGAAAATGTTAGAGGTGATGATTTAATGAAATTAATGAAATGGCAATCATTTGACGAAAGGAGAAATAATTTTTTAGCTGTTTTAATGTATAAATCTGTACATGGTATTGCACCAACACATCTGTTTAATGCTATAGAAATGGTCTGCGATAGACATAACTTAAATACTAGAGCCGCTGACAAAACAAATGTAATATTACCAAAACCTAATCTAGAATGCTTTAAGAACAGTCTTATGTACTCAGGAGGAATTATCTGGAACTCATTACCTATTAACTTACAGAATTCAACATCTATTTCTTCATTTAAATACCTTTATAAAAGATTGTACTTTCAATAATGTTTTAAATAACCAATATATCCATGGATGTTTGTATATATCTTTTTACCCACTTTAATAAATACAAGTTTGTTTGTTTATTGTTTTTTCTTACTTTGTTTCAAATAATTCTTTTTGTGATCCTGGGTAAATCTTTGAATGTAAATCCATGTGTCTATTCGCTGGTTATGTTAAAATGTTATATTATTTAATATCCATGGAATCTATTCATGTTTTGCATATTTCAATGATATTTGTATTTCAATGATATTTGTATTTCATTGATAGTTTGTATTTCATTGTTTGTATTTTACCATGTATGTATATACAGGACCAATATGAAAAACAGCCTCGGTTGATATTGTTATCCTGTATAAATATTTTTAAATAAATAAATAAATAAATATTATTACTATTATATTACCTCAATTGCAAGATATTTTTTCCATACATTTCTGACCATAACAAGTGGTTTAGTGTACCTGGAGAATGTACTAAGTTGGTAGCCTTTACTGTAGTTAAGATCACATCAAATGTCAAGGAAATTTTTAATTTTTACTTTTACTCCGTCATAAATCGTGATTCTGTGGGATGTATGGGACACACAAAAATGAAATAGAATGGACCTTCCCGTAAAGATGTTACTTTGTTGATCTTATTTTCCCAGAATTACTTATATTCTAATTAAAGGCGAATTCCCCATAATATTAAAGGTTAATACAAAGTTTTGGTATGTGGTCATGAAATTGGTTCAAATGAACATATTGGAAGCATATGCAATCTTACAATATTGAGTGATCGTTGTCGCGGTTGAAATCGTGTCTAAAGTTATGAAATTGTGAATAATTAAATCTTTGTTGTATAGCTCCCTTTCAAGGTCAATATATTAATTAAGCTATAAAACAATTTTCTTGACTAAAATAGACCGATTAGCTATTTCCGTTTGGAAATGATATATCACAACTACATGTTCTGAGATTTTCATAGTCGCAACTACCATTGTACGTCCGTAGGCGCTATTTAAAATTTATCAAATTTTTTTACTGGGAGCACTGGTAAATTTTTATATTCAACTGATATTCAACTGATGAAAACTTGAAGTTTTCATCAGTGAAACACAAATTGGCAACACTGTAACAAATCATACAAGCTCCTCTACAATTTGCTCTGTACAGAAAATGATATAAACTTTCATATTTGTTTGTTATTCATGACAGAACATATTTGTTTCATGTAGGGGTTGTTTATTAAAAAACATATATGCAATAATTATTTAGGATGAATATATGATTAAAAATTTATAAGTTTTTAGCACAGGGCAAATGGGAGGGGAGCTCGCTAAGAATTTCACAGAGTTGCCAATTTGTGTGTGATTGATTGCACCTTCTAAAGTTCAAAACTTTCTTATTTTTAATCAGTTTTGGCTCAAACTTTCACTGACCTGTTTCTCTCATTTTCCTGCTTCGATTAAAACCAACTTAATTTCAGGGTAAACTTCTATACTGATATCAAACCCTGACCCGTACTGACCTACAACAGATAATGATCACTTTTAATTCAATTGATGGGATTAGTTATTAGGTAAGATCAATATGTGAACAAATTTTATAGGATATATTTTCCACATTTTACAGCAAAAATCCTATTAGTAGAAATTATCATGCTTCCTAGCTGCCCTCAGGGGCGGATCCAGGTGGAGCGTGGGAGTGCATGCCCCTCCCCCCTTTTACCTTCTAAATTTTGTATGCCTCTGCAATGTAGTAGCCGGAGGCATTATGTTTTCTGGTTGTACGTCCGTCTGTACGCCCGATTCCCGTTCCCGTGATCACATTATCATTAGAACTGACGAATGGATTACTAACAAACTCAGGACATGTAGGCCTATGTATCTTGCAAAGCCAATGAACTGATTAGATTTTTACAGGTCATAAGGTTAAAGATCGAAGGGTCATACATGTTTATGAAAAATAGCTCGTAATCACGATATTCTGAGAACCTACATGTATTAATGGATTACAATCAAACTTAGATTTTTAAAATTGCTCTTTTTAGCGGAGAGATCATTTTCGACTGCACGCTGTCGAAGATCCATCTAGTTTTTTTTAAATACGTGAATAATTGTTCAGTTTACTCATTCAGAAATGCCTCAGAATGTGCCATAAAGCATCTTAATGTTCAAAATTTTCCCGGACTGCAAGCCGTAAAAGCTTTGATCGCGCTCACAATTTTGTACATTTCACGCCCTCCCCCCCTCCTACTGGAAAATCCTTGATCCGCCCCTGGCCCTGCTGTCAAAATCGTAAGAGAGGTGTCCCTGCCCCACGCTGCCCATCACAAAATTTGAAACTGTCTCTTATTTTCTTCCATAGATATTGAACTCTCATCTGAAGCCTGGAAGAACCTAACATACCAACTGGCCTACTCTGATCACACTGTTGATGCTACATGGCGGATCACAAACACGAGAGGCCTCAGCGGTTACATGGTCCAGGTCCGCATGATACAATTGGGCCAGATGAGCTCATTGGTCATAGGACTAGGATTGGATGATAGCCTTACTGAAACAAGGGCCGTGGTCTTGTCTTCTTACTCACCACTGTTGGAGTTGCTTTTTGAATCAGAAGCGTTGTGGGTTCACCTACACTCATATGAGTCTACGGATGCAGCATTTGAACTCGATCTTAGACCTGCTGAGTTCGTAGGTAAGTACATGTATTTAGAAAAAGAATAAGCCTTGTGTGCTGCCATTGTATTCAAAATTAACTTTGTCCAACAATGATACGATAGCAAAGAATTTCGGAAATCAACTGAAGGTTAATTTCAGTAACACCCAATGGTATATCGCATAAATGCCATGTGTGAATTATATATATGTTATAGTAAATACTCACAAGTCTTTGTGATCGTGCTGATGCGTTTTTTCATACACAAAGCCATTATTATTTCATACTTACATAGAAAGAAAAGTCAGCATTTAAAAAGCGTTTACTTTGTAGTGAAATCGGTTTTTGATTGCTGCTAAAGAGCTCTACCTGTCTTGTTTGTCAGTTCTACTATTTGTTTAATGTTGTAAAGTTGTACTTGTTGTTATTACTTTTATGACATTATATGTTTGTATTTATTCATGTACATAGTTTTATTTATCTGCAAATATTATGGAAAATTAAAGGTACACGTGTTGGAATGATAAAATGGAAAATGAAATGCATTCGAAAAAGTTTCATGCAATACAATTTAAAACAAGTTATAAGGAAAAAGATTTACACAAAGTTTTGGTAGTCAACGAAAATAATCGTCTTCCGGAAAGTTTGTGTGTATATTTTTGCCATTAACTCTAATAATAAGATGTGTATAACAGTGTTTCCATGGCAATTTTGTTCATGTTTCTATGATAATAGGAGGCCCACTTCTGTGTAGTGAGGGCCGTGTGAACATCAGCAGTAATGCTATTTGTGACGGAGAGAAACAGTGCATTGATGGAAATGATGAAAGAAATTGCAATCACCCTAGTAAGTCATAAAAATTCATGTTCTTTAAAATGCTACACTGAATACTAGTAATGTTGTTACACTTTTGAAGACAAATTTAGGAGGCATCCTGAATGGATGACTATGTAGTAAATGGTGTAATTGGAACTTTGGATATTTACAATTTTTGCACAATTGATGTGAACTTTTCATTGGAAATTGTTGAAGGGCATGCAGAGATATGCATGCAAACATCACATGTGACTAAGTTATTTGATACAAATAGAGCTACCTTTTCCTTTGGGTACATTTGGAATATGAGAACATATAGATACCCTGCAATTCACAAAGAGTGAGATATCATTACCATTATTCATAGTCCCATGATACCGCATTAACAAGCATTATGCCCTTCACAAAACAGGCCCCTTCTGCAAAGTGGACCAAGAGAATGGTACTGTATGTCCACTATATGAAGATTAATGTTCATATTCATTTGACATAGAGAACAGTTCAATTTAATTCAATTCAATTCAATTTGTAATTGTTTTTAAAAAAGTCATATTCACAGTAAAATACAAGAAAACGTGAAATGAGGTTATAAAATGTTCATTGACATAATTATAATAGTTCAATGATAAGTGAAAAGGAGAACTTGTCATCATGAAATCATGCCATAAAGGCATAACAAAATTGCTTAATGTACTTTGATGGTGTGTAGGTCTAGTTTCCTGTAAGTCATTCACAAAAAATCCTCCTTTTGCGTTGCTTTATTTAAAGTTCTCCCAGAAGAGTGTGGGTTGCGCCCTGCCCTGGACGTACATCGTGTCACTCACGGATCAGAGGTTACCATCCTGGGAGAAGCCCCATGGCAAGTTGCCCTCTACACGAACGGTGCTCGATTTATATGTGGTGCAAGTATCATTGCCAATGATTGGATCCTCACTGCAGCACACTGCGTGTAAGCTATAACAGCGTTTTTTATACTATTGCACTCTATGCAACATTTGTGTTATGTTACCAATTACCCCAAATGAGCTTCCAATGCCACTTTGTACATGCACCAGTTTAGATTTGAACATGGATCAGTAACTTGGTGCATTAATTGTTTGCACTGTATTCATATTTGTGATTGAAGCTCGACGTGGCTGATGATTTGCAGAGAGACATTGATGCAAGAGGAAGTCAGATGTTGATCGCAGGCTGAACATCAAATCTCAGCGGAATGTCGGTGATATTATTGCTTCTGGGAGACATATGAAAACACACCTCAACAATTCTTCTTAATTTGTTGATTGAATAATAAGTGATAGCACCTTTTTATCCTCTGGAAAAGGTGCTATATAAATCCAATTATTATTATAATCAGAACAAGAATTTTAAAAGGCAGAATAATAAGGTATGAAGTTGCCCTTGAGAAGATTTCTCCTTGAATCATGTTTGTTTTTCTTTGTGCAGGGAAGACTTCTACCGGTACTCTCCATTCCAAATTCAAGCAGGAACGCTTACTCATGATACAGCAGGGCAGGTCCATGAAGTATCTGAGATATTTATACACGCGCTGTTTGGCTCATATTCACTTGAAAATGATATCGCTCTCCTCAAGCTATCAACTCCGCTCAATTTCACGGATGCTGTCCAGCCCGTGTGTCTGCCCCCTCCAGGGGATCATCTTCCTGAAGTGGGTTCCTATGTCACGTTTACAGGATGGGGAAGCTTTGGCGAGAGAGGAGGTAGGATTATAATCACACTTTCTACAGCTTTCTTAGATATGTTCATATTTTCACTCAAAATTAATTCAGCCATGCTCACTTTCAATCACTTCACTTATATCTTATTTAACATTGAATACAATGCAGTTGCATGGGTTGTTCCTTTATTTTGTTAACTTGGCAGAGGCCACGGTCATCTGCAAGCATTTATGCTTACGACATGTGGTCTCCTGCTTTTTCCTTTTGTATAAAACTTTTATTTTAACTAGAAACAAATTTTGTCAAACTTACATGTTATTTCATCATATTTATTTGTATGTTTCTTTGTATTGATATGAAAAAGTGGAAATAAAACAAAACAAACAATATCACAGATAAAAACGAATACCGGCTAATGCAATTTTTGGAAGTTTAAATCACTACATACATGTGCACTTCAGGTTGGCTGAATTTATATATATCCAGGCTGACAATTTTTTGACAATTTGTTTCAACACATAAAATGGGTGAAATGTCAATTTTTCAAAATATATGACCCAGGAGGGTCTTTTCTTTTCAGAGGACCTATAATAATATGCTGTCCATAATATATGTTTAGTTCTGCCCAAGGGAGAAGGCACTTCTCAATGATATTTGTGTACACTACAAATGTGAGAGTTGTCCATGGCAACCTCAAAATGCACTGACCATTGTGACCAAATTTGAGATTCACATAGATTCAGTTATCTCATAATTTAAAATTCATAACTTTTATCATTGGTCCAAATATTTTCAACTTTCACCATTTTGTTTCTCTTATTTTTCTGCTTTCATACAAATGAACATATTAGAAATGTTGGATTGCCCTTTAAAGGTAGGCCTACTATGTCCCATTTGAAGGCCAAAAAAATGAAAAGGTCAAATTTCAATGGCATTTGAAAGACAATACTAATTACTAATTTAGAACTTCCCTCAAAACAGAAGGGCTTAAAAATGTCTTTTTGTGGAAAAATAACACTTGTTTCATTAAAAAGTCTGATTTTCAGACTCTTGTACCGTACGTTTTGTGTTGCGCAAAGATTCAATCAGCTTAATTTTGGCCAATACAAGAAGTGGATTATTGATGTGGACAAATGCTCATGTACCCTTTACAGCTCATTTTATGTATGTTATTACAGAAGAACAAGAGAAATCAGTCTGTCACTCAAAAGTGAAGTATGACAGTGAAGTCTAGAAAGGAAACAGGTTTCCTTGCATAATTTGAATACTAGGACACTGCTAACGTTTGAATTTCACAGATAGGACATACGTGACATATTCATAATTCCTGCAAAGTTATACAGAATTCGATGTTGGCTGCAAAAGGGATACACTACCTTTAAAGGTACTATATGTCCCATTTGCAGGCCAAAAAAATCAAAAGTTTAAATTCCAACGGCATTTGAAAGATAATACTAATTTAGAACTTCCCTAAAAAAAGGGGGGGGGCTTGAAAATGTCTTAAGTGGGAAAATAACGACTATTAGTAAGTGACAGTAAGTCTCATTTTGAGACCATTGTACCGAATGGTCGTACGTTTTATGCTGCGCAAAGATTAAATCAGTTACATTTTGGCCATTACAAGAAGTGGGTTTGATGTAGACAAATGCTCATGTACCCTTTTCAGCTCATTTTATGTATGCTATTCCCAAATAAGAAAAAAGCCAGTCAGTCACCCAATAGTGTCTGACAGTGAAGTCTAGCAAGTAAATGGGTTTCCTTGCATAATTTGAATATAAGAACACTGCTAACGTTTAAATTTCACAGATATGACATACATGGCATATTCCTAATTCCTGCAAAGTTCTACAGAATTTGATGTTGGCTGCAAAAGGGACAGAGTGTCTTTAAAGCCTGGAGGGATAAATGAGGGGATTGGAAAATCATGGCACCTTTAACATGATGACAGTGTTAATAAAAAATGATTAACTGCGCCATATCTGAACAAGTTTTTAGAGGGATGAACTTCAAACTTGGTATATAGTGAGACAATATGATTGGATATTTTGGGTAAACCCATTGCCTAGTGGAACCGGGTTGGTGCTAAATCAAACAAAAGGGGATTTGAGAATTCAGTAGTCAATGGTTTAAGAAGGTCAAGGTCATCAAGTTGTTTAGTATACATGTAATTAAATAACCTTGTCATCACCATATCAACTATTTCAAAGCTGTTTTAGCTGGGAACTTAACATTTATATTAAACTAATCTGTATCGCCGTATGGAGACAAGAGATCATACCTTGGTATAGTCGGGTCAAAGGTCATGAAGATCAATTAACATTTATCTATATGCTATTCAAAATTCAAACCATGATCGTAACAGAGGCATATTGGAGACGCAATCGCATTTTGTCTTCTGTTTTTCTATTATTTGGTTTCTTTTATCTGCATTACCATCTATGCTCAATTCAAATATATTTCAACCGTTTATCTTTCATTTTTGAAGGGCCCTTACCTCGTAATCTGCAGAAGGCCAGAGCGCCTGTGATACCAAACAACATATGTCAGAGACCTCTATCGACGTATTTCCGTGTTTTCCCATCTATGTTCTGTACTATGTACGATACTGGATATCAGGCTGCTTGCACTGTAAGTTATACTTTTCTTCATAAAACATACATGTTTTTTCTAATCTTTTCTTATGATATTTTCAATAGTCCACAATCATTTTTATTGAAGCAGCATGGCTCTGTTGGTTTGGCATGTGGCCGCGTATCACTACGGCCCGGTCTTATTTTCAGATGAAATTTTAATAATATTTCTAAACTTTTACTGAAAAATATTAGAGCATTAAAAATAACCGACCATGACAAATATCTTATAGAATTTATTGTGATCAAAACTTAGAGTTTGTGGTATTAAAGAAAAAAAATCTACATCACCGAACTGGTGAGTCCACCCATGTTGCGTTAATAAAAAATACATGCCATGCATGTAGAAGGATACAGAACCAAAAGGAATACAGCACCAAATGAAAGAACACAGCATCAATATGTATATAGAACAAAAATCTGCCTTTTTCATGCTCAAATTTATTTTACTTTTGTATGCCCCTACCCTACCCCCTCAGAAGAAACCAGTCTCATGGCACCGCTGGGATATGTAATCTACACACCATTTCGGGCAAACGTTATCACCATTTTGTAATTTTTGTGAACTTCTTCCAATGAATGAGTTTCATTCTGTGTGTAAATTTGCTCCACTCATATCCAGTAACACAAGCAAACTCAGAAGGCAAACAAATCTGCTGTGTAACGGTATATGTAACTATGATATAACTTCAAACAGAACATGTATTTGTTATGTCTCATTCGCTTTTTTCCTCTATTTAGGGTGATAGTGGGGGTCCACTGGTACAGGAGGTGAACGGTCGCTGGACTATCTATGGCATCACTAGCTGGGGAACTGTCTGTGGCGAAGTATACTCGCCATCAGGCAAAACTCGAGTTTCAAGTTTTATTGATTTCATCTATAAGACAATTCGAGAGAATTAATCAAAATTATACCCATACGTCCAATCACTATAAAGCCCATAGCAAATTTACGTCAACACAATTGCAGAGACAAAGGTCCATTTCTACTAATTTAGTTAAAGCCAAACCTAGGTCTAAGATCACTTTTAACAAAGGAAAGCTTATACCTCAGTTGAACGAAAGCTAAAGCCCAATTTTAGTAGAATATGGGCCTTATGGATTTCAGACTAGATGCTTTATCAAATTATTCTCTACAAATTGCTATAAGACATCCATGGCAAATTTATGTAAAATACGATCATGAAGAGAGATGATTTAATCCAATTATTCTTTATGAATCATTTTAAAAGCTCAAGGAAAATTGATGTCAAATTGATCGCAGAGGCTTATTCTTTTAATAAATTTCATCTTTAAGACCATTCTAGATTAATCCAATTATTCTTAACAGTTCACTTTAGATTTATGTGTATGATTATATACATGACATGAATAATTTAATTCTATGAAGTGTTTTTTCTTTTCTATATATGAAAATTACTTTTCTTTACATCATGTGGGTAAATTTTATCAGTGTAGAATTATTAGTGTAATTTGCTAATGTAATTAAATTAGTTGTACTTATCTTAAAAGATTAATGGTACTTTTCATGCCATGTTTGTTTATTGCATTAATAGTTACAGAATGATAAAAAGTGTAAAAGAATTTATTGGTTTAAATGTCCTTTATTATATCTTTGTAAAGGTATGAAATCCCACTTGTATTATGCAGTTTGAAAGAAAATCATATTTTACAGATAACTTTATGATAGCTAACGATACAAGGATTGTAATGAGATATTATGACATAATTATGAATATAAAACGGGTTCTAGAATGCAGGCAATTAAATTGGTCAAAAGACAACACATGACCATGCATCAGACTTTCCTACCACTCCTACAGTACAAACAAAAATTCCCATTAAAAAGTGGCTGAGATGCTATTTCATAATTATCGCAGGGAACCAATTAAAGGGAGATGAATTTTTAAGTATTTTTGCTGTAAAAGCTATTTCTTAGGGGTCCATAATATGCAAGTATATGTTTATTATATGACAATTAATCAATGTATCGTGGGGAGGACTGTGTCTGTAATCTTTGAAATATGTCTTGAATTTGTATACTATATATTAATGGGAAATTGGTTTTATGTACCAAACATATGTATATCAAATAGTGTAATGAATTATAGTTTATGGTGTATTTTTTTGTTGTGTCATATCAATTAAGGTGTTGCTTAATAATTGTTACAGGGACCCAGATAAAGGAAGATGAATTTTTAAGTATTTTTGCTGTAAAACCTATTTCTTAGGGGTCCGTAATATGCAAGTATATGTTTATTATATGACAATTAATCAATGTATGGTGGAGAGGCCCGAGTCTGTAATCTTTAAAATATGTCTTGAATTTGTATACTATATATTAATGGGAAATTGGCTTTATGTACCATTATATGTATATCAATATTGTAATGAATTAAGGTGTATGGTGTATATTTTTGTTGTGTTATATCAATTAAGGTGTTGCTTAATAATTATTGCAGGGGCCCAATTAAAGTAAGTTGAATTTTTTTTTATTTTTCTGTAAAAGTCACTTCTTAAGGACTCATTTTATATACAGGGTGTCCCATAAATAACGGACAAGCATAGTTCCAGTAGCATGGTGCAAATGGCAACGGAAGATGGGAAATCTTTGGAGAAGAAAAATGTTACCAAATCCACCAAAGTTGGTCGAGTATTTCTTTTCTAGATACCTTTAACGAAACAATGTTGACTACCTCATCTGGCAGTCTTCCTTGCAGAAAACAACATAGGACTGCGTTGTTTAAGAAATGGTATTATAACAGAGATTTGGTCAAGCTGTAATAAATGTCAGGTAGCACACAAACATAACATTCCACACACATTTTTCTTTTTTCATGCATTTGTCAACGACACACAGACATGGAATTAAACAAATTGTTTAAAAAAGCAGTTTCATTGAAAACAAACAAATTTGAACTTCTCCCTAAAACGAAAACACTTCTACCAAATTTTGTGAAAACTGGTATTTTTCATGTGAAAAGATTCTCCTTCTGGTGGTTTCCGTGAATGTGACTCCACATTATTGGAAGCATGCTAGTCCATTTTTATCAGGCCACCATGTATTATTCCCCATATTTTGAAGAGGCCAAATCAAGATTAAAGATCTCAACATGAAAAATTATTGCAGTTTTTTATATTGAAAACAAAAAAAACTGTTCCTATGTGGGAGAAAGGAGTGGGTCACCTGGAGAGACTTTCTCTATTCAAGGATGCTAAGGTTTTCCTTTTCGCTTTGAAAATTGTCTGACAAGCAAAACTGAAGGAGGTTTCTCCTAAAAAAAATGTTTATATTGGCGAGGTCACTTGAATCCACGGAACCCCTAGGTACTTTTATTGGCCTTTAGTAAGTCTCTGGCATAGACAGGGACGCTACACAGACAAAGGGCATCTAGCCATATCTTTTTTTATTGATTCTTTCTCTTCACATTTTAATAAAGTGTCGGTGTTTTCCTATTAACTGATTTTTGCTTCTTTTAAGAATTACGTTTCTTTGTAAGTTCCATTTAGATTCTACACAATTTGAAAAAATAAAGATTCTAGTAAAGTACGCAGAAATACACCTTTTTCTCTCTGTTTTGTTCTTGTAAAAGAGTGCAAAGGAAATTTTAAGTACTAGTACTAGTTGTGACGGAATGTATAGTATTGAGAACCTAATTATATTTGTATAAATATGAATGCATATATCAAAGTAATCCATAAACCCATCCATCATACCCACATGCATATTTTTTATATTTTTTATATAAATATATATATATATATAGGCTATGTGTGTGTGTGTGTGTGTGTAGACAATAGATAATAATAATGATAATAATAATAATAAATTATTATAATGATCATTATGCTTATAATAACTATCAATATTATTAGTAGTAATAAAAGTGATAGCAGTAGTAGTTACTACTACTGCTATCACTTTTACTACTACTGCTATCACTTTTATTACTAATAATAATATTGATAGTTATTATAAGCATACTACTGTAGAAGTATTACACGTACGAGAAGCATTTCAAGATTCACAAAAGTGAAATTCTTTCCTGTTGGTCGTAGGTATAGTCCTGTAGAAGTTTTTTCAGACCTGGAAAACTTGATAAGTACAAGGTTTTTTTGTTGATTTGTGTTCTAGATTGATATTGAAGTAAATTCAGCTTGGTTGCCAGCTTGGCAACCTTGGGCAACTTTTTTAATAGCCATATTAGCATAATCATCTAATTAGCATAATTATGTGCAATATGTAATAATGTTGCTAATCTCAATCCAGGAAGCCTGAAAACATGAATAATACGGCTTTTCAAGGGTTTTCTATGACGAGAAATTCATTTATGACACCAGTTTTTGATTCCAAGTAATGCAATTGTCTTAAATAGCATAATTAGCATATTTTTACGTTTTTGCACTTGAACTATCAATCAACCCTTTACTTAAAAGGATATTGTATGCAAATACAATTCTCAGCTATGAAGTTCTTGAATAAAGACTCATACCATCTTTTGCTACTGGAATTACACGTTTGTTACTCGCATTATCTTTCCATGTCGCATTGCCACTTGTAATGTCAAATGTAACACTTGAGTGTGCCTTCTTTTTGTCCAGCCAAGCTAGCTAGCAATGAATACACCAATCATTCCTTGCTCCAGGTTTTGTTTGTTTGATTGCTTTTTCATTTTTTATTCTACCTCCCGCCTCAGAAAAGCGCCCTGATCGGTGGGAGAAGTCACATTATTTCGTTTAAACATTATGAAATGGCATTTGACACTGGAAACACAGTTATAACGTATTGTTTCAATTCACTAAGACAAAATTCATAGTAGATTTGATTGGTGTAAGTTTTGTTTATTAGGCGTTGGCTGAGAGCCACTTATGCGCTTTTGCAATCGATTTTGTCATGATGGGTGTCGAAGTTTTGGTTAATGCTTTGAAGATTTGTACTTTGTATAAGCACCCAGCGGCGTCGCCAAAGGGGGGGGGTGTGGGGGTGCGACACCCCTCCACCTGTCAAGATATTGTCGGTAAAATTGCGCTGCCGTCGGGAAAAAAGAGAAAAGGGGGAGGGAAAAAAAGAGAGGGAAAGGGAAAGTAAAGAAAAAAGAAAAGGAAAAGAAAAGAAAGAAAGGAAAAGAAAGGAAAGAAAGGAAAAGAAAGGAAAGAAAAGAGAAGAAAGAAAGAGAAAAAAAGAAAAAGAGGGAGGAGAGGAAAGAAAGGAAAGAAAGGAAAAGAAAGGAAAGAAAAGAGAAGAAAGAAAGAGAAAAAAGAAAAAGAGGGAGGAGAGGAAAGAAAGGAAAAGAAAGAAAAGGGGAAAAAAAGAGAAAAGGGGAAAAATGGAAACAAAAGAAACGGGGGTGAAAGAGAGGAGAGAGAGGAGAGGTAAGAACCTGAGAGAGGAGGAGTGGGAGTAAAAGAGAGAAGTGGGTTGTTGGGTGGAGTCGTCTCGTCGAAGACGCAAGAAAGACACGGATAAATATGTTGCTATGTCGGGTCAGCTGTGTCGGTATTCTTGCTCGATCCTCGTGTACTATATCAATGCAGAAGTTTGAAGTCGGTGAAATGTATATTGTCGGTCGGCCGACAAGTTTTTTTTCACTACGAACTGTGACTTTTTATCCGCTGTGACGACTTCAAGAGTGACTACAACTACAATACTTGTATTTTCTCGAAGTTTCACTTTCCTATAATATCAGCTAAAGAAATCAGAGGATTAAAATTGTCGGGGAAACTAAATTCAAACAAGGGTTAAGAGTCAACAACGGTACGACGAATCGTCTTCCTTTCTCTATATTGTGATGAAACGCCCCAAAAAAATCCGCGCTCCGCGCGGAAGGGGAAAACTGAATTCACACAATTAGGGCTTATTAGGAGTCGAAAACGGTACAACGAATCATCTTCTTTCTCTAATAATTTAATGAAACGTCAAAATTTGCGCGCTTCGCGCGGGAGGGGGAAGCTTTATTCAGACAAGGATTAAGAGTCGAGCACGGTTCAACGAATCGTCTACTTTCTCTAATAATTTAATGAAACGACAACTGAATTCAGATAAGGATTAAGAGTCGAAAACAGTACACCAAATAGAGCTTATTAAGAGTCGAAAACGGTACAACGAATCGTCTTTTTTCTCTAATAATTTAATGAAACGTCAAAACTTCCGCGCTTTGCGCAAGAGGAGGAGAAAGTGAATTCAGACAAGGATTAACAGTCGAGAACGGTACAGCAAATCGTCTTCTTTTCATAATAATTAAATGAAACGTCAAAGCTTTCGCGCTTCGCGCGGGAGGGGGGGGGGCCTCTTTTAGACGAGTCGAGAACGGTACAACGAATCGTCTTCTTTCTCTAATATTTTAAGGAAACGTCAAAGCTTCCGCGCTTCGCGCTAAAGGGGGACACTGAATTCAGACAATTAGGGCTTATTAAGAATCGAAAACGGTACAACGAATCGTCTTCTTTCTCTAATAATTTAATGAAACTCCAAAACTTCCGCGCTTCGCGCGGGAGGGGGAGAAACTGGATTCAGACAAGGATTAACAGTAGAGAACGGTACAGCAAATCGTCTTCTTTTCATAATAATTTAATGAAACGTCAAAGCTTTCGCACTTCGCGCGGGAGGGGGGGGGGACTTCATAGACAAGGATTAACAGTCGAGAAAGGTACAATAAATCGTCTTCTTTTCCTAATAATTTAGAGGCCCTCTACCGCCCTCCTTAAACTAAGATCCTAGCTCCGCGCCTGCATTAAAATATATCAGCTATGATCGATGCTGACTAAGTTGACGAAATAATTCGTATATTTATGTCGTCGAGGAAAATGATTGTTTGCGCATATGCAAGTACTATAGATAGTCCATAGGAAAAACAATTTAGCCTTCGGCCCCGGGTTTATAGGGTTAAATTTGTAGATATTGGACATTTAATTTTGTCGGTAATTGGTCGCTAGCTAGTGAAAAAGGTCTAGCGACGCCCCTGTAAGCACCAGCACCTGAACAATGTTATTCACACGCACGCACGTGCACATCCACTCATCAACATGAATATAACCTTTACCCCTTTGTTTAATGGAGACGATAGCTTCTAACCTACCTTTCCCAACATCATTAGATAATTACATTTAATGATTCTGTAAATGAAAGTAAATATTATACACCGCTGGAATTTAATGATACATTTAAAGATAATTTGAATAATATCTCCTTCTAACACATTAACTCTAGAAGTTTAAATATAAATTTTGAATATTTTGAAAATCTTCTTCAGTCTTTAAATAATTTTAATTTTTCTGTAATTGGAGTAAGTGAAACTTGGTTACATCATGACTCTCCCCAGTTATTTAATTTACCTAATTATACATTAATAAGGGCTGATCGTGAAGGAAGGAGAGGCGGCGGGGTAGCATTTTATATTGCTGATAATTTGAAATTTAGAGTCCGTTATGATATTAAATTTGAACAGACAGAAGTATTATTTATTGAAATTGATAATGATAAATTGAAAAATTGTGTTATTGGTTTGATTTATAGACCCCCTGACAGTAATTTTGATTTATTTTTTAACAATTTTGAATCATGTCTTCATAAAATATCTGAGGAAAATAAACATGTTTATTTTCTGGGTGATTTTAATATAATTTTTCTTTCTTTACCCCATAATAGTAAAAACTCTGACAGGTTTATTCATTTCATGCGTTCATATGGATTTTGTTCATACATTAGTAAGCCCACTAGAATAAATGTACACTCCTCAACGCTTATTGATAATATTTTGTCTAATGCATTTACTAAAAAAATAACTGGAGGATTATTATGCTCAGAAGTTTCTGACCATTTACCTATTTTTGGAATATGTGAACATGAAATTCCCCAATTGGAACCACTTAATAATATTATGTATCGAAAAGAAACCCCTCATAATATTGAATTATTAAAGCAGAATTTAGCTGTAGAGGAATGGGTGGACATATGCTACTTGGAAAGTTATTAAAGAAATAATGGGGGAAAATAGACCCTTTACCAAAAGATGAGCTCACCTTAAATAATGTTATTATTGAGGACTCTAGTAATTATGCTAATTATTTTAATACATTTTTCACTAATATTGGGCCCCAACTTGCAAGTAAAATTGATAGTCCTCCTAACATTCATTATACTGACTTTTTATCCGATCGAATCCAACAATCACTTTTTTTTAAGTCCAACAAACCCTAATGAAATTATTACCGTAACTAAAGCATTAAGCATGTCCAAAGCTCAAGGTTGTGATAGAATTAGTACATCACTTTTAAAACAAATAATACATGTTATTGCTAATCCACTAATCAATATTATTAATCAGTCTTTATTGCAAGGGGGGTGGGTTAGTGAGCACTACTTATTTTTTGGCCCTCGAAAAATCGCACCCCCCCCCCCCCTTGAATGCCAGGGGGGGGGGCCTATCTCAACAAAAAAAGGTAAAGTTAATGTGTTTTTACACGCTTTTTTCCCAGGGCGAAGCCCTTAGAAGCTCAGGGGTTTTATACATCAAATTATCGTCAGATGTGCATATTTTATACCTTATTTGTGACACTGGCAGGTCACGAATTGGTGTGGGGTCCAGGGGGCGGAGCCCCCAGAAGCTCAGGGGTTTTGGGAAATAAATAACGGTCAGATGAGCACATTTTATACCTTATTTATGACACTGGCTGGACACGACTTGGCGTGGGGTCCAGGGGGCGGAGCCCCCGGAAGCTCAGGGGTTTTGGGCAATAAATAACGGTCACATAAGCATATTTTTATATCTATTTGTGACACTGGCAGACACAAATTGGTGTTATGTCCAGGGGGCGGAGCCCAAGAAGCTCAGGGGTTTTATACATTAAATTATCGTCAGATGAGCATATTTCTACCTTATTTGTGACACTGGCAGGTCACGAATTGGCGTGGGGTCCAGGGGGCGGAGCCATCAGAAGCTCAAGGGTTTATACATCAATTTATCGTCAGATGAGCATAATTTTATACCTTATTTGTGACACTGGCAGGTCACATTGGTGTGGGGTCCAGGGGGCGGAGCCCCCGAAAGCTCAGGGGTTTTGGGCAATAATATAACGGTCAGATGAACATATTTTGATACTTTATTTGTTACACTGGCAGTACATAAATTGGTGTTGGGTCCAGGGGCAAAGCCCTCAGAAGCTCAGGGGTTTATATATCAATTTATCGTCAGATGAGCATAATTTTATACCTTATTTGTGACACTGGCAGGTCACGAATTGGCGTGGGATCCAGGGGGCGGATCCCCCGGAAGCTCAGGGGTTTTGGGCAATAAATTACGGTCAGATGAGCATATTTTTATACCTCATTTGCGACACTGGCAGGTCGCGAATTGACGTGGGGTCCAGGAGGCGGAGCCCCCGGAGGCTCAGGGGTGTTAGGCAATAGATTACGGTGAGATGAGCATCCAGGGGCCCGCCTTAGGTCCATTGGTTGGGTTCGGAGGGCAGAGCCCCAGAAGCTCAGGGCTTTAGGTATTTAATTACGTCAGATGAGCATAATTATACCTTATTTGTGACACTGGCAGGTAGCTAATTGGCGTTTTTTCCTTCTTTTTTTCTTCCTTCTTTTTTTGTTTTTGTTTTCCCTTCTTTTTTGTCCCTCCTTTTTTCCCCTTCTTTTTTTTTGCCAGGGGGGGGGGCGGCCCCCCCCCCCCTCGATCCGCCACTGCCATGCACCCACCCGCTTCACACTAATTACAATTACAATAGGTCAGGCTTTCGTTTGTGTGTGCCCAGGTCTGCACGAGTGAGAACTCGGCAATCATTCATATCAAACTCCATCCACATGTACAACGGAATGTCTCGAAGACCCAGTGTTGTACTTTGATATTATATTTAATTAATAATTCCCAAATTGGTTTAAGACGCAAATACATGACTTGGCTACCCAACCTCCTCAGTATATTTATTTTTATCTCACTTGTTAATTCGTTTGATCACCTGACACCTCCTCTTGCTCTGCTTTAATTACTATGTTAACTATTGTTCTGAATTAGTGTTTATAAAACAACATTCGATCCTCCTGTTAATTTGTGCTTAATCATAATTATGTTAAACCTTGTTTATTTACTGTTAATGTCTACATCTTTGTAAATTCATTAGTAAATTTTAATCTGTATATGTTACACCAGTGAAAATCAAATATCCAGAAATGGACAATAAATACTAAATTGATTGAATTGAATTGATTGATTGAAATTGAAATTATTTGTGTTTGTATGCATCTTATTTAATGTACTTAAAAATGTATAATTATGTAAAATGAAGATATATTTGTTACTTTATTTATATGATTATGTTCTATTTTGAAAATGCAGAAATAAAAACAAACAAACAAAAACAGACAATGTACAATGTATGGGTTTCATTGTCATTGTTTATCTATAAAGCCTAAAAATGGTGCAATGCAACATTGTAAATCACTTTTCAAAGACGAATCATTAATTCATGAGAAGATATTCCATGTATATGTAGTATAATTAGCCTAATTAGCATAATACTCTAATTAGCATATTATGTGCAATATGTAATAATGTTGCTATTCTTAATCCAGGAAGGCTGAACACATGGATAATATGACTTTTCCAGGAATTCTGCCACCAGCTTGAGCAACGTCGGGCTTGTACTCTCAATGGTTCTGGCTTTGGTAAACATAGACAGATCATAGTTTGCACTGTTGTATTCAAAATCCCTGGCCTATGTACGTACCTGTCTCACCACATCATCAATTTCATCATTATCATAAGACAAGTCCACTCCAAAAATAACTTCCTTTGAATAGAAGCAAAAAAATCAGACAAACCAATCAAAACAAGTTTGAGAAAAATCGGATAACTAATAAGAAAGTTATGAATTTTTGAAAACGTATGTTAAACTATGGAACAATGAGAATCACAACACAAATTGCCAATATGGTTATCAGTTTATCAATAGCTTTATATAGTTTAATCCCATAAATTTCCCTTTTTATCCCCCAAAACTTGATTTCCCCATGCCTTTGCCCAGGTTATATGATTTGTATCATATTGCGTGCCTGACATTTCACAAAATCTTGATACTATTTTCTGAATATTGTATATTCATAATTATTGATTTTTATATAAATAGTTTATCAAAATCCACATTTTTCCTGAATTAACTGGAAAAAATTACTATAACATATTACACCCCACCCGTTTCCTTTAAGGCCCGGTCACACAGGGAGGACGCATGGGGAACGCACGGCCAGCGCATTGGAAATTTGCAATTTGGGCCAGTGCGTTGTCGTTCGCTAGGCGTGCGTCATCATTCGTTACTCGTTCGTCGAGCGCGCTGGACCAACGCTGGACCAGCGCTATGCATGCGTCGTCATTCGCCGTGTGCGTCGGGATTTTTTGACAGGCATGCTCAAAAACGTGCGCCGAGCTCGACGCATGAATATACACGCCAAAGGCACGCCAGACATGCGCCGGAGCGCGCTAGACCAGCGCCAGACATGCGTGGAGCGCGCTAGACCAGCGCCAGACAAACGCGGAGCACACGCCCTGTATACGCACAGCGCGCTAGCTACACGCCGTGCATTTTGTGTCAGCTCGCTAGCTTTTCCAAAATTATGACAAAAGTTAGGCACACGTTCTTTTCCGATTTCCAATGCGCTGGCCGTGCGTCGTAGAACGCGGTGCATGCGTGGACCATTCGTCCAGCGCGCTAGCAACACGCTGTGCATTCGTGGAAGTTGTTTTCATGTGCGCTCTGTGTGCGCCCTGTGTGCGCCCTGTGTGCGCCCTGTATACGCCCTGTATGCGTCCAGCGCGCTATGCATTTGGTGTCAGCTAGCTGTATAGCTTCGACAACGCACTGGCCAAAATTGCAAATTGTCCATGCGCTGGCCGTGCGTTCCCCATGCGTCCTCCCTGTGTGACCGGGCCTTTAGCGACGCCTCTGGTTGTTATCCCATTATTCTTTTAAAGGGCCACTCTAACCAAAACGGGCTAAACAATGAAAAAAAGACATGTAGAATATTTTTTGACGGAGATTCTGAACATGACAATGATTTTTCTTAGAAATCATCCATTATTTCGCAATCTAGCTTTAAAAATGACGACTCAAAACGCTCAGAAAAAAGCCCAGTTTCGGAGCTGTATTGCGCAATAACATACGACGTCACGTTAAAGGGAGATATATTGGAGAAGGGATTCGATTAATATCAGATCTCATGTTTTATGCAGAAAAAGAGGATTTACAAGGTATAATAATGGCATTGGATCTCACCAAGGCATTCGATTCATTAAGCCATTCATTTATTTTCCAATGTATGGAAGCCTACAACTTTGGGCCCTCACTAATACAGTGGGTTAAAATTCTATATAAAAATATCAGTAGCTGTGTTCTGTTAAATGGGTTCACTACAGGTTACTTCAAAGTTAGCAGAGGAGTAAAGCAGGGTGATCCTCTTGCACCTCTGTTATTCATTCTGGGATTGGAAGTATATTTGAATAGAGTAAGAAATAATGGCAATATTGTGGGTTTTGAAGTGGGGGGAAAGGAAATAAAATACACAGCTTATGCTGATGACATAACATGTTTTTGCAAAAGTAATGAGTCCCTAAAAATTGTATTTTCAGAGTTTGAGGAATTTTCAAAAATGTCTGGTCTTTGTATAAATAAATCTAAAGCTGAAGGCATGTGGATCGGTAAGAATAGGCATGAAGGTGAAAAGGACAGTGCTTATACATGGCCAGAGAAGGGCATAAAAGTTCTGGGCATATATTTCTCATATGACTTTGAAGAAGCAAGGAAAATAAACTTTGAAACTCGAATTAAAGAAATGAGAAATATATACTTGCTAAATGGAAAAACAGAGAACTAACATTGATTGGCAAAACACAAATCTTAAAAACCTTTATAATGTCCAAAGTAATTTATCTCTTGTCCAACATTTCATTGCCCACTGAATTTGTCAAAGAAATTGAGAAGCTCATGTTTTCATTTATGTGGAACGGTCCGGACAAAATCTCAAGAGCAACTATATATGCTGATTACTCAGAAGGGGGACTGAAATTCCCAAATATTCAATGTATGATAAATACTCAGCTGGTAAAATGGGTTCAACGATATTTTCACAAATCAGATCACAGCTGGACTATTCCTTTTGAGAAGTTCTTAAGGTTATATGGTGGTAAATCTATTTATGTCAGTAATTATGCAATTGAGAAACAACCAAAAATCGAGAATATTCCTCCATTTTATGTTGCCTTATTGAAAGCATGGTTAAAAACAGATATTCATTGTGAATTGGTTACTAACGATAGAAGTCAGGTCAGTATACTGAAGCAGAGTGTCTGGAATAATAAGTTCATTCTGGTTGATAAAAGGTCAGTATACTGCAGAGCTTTACATGAGGCAGGGCTTTGTAATATATACCAATTGTTTGATAACAATGGAAAAATTCTCCATTTTGATTTTTGGAATGAAAAAGGTGTTTCAAACAAATATTTTTTACAATACATGGCAATAGTGAATTCTGTGAAAAAAGAGTTGAAATGTGAATTTGTTCCCTTGGTATTCGAAAAAAATTTGAATAGAGAAAGTGAAGAGCACTCTCAATTAGAGTTCCTGTTATCTGAACTATATGAACTCAAGTCGAAAATAGTGTATAAGGGTTTTCTTTCTGAAGTAATAGCAAGACCAGTTTGTGAACAATTATTCTCTAGCACCTTTGATATTCAAGAAAACGACTGGTCACAAATCTATATTTTACCTTTCAAGTGCACAATTGAAGTAAAAATGAGAGTTTTCCAATTCAAACTGTCACATAACATACTTTATACTATTAACAGATTGTATAAGATGAAATTAGTTGAGTCAGAGATGTGTACCTTTTGTAATTCAACTTTAGAAACGCCTGTTCATTTATTTTATGACTGTGATGTTGCTTCTAAGCTTAGACAGGAACTTGTTGATAATATTGGCACGAAATTTAAAGTCAAGTTTGAAGATCTCAGTAAGAAAAGAATAATGTTTGGATTCATCAAAGATTGGAAAGGGCCCAATATGATGCTATTGAATCACTTGTTGCTTATGTTTAAAAGATATATTTATATCCAAAAATGCAAAAACGCTAAACCATGTTTAAGTGGGCTAATGTCTTTTATCAGTAACACGAAATGCATAGAACTTAACATTGCAAAACAGAAGAAGATTGAAGGAATGCACTATAAGAAATGGTCCACTGTGGAAGAAGTATTTTGATTTTAAACCTATGATATATACTGTAGAAAAGAAAGTGTTACCCACTTTTTCTGTATTGTTGGACGTTTTTCATTTGTTCTTACCTTTTGTAATTATTGTGCAGTGATTTTTATGATTATTGTTATCATGATGTATGTACGAATGACTTGATAAATAAAAGTTTTAAAAGATTAAAAAAAAAAAAAAAACATGCGACGTCACTGCAGGAGACTTCTCGGTGAAAAGGAGTGTGATTTAGGCATTTAAAAGTCTTTAAAAGGAAAAAAAAGATTTTTATCCAAAAAATAATATGCACTTGCTAATCCCAGTACGTTTCTGCCAATTTCGTCATTCCTAATTATGAAATTATCAAATTATCCAATCGGACATGCCCGCAATAACGTGAAATGCGTCATCAAGCCACGTGACCGTATTACCTTTTTACGAGGGGCGTAGCCCATCAAGCATGAGATCTGTAATAAATGGATAGTTATTATATTTTTTTGGTCAATTTAGAGAGTTTTTCTGAAAAATCAGAGGCTAGAATATTAATAAGTAGAGATGTATTCGTGTTTTAAAAGGTGGCCCTTTTAAAGAAATGCAATTCCTCATGCTCTCGCACCGATCTCTTCTATCGTTGTTTAATTCTCTTTCATTTTTTCCTTTCTCCTTTAAATTACAAAAATTCTCTCTTTCCCCCTTTTTTGTTTTGTTCTTGTGCTTTTTTGGGGGGGGGCACACGCTTGGCAAGAGGGACCCCATATTATGCACACTGCAAAATTGCGTGCCCCCCGCCCTTTTCCCGGTAAAAAAAAAAACACCTTCTTTTAATATCATCCCTCTTTCTTTCTTTTCCCTCCCCCCCCCCCTTTTTTTTTCTCTCCTCTCTCTTCCTTTCCCCCTTCTTTTTCTCTCCCTCTTTCTCCTCCTTTCTCTCTTCCTTTTTCTTTTCCCCTCCTTTTTCACCCTTCCCCCTTGTTTACGGTGGGGGGGGGCACGTGCCCCCTGTGTCCCGCCTGAATCCGCCACTGCTACAACTACTTCTACTACTACCACTATTACTTCTCATAGTAATGATAGTTGTTATGAGCATAATAATCATTATAATAATTAATTATTATTACTGTTATTATTATTGTTATTATCTATTGTCTACACACACACAAACATCACATTATAAATATATGTATGTATGTATATATATGAATGTATGTATATAACTTATGGTGGATGGGTTAACGGTCTAATTTGAGATAAATTTATATTTATGCAATTATAATTACATTCCCCATACTATACATTCCGTTGCAATCATGATATTGAATCGAAGTACGTCATTTTAGACCTATACGTAGTCAACCTATTAAACCAAATTATTAAGTACCAGCAACAAGTTACACACTCACATGGTTTAGGCTTTTCATGCAAGACCACAACATCACTTTGCGATCGATCACCACAATTTTATTAAAGAGCACTCTTTTACAAGAAAGAATCGGAAAGAAAACGTGTATTTCTGAGTACATTACTAGAATCTTTATTTCTAAATTGTGTAGAATCTAAATGGATCTTACAAAGAGACGTCATTCTTAACAGAATCAGAAATCAGTTAATAGGAAAACAACGATACTTTATTAAAATGTGAAAATAAAGAATCAAGGAAAAGATATGGCTAGTAGCGTCCCCGTCTATGACAGACACTTACTAAAGGCCAATAAAAGTACCTAGGGGTTCCGTGGATCCAAGTGACCCCGCCAATATAAAAATTTCTTTTGAGAAACCTCCTTCAGTTTTGCTTGTCAGACAATTTTCAAAGCGAAAAGGGAAACCTTAGCATCCTTGCATAGAGAAAGTCTCTCCAGGTGACCCACTCCTTTCTCCCACATAGGAACAGTTTTTTGTTTTCAATATAAAAAACTGCACTTATTTTTCATGTTGAGATCTTTAATCTTGATTTGGCCTCTTCAAAATATGGGGAATAATACATGGTGGCCTAATAAAAATGGACTAGCATGCTTCCAATAATGTGGAGTCACATTCACGGAAACCACCAGAAGAAGAATCCTTTCACATGAAAAATACCAGTTTTCACACAATTTGGTAGAAGGGATTTCGTTTTAGAGAGCATTTTGTGATGCAATGTATGAGTTCAAATTTGTTTGTTTTCAATGAAACTGCTTTTTTAAACAATTTGTTTAATTCCATGTCTGTGTGTCGTTGACAAATGCATGAAAAAGGAAAAATGTGTGTGGAATGTTATGTTTGTGTGCTACCTGACATTTATTACAGCTTGACCAAATCTCTGTTATAATACCATTTCTTAAACAACGCAGTCCTACGTTGTTTTCTGCAAGGAAGACTGCCAGATGAGGTAGTCAACATTGTTTCACTAAAGGTATCTAGAAAAGAAATACTCGACCAATTTTGGTGGATTTGGTTACATTTTTCTTCTCCAAAGATTTCCCATCTTCCATTGCCATTTGCACCATGCTACTGGAACTATGCTTGTCCTTTTTTTATGGGACACCCTGTATATAAAATGAGCCCTTAAGAAGTGACTTTTACAGAAAAATAACAAAAAATTCAAATTACTTAATTGATATAACACACCAAAAATATACACCATAAACTATAATTCATTACACTATTTGATATACATAATGTTTGGTACATAAAACCAATTTCCCATTAATATAAAGTATAGAAATTCAAGACATATTTCAAAGATTACAGACACAGGCCTCCCCACCATACATTGATTAATTTTCATATAATAAACACATACTTGCATATTATGGACCCATGAGAGATGGCTTTTACAGCAAAAATACCTAAAAATTCATCTCCCTTTAAAGGGATCGGGTAACTTTGTCTTAGATCCTTTAGAAATAATCCTTGATTTAGCTCATGCTGCAATTATAATTATAAACGTTTAGGTCAGTCAGGAACTCCATGACTTTTACAAGCCGATCGCCTGTCTGATTATCAAGATATTAATGATTGGAATTACAAATTTTGAAAACCGTTCGCTGAACGGTTTTCATAACACTACAGTCTATTGGGGAAAACGAGTATGGTAAAACCGGTCACTCAAAGATTTTTACTTTTTTGAGGCACTTCTTGATCATTTTGAAGCACGTTTTTTTTAGGGCTTCAATATTACACCATATTACAGACACTGGTAACATGTAGGACCGTGTATCTCAGATTTAACATTGTTAAACGATCCCTTTAATTGGGTCCCTGCAATAATTATTAAGCAACACCTTAAATGATATGACACAACAAAAATATACACCATAAACTGTCATTCATTACACTATTTGATATACAAATGTTTGGTACATAAAACCAATTTCCCATTAATATAAAGTATACAAATTCCAGACATATTTCAAAGATTACAGACACAGGCCTCCCCACCATACATTGATTAATTGTCATATAATAAACACATACTTGCATATTATGGACCCATGAGAAATGGCTTTTACAGCAAAAATACCTAAAAATTCATCTCCCTTTAATTGGGTCCCTGCAATAATTATTAAGCAACATCTTAATTGATATGAAATAACAAAAATATATACCATAAACTATAATTCATTACACTATTTGATATACATAGGTAAGGTAAATAAAACCAATTTCCAATTAATCTATAGTATACAAATAATTCATGTTTGTGAGTTCATTAGTGAATATACACTGCACACATACTGAATTACTTTCGGAAAATGGACAAGACTTGTCAAAGTCATTATCAGGCTCATTGTGACCTAACAGAGTGCAGTCTATATCACTGTTTAAATACACGAGCTTCAAAACTTGAATAATTACGTTTATAAAACGGGTCGGCAATGTGGTAATAAAGTCAAGAAATAAGCAAAAAAAACAATCAAATTGCCAAGAGTCGCACATTTATGAAGGCCATTATTTGCTTAGTTGTTAGTTGATTTAAAAAAAATGGTGCTCCATAACCCCCCTCCCGTTAAAAAAGTGCTCACTACCCCCCCCCCCCCCCTACCCCCGCTTATTTGCCAAAGAAATTAAGTGCTCATTACCCTTCGCAATGTCTCACTCTCACCTCTGGCTCAAAGTTGGCAACCCTAAGAACCACCCCTTAAAATAAGCATGTGCGGGCTTGTCTACACTGATAAAATTTAGCCACATCATGTAAAGAAAAATTATTTTCATATATAGAAAAGAAAAAACACTGAATTGAGTTAAATCCTTGATGTCATGTATATAAACATACAAATAAATCGAAAGTGAACTGTTAAGAATAACTGGATTAATCTAGAATGGTCTTAAAGATAAAAATTTATACAAAATTAAGCCTCTGTGATCAATTGACATCAATTTTCCATGGGATTTTAAAATGATTCATAAAGAATAATTGGATAAATTAATCTCTCAAATGGTCTTAAGAATTAAATCAATAAAACATTTTCATGATCGTTTTGACATAAATTTGCCATGGGTGTTTTATAGCGATTTGTAGAGAATAATTTGATATTCATCTAGTCTGAAATCCATAAGGCCCACATTCTACTAAAATTGGGCTTTAGCTTTCGTTCAACTGAGGTATAAGCTTTCCTTTGTTAAAAGTGATCTTGGACACAGGGTTGGCTTTAACTGAATTAGTAGAAATGGACCTTTGTCTTTACAATTGTGTTGACTTAAATTTGCTATGGGCTTAATAGTGATTGGTAGTATGAGTATAATTTTGATTAATTCTCTCGAATTGTCTCATAGATGAAATCAATGAAACTTGAAACTCGAGTTTTGCCTGATGGCGAGTATGCTTCGCCACAGGTTATTCCCCAGCTAGTGATGCCATAGATAGTCCAGCGACCGTTCACCTCCTGTACCAGTGGACCCCCACTATCACCCTAAATAGAGAAAAAAGTGAATGAGACATGACAAATACATGTTCTGTTTGAAGTTATATCATAGTTACATATACCGTTACACAGCAGATTTGTTTGCCTTCTGAGTTTGCTTGTGTTACTGGATATGAGTAGAGCAAATTGACACACGGAATGAAACTCATTCATTGGAAGAAGTTCACAAAAATTACAAAATGATGATAACATGGGCCCGAAATGGTGTGTAGATTACATATCTCAGTGGTGCCATGAGACTGGTTTCTTCTGAGGGGGTGGGGTAGGGGCATACAAAAGTAAAATAAATTTGAGCCTGAACAAGGCAGATTTTTGTTCTATATACATATTGATGCTGTGTTCTTTCATTTGGTGCTGTATTCCTTTTGGTTCTGTATCCTTCTACATACATGGCATGTATTTTTTATTAAAGAAACATGGGTGGACTCATCAGTTCGGTGATGTAGAATTTTTTTTCTTAAACACCACAAACTCTAAGTTTTGATCACAATAAATTGTATAAGATATTTGTCATGGTCTGTTATTTTTAATGCTCTAATCATTTATTTTGCATTTAAGTTAGCGCAGATCGGCTTTGCCATGCCAATTATCATTCAATTTTCCGGTTTTAGTATTTAATTTAGGATTTTGGTCGAAGGGTTTCATCGATCTGTCATTCAATTTAGAAACTGCTCAACTAGCATTCATATTAATATTCACTTGTCGAAGCGTAATTGTTATCATTCAAATTAACACCTGTCATTCGTATTCGTAATATTTTTATTCAAGTTAGGAATGTTAGGGGGAAGAATAGCAACAAACTTTTACAGTTTTTAAATAATGCAGTTAAAATGCATGATTTGCCATTGGGGTCTAAGCTGTTATTCCATTTATTTATTTTCAGGACAATGCAGATGGCTGTAGTCAGACATAAAGTAAAGAAGGGGTGAAATCAAGGGATATGGCATTTCTGCACGGACATGTTAATATATATACCCGGGAAAGGTGGGGGTACCCTCAATCGCCCCTGTTTACTACAGACTCGGAATTTTACAAAAGTAATTCACATCGTCTCTTATACCCAGCACATCCCTCTCTTTTTCTTAAAGAGTTTCATAGTTTACTTGCCCGCCAGCAGATCGATGGCTAAAGACATGGCTAAATAATGAATCTTGTTCAAATTGTTGACACTAGTCCCTACCCCCGTCACAATATTGTACCGTTCTTCCATAATGAAATTATGATGAAATTATGATAAATTTATGATGAAACATAAGAGAAACAACTTCCTTACATGAACATTTACAAATATACTGAGACTATCAAGTCCGTAGATGCAAGTCGTTTTTTTCTTCTTAACAATCAAACTTAAATGCTGATGAATATCAGATAAATCTAATAAGTATAAGTGTATAAATGCAAGAAAATGAAATATGATGAAATACACATGAAAAAACAATCTTGAAAGAAAAAGAATGAGCTATAAAAAGTGTGTAATAAACGAGAAATGTATATTGACCATCAATTTAAGTGCACAAAGTGCTAATTTGAATGCTACAAAATGAATTAGAATGCTAGAAGTACACCGTCGCGTTGTCAGAAAATCGTGTTGCGCCAAATCAAATGACCAAATAGCGAAAGAAGCACATTGTTGATTAATTTGAATGAAACATACGTAGATTCTAACGAAAATTCCATAGATTCGAAAACTAGAAAAGGGAATATGAACCCGAGATATACCTGACTGCACTAAAACCGTCGAATTTGAACGCAAGACAAATGAATTTGAATGACAAACTCGCGAATTTGGCCGGGAAATCCTATATTAAATTTTCATCTGAAAATAAGACCGGGCCGTAGTGATAAGCGGCCACATGCCAAACCAACAGAGTCATGCTGCTTCAATAAAATGATTGTGGACTATTGAAAATAACATAACAAAAGATTGGAAAAAAACATGTATGTTTTATGAAGAAAAGTATAACTTACAGTGCAAGTATCCTGGTATCCAGTATGGTACATAGTACAGAACATTGACGGCAAAACACGGATATAGTTCAGAAGTCTCTGACATATGTTGTTTGGTATCACATGTGCTCTGGCCTTCTGCAGATTACGAGTTATGGGCCCTTCATAAATGAAAGAAAACCGGTTAAAATATATGATTGAATCAAGCATAGACGGTAATACAGATAAAAGAAACCAAATAATAGAAGAACACAAGACGGAATGCGATTTCGTCTCCAATATGCCTCTGTTGCTATCATGGTTTGAATTATTCTAGAAATATCATGATACGAACAAAAAGCCTATAATTACATGTAAATTAATCTTTATGACCTTTGACCTGACAATCACAAAATATGATCGCTTGTCTCCAAACGGTGATGCAGACTAGTTTAATACAAATTTTCACAGTTAAAACAGCTTTGAAATGGTTTATATGGTGATAACAAGGTTATTTAATTACATATTTACTAGATGACTTGATGATCTTCACCTTCTTAACCCATGCCTACTGAATTCTCAAATCCCCTTTTGTTTGATTTAGCACCAACCCGGTTCCACTAGGCAATGGGTTTACCCAAAAGATCCAATCATATTGTCTCACTATATGCCAATTTAGAAGTTCATACCTCTAAAGACTTGTTCAGATATGGCGCAGTTAAATCATTTTTATTAACACTGTCATCATGTTAAATGTGCCATGATATTCCAATCCCCCCCCCCCCCCCCCATTTAGCCCTCCAGGCTTTAAAGGGCACTCCAAGATTTGTAATATGTTCATTTGCATGAAAGTGGAAAGATAAGAGAACCAAATTGGCGAAAGTTAAAAATAATCGGACCAATGATAAGAGTGTACGAGGGACTGTACGAGGGACCTGGTAACGAGGATTAATGCCTTACCAATGGGCAATAGCGCATCGCCTTGGTTTCGAACCCGGGTCACCGGATTATGAGACCACTGCTCTACCGACTAAGCTATCGCGCCTCCTCTAGTGTACACAAATATCATTGCGAAGTGCCTTCTCCCTTGGGCAGAACTAAACATATGTTTTGGATAGCATATTATTATAGGTCCTCTGAAAGGAAAAGGCCCCCTTGCGTCATATATTTTGAAAATTTGACATCTTAGTCATTTTATGTGTTGAAACAAATAGAGAAAGTTGTCTGGGATTTATCAATTTAGCCAATTTGAAGTGCCCACATATGTAGTGATTAAAACTTCCAAAAATTACATTAACCTGTATTCATTTTTATCTGTGATATGAACAACATTTCTAAGAAAGTTGTAGAAATTCTAATTATAATCCTACCTTGCCTCTCGCCAAAGCTTCCCCATCCTGTAAACGTGACATAGGAACCCACTTCAGGAAGATGATCCCCTGGAGTCGGCAGACACACAGGCTGGACAGCATCCGTGAAATTGAGCGGAGTTGATAGCTTGAGGAGAGCAATATCATTTTCAAGTCGTGAATATGAGCTAAACAGCGGGTGTATAAATATCTCAGATACTTCATGGACCAGCCCTGCTGTATCATGAGTAAGCGTTCCTGCTTGAATGTGATATGAAGAGTCCCAGTTGAAGTTTCCCCTGC
The DNA here is from genome assembly GCA_035222895.1 of Strongylocentrotus droebachiensis. NCBI lineage: Eukaryota > Metazoa > Echinodermata > Echinoidea > Camarodonta > Strongylocentrotidae > Strongylocentrotus > Strongylocentrotus droebachiensis. The sequence goes on from JAVYIG010000383.1 coordinate 440,002, forward strand.
ACAAAGAAAAACAAACATGATTCAAGGAGAAATCTTCTCAAGGGCAACTGTATACCTTATTATTCTACCTTTCAAAAATCATGTTCTGATTATGATAATAATTCGATATATATATAGCACCTTTTCCAGAGGATAAAAAGGTGCTCTCTCTTATTAGTCAATCAATAAATCAAGAGGAATTGTAGAGGTGTGTTTTCAAAAGTTTCTTGAAGAAGTCAGGTGAAATGCTATTTCTTAGAAATGTAGGGAGTTTATTCCATAGACGTGGGGCAAATGGATTGAAAGGATTTGAAGCCAGCCTGTTTGGGGGATTTAGCAATCATAGAGGAAAGAGCTGATGTAGATTGACGTGAGATGTATTGAGGAACAATGGTTGTCATAATGGGGTAGCAGGTGACCATGTTGGTTTTTGACAAATAAGTCGAGCACACCTATTTTTCAGACATTGGAGTCTGCCCAAATCCTGCTTACTAAACCCCGAAGCAAGCATCCACCATAATCAAGCCTGGCGAGCACATCTGCTTTAACAACATTATGGCATGTATCTTGAACCAAGTAGCATCTGATACGATTAAGATTATAAAATTGTACAACATATTAGTAGGAAAGGTGGCCAAACACTACACCCAGATAGAAAAAAATGGGATGTGTTGATCATCAATGGAAAAGGAATGGTCATTGAGCCAACTCAAATGGTTTTTGTAGGGTAAAATCTGGTAAAATCTTATCTGCATATGCATGATATTGAACTGAATGCAGACTTATGATTTACCGATGCATCAAATGTGGCTCAAGTGAAGAGCTTGATTCCAAAAGGAGCTAAATCCATATTTTATCATAATGGAGTTATTTGTCTTAAAATAATCATTTTCTACATAGGGACGAAATCACATTAAAAAATTTCACCAGGAAGTATAAAACATTTTAGGTACAATATCATGTTTCATTCCAAAAGGAGCTAAATCCAAATCGGTTTCATTCCAAAAGGAGCTAAATCCACTTTGGGTACTTTTGAGTAAATCACCTTTTTAATTTATCCACTTTCCCTTTAGCAATGTACCTTCATGTTGTTATATACGTTAAAGGTGTCGCCCTGGACTAATAATATATGATAAGAACAATAATCTACCAGTTATTTCTGATTTTTACTAAATTTTTAGATTTTGTGGATTTAGCTCCTTTTGGAATGAAACAGATTTAGCTCCTTTTGGAATGAAAATGTGATATGTTGTTCAATTTCTTTTCAAAAGGTTTTTTTAGTTGTGATTTCACTATTACTATTCAAAAGGAAAGGTTTGCTACTAAATTTGAATAAATTTCAGTGATTTTATTGAGAAAATATGAAATTTTCCAGGTACAATATCATGTTTCATTCCAAAAGGAGCTAAATCCATGAAAAGAAAAATTCTAAAAAATCTGTAAAAATCAGGAAAAACTGGTATATTTTTTTTAATCATATATTATTGGTCCAGGGTGACACCTTTAAAATATATAACAACATTAAGGTCCATGGCTAAGGGAAAAGTGGAGAAATGAAAAAAGGCGATTTACTCAGAAGTACCCAAAGTGGATTTAGCTCCTTTTGGAATGAAACTCTTCAAATACAGACCAAATTCAATTAGTCGGTCACTAGAAAAGGATCCCTTCACATGAACCCTGCTTTGACCTGTTGCTAGGATACGATTGGAACCCGGAGAGAACATTATCATGTAGACAGAATTCGTCGGCCAGCCTGACAGAATTGTAGGCCCATATTCATAAAACCTTAGCTAGTTGACAACTAGGCCCTAGTTCCAAATAAAATCCCTAGCTACCAACTATGGAGTTGCCAACTTGCACAACTAGTTGAGATCTAGCCATTGAATGCCTTCTGGTGGAGTATACAAAGTTGGTAAAGTACATTAGTCTGATTAGTTAATTAAAATAATTCTTTGTGCAGCACCGGAAGTGTTTTATGTAGAGTTGCCAGCTGCTATTAGGTTTGCCAACTAATTAATTGGTATTCATAAAGCCTAACTAACAACCTAACTAGGAAGGATTTTAGTTGCTAACTGTATAATTCAGGACTTTACGGTAGAGGAGATTTTAATAGGAAAGCAAGAGACAAACGCCTGTCAGGCTAATTTTCAAAACCCTTTGTCCAAAAGTTGTACTGGCTAGAATATAAGCAGTATGAATACAGTTTTTATATAGTTGACAACTAGTCGACGAATAGGGACCATTAAGTTGCCAAATAAGCTTTATGAATAGGGCCTGGTTGCAAACCACAACTTAGTAAGGTTTTATGAATACCAATTGGTGCCTAGTTTACAGCTAGTAGGGAGCATTTTAGTTGCCAGCTAGGCTTAATTTGCAAGGTTTTCATGAAAATGCATGGGCCGAGGTCTATAACTACTTTAATCATCTCTGTCCAGAGAAGATTTCTACAATACTGGAGTAATAACAGAAGATTTTTGTGCTGCTGGAAACACACCAGTAGACAACGATACATTCAGAATGCATAACAGTACTCAGTGGCGGATCCAGGGGGGGGGGGGGTTGCAACCCCCCCCCTTGGGCGGCCCAAAAAAAAAAAAAAAAAAAAAAAAAGGAAAAAAAAAGAACGCACGCTGGAGAGAAACCCTTTCAAGTGCAAATATTGTGAGAAGATATTCAACTCATCTGGTAACTTAACCAAACACATGATAACTCTGGATATAACTATGTATTAAACTGTTACTTGATTTAAAAAGACGTTATCATGCACTGCTTTTTATGGTCTCCATTGTGTTAATAGATGCCAGGAAAACATCACTTACGGGGTTCAAATAAACACCCCAAAAAAAATCGGCTCGCCGCTTCGCGGCTCGTGGACGATGCTCCGCATCGTCATTATTTTGGTCAAACCCCCCCCTTAGCAAAAAGCTAGATCCGCCCCTGGTACTAGAAGAAGAACTGACAGATGTCTCTTAACCAGCCAAGTAGGTAATGTGATCTACATAGCTAGATTTCTAAATCATACATTTCAAGACATTTTTACTCAAAGGATCAAACTGAGCGAGGGCAGAGTCAGGTTTATATTTACTTGAGGATACACTAGATGCTTTAAATTTACTAAGAAGAGGACTCTCAATATTGTTCCTAGTCTAAGGCACCTTAATGTAAAAATGAGGAGAAAAATCTTCAGCAAGATCAGAAGAATCTTTACATACAACAAGAACATTACTATTGACATTGAGCAATTCCGTTCATACTTTTTAATGTTGCATATACTTGTGTTTGTGTACGTTATAGAAATTCAACATATTCATCATTATTTTCTTCTTCGTCCTCCTCCTCCTCCTATTTTTCTTCTTCTCCTTCTTCATTTTGGGTGGACTGTACGTAATACAGACTGCCTTATGATTTCATTTAAATTGCCTTTATTATTCATATATTTTATTTTCAAAGTTATTTTATTGTTCATTCGATGCACAAGAAATAATAACAGAATGATAACACATCCATAATTTGTCACAATATTACAAGATATTGGAGTTACATTACTTTAACATAAATTAAATAAATAATTAAAAAATCGCAACTTTCCATTTGTAGGCCTACATCTAAAATTATTACAAAATTAATGTATAACAAAGCTTATACGTTAAGTTACTAATTATCACCGAAACATAACAGAATTATATACAGTTGTAAGTTACGACTCATTTATAACAATATAACATATTGTGCACTAAATGAATAATTCCCTCCCCCCCCCCCAAAAAAAAAGCCTTACGCACTGACAGACACACATACACGCATACAATATTACCTATCCCCAAGGGCGTCAATCCCGGGGGGGGGGGGACAGGGGGGACACGTCCCCCCGAGCCTCCCACGATTTTTCGTAGGAGGGGACATTATATCAAATGTCCCTCCTCCCCCATGTTTTGTCAGAAAAGAAGAGGGACCACCAGGAACAACGATTTTGTATATATTGCCAAGGAGATGAGAGTGAACTTCACGTTAAACAAATTCAATGCATATTCAGATTTGGCCAACAATTTTTGTTTTAATTAATGCCTTAACCCCCCCCCCCCCCCCCCCCACCTGCTTATTTGTTGACTGGCTGAGTCGCCGCTAAATATTTCCTCACGAAATGGGCAACAACAACAACACTTAGTATTCTTACCCCTAATTCCTTTCCTTCTTGTCTATTTTCTAAAATTCTTTTTTTAATTTCTTGAGGAATCGGGGGTCTATTTTTAGTTGAAACTATACTTAAAAATCATGTTGTTTTTTAAAGAATAATGTGATTTAACAGTTTTTTTTTCTCCCGCATTGGATCCTTTTATCCCGATATGAATTTCTTGCCAGTGTATATTTTGTAACGCTGATAAAGCAAAAAGGTCAGCGCAGTCCTTCCAAATATTTGCTACCTTCTCACATGTAAAAAAACAGATGTTCATAAGTCTCTTCGTGTTTATTGCAAAAGGAGCAAAGATTGCTCACTGCATGTTTGAAAGTGTATACCGGTAGATGATTATTTGTATAAATTAAATTATATAAGATTTTACATTGAAATTCCCTCAGCTTCCTGTCCAGAGTGGATTTTCGGGGTCTTAAGAAAATTGTTCTCGTGTCATTTTCGACCATATTATATTATGTACGTTCTTAGTTGCATGAGCATAAGATTTTCCCGATCTCATCTTTATCAATGTACGATAATATCTTTTTATATTATGCCTTGCAAAGAGTGGGGTTTTCCGTTAAAAATAAATTCTAAACTTAATTCGGTATCCTTACAAGGATGTTCATATATATTCAAAAGAGTTTCCATGAGAATAGAATGCCTTCATATAACTGTTTTATATATTTATTTCAATGTTGTTTAAACCCATTTTATGAAATTCTGTGATAGATCTTAATTCACCTTTCCTATCAACAATATGATGTATTTTTTAAATATTTTTCAGAAAAAAGTCTTCATGTCGATGTCATCAAGCCGATAGCAAGTTTTAGGTCGATCGATGACTTCCGATTTTCAAAGATTTAGGTATTGATTTTTCAGAGAACTGATACTCCTCTGACAGACACTAAAAATGGCATATATAATTGATATTATTGTAATCTACAGTGTGAGTCAAAAAAAAGTTTACACCTAGAAAATTGATAATTATTTTAAAAATCATCTATGAACATTAAATTATTATACATCTTATGAAAGAGTGTTTTATCCCAAATCATATGGTATCATTTTCGTGTGGTATGTGTTCACACTTGGATGAACAGGAGGCATTGTTTGCGAGAGTGCAGAAGTCGACTTGCGCCAAAGTTGCTTATGTGATGTTTAAATAAAACAATTGTGATTTGGGTATTAAATCGGTAAACGTGTATCAATCAGATATGATTATTTACGTCTGGGATCGACCGACCTTTAAACGTCACCATCCGAAAGACGTGACTCAGTTTCGAACCTGCGTCCTCGGTTGAATCAGTTTGTAACTTCCACTTTTAACTGGGTTACAGGTGCACGCCACAACGCCAAGATAAGATACACATAAGTATAAACTTGCGAATTCAATTCCATTGTGAAACTATCTGGCAGCTGTTTTATCCGCATTACCATGTAGTGAAGCGGGTGAATTTACTATAATGAGGTTTTGGATTCATCAAATTTAAAACAAACTGTACATTTTGTTGAAAATCAGAAAATATTAAAAGCTAAATAGGAACATATATATGGAATTACACAAAGATGAATCATTAGAATTATTGCCAACTATGTAATATCTTTTAAATTTACATTTTGACTATGAGAGTATCAAGAGCCATCCTATTCCTGGGACATACCAAATACGATAGTTTTCCACATGAGAATAAACTATTATTGTTAAAACTACAATTTTGTCTATACATTTACCAGAATTCACGTCATTACTTTGTTGAACCTTTTTTTTTCTTCATGTACATGTATTGATATTACATTATTTTCTTACTTCCCATATACACATAATACACAGTGCTTGTATATCCTATTTTCTTTCTTCCTTATTCAGTCTTTCTTTTATTTCTTTGTTCCCGTTTGTACTATTTAAAATTTATCCCCCCCCCCCTTGCATACAATACATATCAAGGAATTTGCCTCTTGTATATCATTTTCAACTGTTCTCTTTGGTCGTTAACTTTATGTTCACTTTGATGTACTACGTGAATTGTTAAAGCCCCTCTAAAGTGTTTAGCCGGAGCCCCAAATTCGCCAAAAATTTAATGGCAAAATTTCACTTAAATTGTATCATAATGTGAAAGAGGATGTCATTTAAAACCCTAATTTTGCCGCTGCATCAAAACCCCTGAACCTTTGGCGCCGAAATTTCATGAGTTTTTTTCCCTCATGTCTCCCGCACATTTTGATACCAAATTTGTTATGGGCGGACCTATGGTTTGGGTGTTAGGTGACAAAATATCAACACATGTCTATCAAAATATGTAATTCTCACAAATGTGCGTGTGTAAGTATATTTCCCCCCCAAATGTGCATATTGTCATAAAAATATAAAATAAAAAATAAATAAACATAAAAGAAAACAAACATTACCATCTTAATCAATATACTTCAATCTATCACCATGCTAATTTTCACATTAATTGGACCTTCCTAGGCCGAGATCTTAGGGGGGCATAATGCCCCCCCCCCCCCCGGCCGTATTAAGACCTCAAATAGCCCGGCCTTTTTGGGTTAAGAGACTCTTCTGCAAAGACTTCCCCCAAAAAATGTGTTTGAAGACAAATATTGATAAAATACCTAATTTGGGTTTTCTGTTGTCGCAGAAAACCTAAATTGTATTGTTTCATCAATTTTCGACTTCAAACACATTCGTTTTGAAAATCCATGCAGAAATGTATCTTAAATGTTACCCTCTTTCACATTATGATAGAATTTAAGTGAAATTTTGCCATCGAATTGTTAGGGCTCCCATCACTTTAGAGGGGCATTAACTTATATCCCTTTTTGGGAAATGAAGCCAAAGTTAGTAATTTGATTGTATTCTTTTGTATACTGGCCTAATTCGTAGAAAAAATTATTGAAATAAATTGAACCTTACATGGTCTACGGACAGAACGGCGATCAGATTCTTTCAAAGCTACAATAGCACAAATGTTCCCCCTTTTAGTATCGTGGACATACTTGGGAATTATCAATCATTGTCCAATTTCAACAATTTGAAGTTCGAATAGAGTCCTGATATGGCACGTTGAGAAACAATTTCATGCATGATATATTCAGAATTGAACTGGTAATCTGTAACAAATTCATCAATAGCGAATTTCTGGGGGAAAATTAAAATAATAGTTGTTAAATCATTCGCTGAAAATGCAAAAGACTGCCACTTGAGCTTCTAGATAAAGTAATTACGCAAGTGATGATTGCAAGCCCCCAGAACGGCGCAACGCCCCCAATTCTGTATGCAACTAAAGGTTTGATATTTATCGGTGTTTTACTAAAAATGTTACACCCTGACAATAGCCTCTACATTTATACTTAAGGTTGATGAACAAGTTCAGCATGCAGTCCTCTCGAAAGTAGACAGAGAAAGCACGTAGTTTTGCAACTCAAAACAATTTGGTGTTTAAAAAGCTATGAAAATGATAACACTGCACAGAATATCTCTGAATCACAAACGATTTCATGCACGAGATACATGTATTTAGAAATGAACGAGTCAGCCGTAACAAATCTATCAGTAGTAAATTCCTTGAGAAACAAAATCAACACGATGCTTGTGAAAAATGTTATTATCAAAATTTAAGGAGTATACATGAATATCTTGAATACTTATAATAAAAGGATTGAGGTGTTTTTAGTCATTAAATAGACACATTCACAAATAAAGGAATCATCTTCACAAAATATGTATTACAGACACAAAATATAAGGCCTTTCAATGTATTATTTGTATCATATGTTTATTCAACTCAGAGATGTTGCGAAGAAAGCAGAAAGTGATGTACCTTTTATGCATAAATTCCTTTTTAAAAGGCGTAATGTCTAACTCTACTTGGCATAATTGCATTGTACGGTATAATTGCTTTTCCATGTTAATTTTTCTGTTTTCTACGAAAAGTTCTTCTTGGAACCAATAATCTTCATAAGGACGAATGCAGTTGTAATGTTAAGTTCCCGATAGGTAAAACTGAAGAGTGCTACCAATAGGTAAAACTGAAGAGAGTTGCATAAGTTTTTAACTAATGAATAGAAAGAATACCACATAAATCACTCTGTGTATTTTATGACTTCTACAAATTCGATCCATGTGAGAAATGTTGGCATGTGGAACAAATATGTTAAGTCATCCTTTATACCTACAGTAGATGCGGAAAACCGTTTAATCATCGCAACATTTTTGCAGGATACAAATCTATAAACATATATTTAACACTCTTATTTTACTTTGAAATAAATTACAAAGACGACTTGAATGATAAATGGAAATTAAATCTGTTACATAATATAACAACAATTTATATATCTCTGTAGTTTAAACCCTACATATATAATGAAAATACTTTAAAAAAAGATAAATGTTACCATTGACTTTCCATGAAAACAGAAAAATATTAATACATGAATAAACTTTTGAATGAATAATACAATAATACTCATCCTCTCCAAGCGCTATAGTTCTCCTGAGAACTATATGCCAAGAAAGATAACAAACAGTCCTTTTCAGGACTACACTCCTCCAAGAAAGATTACCGAGTCAGAGTCCTGTTCAGGACTCCTCAAACCTCTCTCTCTCTCACACACATGGTGCAACCGCAAACCTACTGTATATAATACAAAAGTAGTTTTCTATTTCTCTTTCAAATGAAGAGAAGGATTTATGCACATAAAGCATATATCCTTCCAGTTTTATTCCTACAAATGTAATACAAATGCTATGCAAGATCAAATATAAATAAAGACTATCCATTAAAGAAAAAATAGGAATTATCCACTTCTGAATATATAATGATGCAAAAGTAGTGTTTACTTCTCTTTCAAAAGACTGGGAAGAGAAGGAGTTCTGCAAATAAGAAATAAGCAAGTGAAGGTTTAAAGTATAAATCATCTTATGGCCTTCGTTTGTTCAGGCATACAAATGGTGTACAGTCATTAATGACAAACAAGAAGAAGAAAATGATAAGATAGGTGTGCACTATTTTTAAAGAAACTACTGCAAAGCACAAATGTCTGGACATCATATGCAACAAATGTAATAATTGTAGGTTATATTACAAAAACCTACTCTTTATTTGTTAATTTAGCAAATATCTACACATATTTCTTGCCTTTTCACAAAAACAATGTATGGAAGTACTGTTTCAAGAGAATGAAACGTATATATATTTTGTAGATATGTACATCGTAACATCAGAATAATCTAACTTCAGCAACAGCGCAAACTGAGTTGGCAAATCAAAGGCACAGCAATATTTGAATGTTCTAATTGTGCAATGCTCACGAGTGGTACATGTGTAGGTGGCAATTGTGGCTACAGCCCACAAGACAAAAGAGCAGAGTTGAGCATGGATATGTCACAATTCACTGACAAAATTGCCAATTTGAGATTTGAATAGTTTTAGTGGACTCATATTTCAGACATTCATAACTTCTCTTACAATTTCTTGGATTTCTTCCAAACTTTCACAATTCTGTTTCTTTTATTTTTGTGCTTTTGCACAAATGAACATATAAAAAAAGGTAGGATTATCCTTTAATGTGTAAGGATGAATATCATTCAGTAAAACTGATTTTATCTTCATCCTCTCTGAAGTACAGCTATTGTCATGCAGATATTTTTATCAATATTCGCACTCTGGTATCAAAAGTACCAAACTGAACTTGGCCATGCAGAGCATTACTCATCTCCATGATGACTCGATTGATTGGTTTTTAACCCGACTCTTTGTCTTAAGCACCAACTGATAGGGATCGACACTGACAGCTTCACACACAAATAACCAAGAATTAGTCATCTGCTATCATGCCGCGTTTGTATGCAATTTATAATTCCCACAATACAACATGTTTGAGTTTAAATTTATACATCTAGGGTACAGTCCACTAATTAAAGTAGTACACTTTACACATACCAGTAGATTTACAAACTTTTGATTTGACAAGCATTAAATGACTGCAAATTCAACCCTCCTTAAAATCAAAATATAAAATGATAAAATATGTGACATTGTCAGTCATCTTCTTTCTATAACAAAAGATAAGATACACTGAAAATTAAGCATAATCAATAGTAGGTAGCTAGTTCCTGCCATACTGTACATGTATGTGTGTGTGTGTAGGTTAAGTAATTTATCAACAGCATTGCAGTGGACAGAACTGACAAAACTGAAATGTCTGATTGCCATCCTGCATGTTTATTTTTCCAAGTGCACAAAATATAGGTATTTCTAAGTTAATACAAGTACCTTTAATAATCCGTTTTAGACATATTCTGCATAACATGACAAATCTTAGTCTAATATTGTCTATTTAAATTAGCACTACCTGCTATATTGATACGTGTACCTTCCACCCCCCCCCCCCCCCCAAAAAAAAAAAGAAGGGAAAAAAAGGTACATGAAGTACAGATATATCAGTTATCATGAACCTAAAACATGAATACAAGTGAAAATAATAATTGTTTTTTATCAAATACATAACAAAGTATATGTATATTGCACCTACGAAAATTATATAATAAAAACATTGGTACAGGCAGTTCGTGGAAGGGTGTATGAAGGAGAAAACTAGAGTACGACATTGCTAATGAATTTCAAAATTGCAAAACATATTTATTCATATCAAATTGGCATCAACAAAATGGATGCCAGTGGGCTTGTGATTGACAGTGTGCTATGTCTGAAATGTTCGATTTGTTACAACCTTGCTGCTTGAAAGTGACTCATATCAAAGAAATAATAAAGTAGGACCCATTGCCTAGGGGCACCAGCTGGTCCCTGTGCTACGCCTAGGGGAATGACAGAACTCTGTAGTCAAAAGCTTACAAAATAATTACCTGGTGATTATAAACCTACAGGTAAATGCATTATGTGAATAAATAATACTGGGATTAAGATATGCTCATGAAATATTGGACAGCTCCTTTAGAAATGACAAAATAAGGAAAAGAACTAAGATATGTGCTGCTATTTTTTCTACTTGTTTCATCAATGTCCACACAATTTATTGACAATCATTAAATTTCCTATCACTTTGTTTTTGCAGGCTTGCTATACTCATGATTTAATTTTGGAACATGAAGATGGACTATCACAAATATTCCATTTAACCTCTCCTCTGTTTATGGTGGCCTGAAGTATAATACGTTTCACATTTCTGTACCTTATACAGTCAAACCTGCTTTAGTGACCACCTGTCTACAAAGACCACCTGTCTACAAGGACCACATTTTTTGTTTCCCTTGAAAATGGTTTCTCATTGAAACATGTACTAAAGGAACCTGTCTACAAAGACCACGTGCCTATAAAGACCACTTTTCTTGTCTCCCTTGGGTGGTCTTTATAGACAGGTTTCACTGTACCACAAAGCTCAGAGCCCTTTTGTTGCGTGCGGTTGCCATTCAGCGGCTGTTTTGTGGCGGTTGACCACATCTTATCTGAAAGAGCCTTCATAGCAATAACAATTTGTCCACCTCTCTGTACGTCTTGGGCTGCATTAACGTCTTACAAATGTCAAAAGGTCACAACATCAGGCAACTGTTATTTGTCAAATGTATTTGTCTGTCTATTTCTATCTCTATCTCTCTCTCTCTCCCTGATTCTTTCTGTGTGTCTCTCCCTCTCTTTCTCACACATGCATCGTGGCGAGCATGAATTTAGAGATACATTGCAAGTCAAGATAAATAAACACAAACAATATTAAAGCCACACTGTCCTACTTGTAGCTACTTGCTCCCTCTATATGGAAAACGATGCCTAATCGGTGACCATAGGTCCCCCATGATCCTCTTTTTCTTATGTTATTTGAGAGCTGAGTTGATGAGATAACCACCTGTGCAGTGACCTTGCAGGGTGCTCTAATCCCTCCTATAAACTAGTACAGATATTTTTAATTAATTCACTCTTTCCCCGGCTGCACCATCTCAACATGCATGTTGCCATTGAGATTTCATGACATTTGACCCCCATACCCCAAAACAATCCTTTAATCAGTACTTGCAATGGAAAAGCAATAAAAAGGGCACATCTTATTTCTGTCTGAAATCCACACACTTGAAGTCAATACAAATACATAATTGAGTGGGGGGAGGCTGGAAGAGAATGGCAAAAAGTTGCTTGCATTGTTTCGGTAGAGACGTGTTTACATCAAACTGTACTCCCATTGTGAAACAAGGAAGGCAACATACATGTAATCTATTTCATGCGCATAGTGGCTCTTATTAGTCAACAAAAATAGTGACTAAACACACATTGCAAGTGCATCTTACATCCATTTGTGTTATGGTAAATCCACTACATGTAGAAATCAAATATATATATAAACAATATATAGAATATACAGGAAGTTGGAAACTACTCACATAGACCAATCACTGCCATAGATCAGCATTAGGTGTAATGCCCCTTGAATTAGAGGCGTCATTTCGATTGCACTATTATCTGTGCGAATCAAGCCCTTGAAGGGAATAACAGCTAGTATTAAAAATAAGCAGTCCAAGGTTCGAAACAAAGTGGATTTGCCAGTGCCCTTGGGTAAGGCATTAATCCTCATTACGGAGTCCCTCAGAGAGGACTAAAAGCCGTTGGTCTCCTGGTTGCTTAATAACAAGCATACACATACTTTCTTAGCAGTCAGATAAAATGGATCATCAAACCATCAATATGGTACGTCAAAAGCAGCGCTAGTAGCTAATGCAATCCTCCACAAGGCAAATGATGCATTGTGTGCAACGGGTACAAGACTACATACAAGGCGCTGTGTTATCTAAAGAGATGTGAGAAGAGAACAGGATTCATCCGTGGGACATCTTCAACCTCCAATCTGCCTGCGTTGTTGTTAACGTTGCTATTGGTGCTGCAACCACTACCTGGTGCTGCTGCTGTTGGTTCAGTTTCCGTGGCGACCATGGCCAGCTCCTCATCTCCTGTGCTGCTACTCTTGAACAGTGCAAGTTGAATACACTTGATGTGAGTAGCACCCTAGGGATTGGAACAAGCAAAATGAATGGTGGGTTGAGGCAAATAAAGGGATTACAAGTGTGCAGCAGCATGCAAAGAGTTATTATATACAGTGGATAACGCACAGCAATATGAAATTATGAAGGAATGGTGCGGTTCACGATTCTTTATCTTATAGCTAACAGATACATGAATAAGTAAGGGTCTTTCTTGCGTACACCTTGATCTTTTCACCCCATCTCTCATATTCATTCACACATAAAATGATTTGAATTTTACCGTTTGTTTTCTGTTCTATTTGGGGGAGGGGGTGGTTTACTGCTCATTTTTCTCACCTGTATGAGTGCTCTCTTGATAGCATCATCATTGCTCATGGCCAAGACATACTCCTCCACCATGTCCCACTCCTGGACCATGTTCTCCACCATCAGAAACAGCTCCATCAGGGCCCGGTGCGCTGCGGCCAAGCTCTGGGGGGAGCAGTCTGCACTCAGCCTGCAGTTCATGGAATCCAGCAGAAGCCAGAGAGGCTTGAGACGGGTCAAGTCCACCGGCGGTCTGGGCTCGGCAGGGGTAGAGGATGGGGGTGTGTCCTCGTTGGTTTTGTCTTGGTGCGAGGGTGTTGATGGGTCAGGGACGGTGGATGTTGAGGAGGGGCGTGGTGGTGACTCAGTCTGAGACGGACTGTGATCGCAGGAAATAATGAATTCATAAATTAATGCTCTTCACAGTATGTAATCAAGCCAATCAGAGACCCATTTTACATTTTAGTATAATTCATAATATTTAAGTATGAATTTCAATCGTGGCTTCAGACTGAAGTATACTTACATGTAATTGTAACCTCCTAAACCTTCACCCAAATAGGTTCATACCATCTATACCTTTTAAAGTCTCAGAGCTTTAATATTCTATATAACTTTTTTTTTATAGTGGTCTTTTATATAGTATAATATAGTAGATTTTATATTCAGTTTCTTTTCATATTATAGGTTCAGAGAGGAACACTGGTACAATAAAAACAGATTCTTTTGACACAGGTTACTTTTATGTGGATTTGAATGAAGGACACTGCAAGAGGGATTTAGTAGTCTTTATACACAGGTCACCTTTCAATGTTTTATAATATAATAGCGTTTTATTTACCCAGGGTAGCCACTTCAGTTATGAAACTGCTCTTCCAGCGGGCCCTGCATAACATAATATGTTATTACTACCCTTCTCCAATCTAATATGCTGAGCGCCTAGCTAGAAGGCAGAAGGTCCCATTGTTATAAGTCTTTGGTATGACTCGGCCGGGGTTCGAACCCACGACCTCCCGTTCATGAGGCGGGCGCTCTAACCACTGAGCCACCATGCCCGGTTTAAGAGTCAACACCAACTCACTCACCTTGGTATACTAGCAAGGATGCGTAGCAATAGCTGCACGGCCTTGAGGCGACTCTGGCCGACCTGTTTCCTAGCAACCTGTACAAGCCACTCCCACAGCTCTTGAAGAGGAACTTGTTGGGCCAGCTTGGGGTTAGCTAGTACTGTGTTGAGGATCACATAGCCAGTCTCAAACCTGAGTGATAATACAAGCAGAATGCAGGGTGTGTGCACAATAATCTTACTCTAAAGAATTAGTACTAGGCCTAACAAAAAAAGATGTTGTATTGCCCTTAAGGTGCCAAAACATGGGTCTGTCGGTCGGAAATCTTTTCTTTCTTTTTTTTAACTTTTTTTTTCTTCTCTCTTTGGGCTGATATTTCTCAGTTTTGAATGCGACATATTTCTTCATTCATTAAACATTTTTTTTTTTTAAATAACAGTAAACAACAACAACAAAATTTGGGTCGATCACAAAGGGCAATACAACATCTTATTTTTGTACGCCTTATGTAGTAGAAGTAACAACTACAACAACGATATTGCAATTACTGGTACTACTAATAATAAGGACAATGAAAATAATAACAATAATAAGAAGAGGAACAACAACAACCACAATAATAACTAATTATTATAATAATAGTTGGAATGATAAAGCACTTTATCCTGAGGATACATAGCACTGAACACGAGTATAACCTAGCTTGTCTCTCAAAATACATTTTTTCTTTAATCTCATGACCAAACTACCGTATATAACGGTGTATAAACTACACTTTTTTGCCGCCGAAAAAATTTCAAAGTCGGGGGTGCGGTTTATACACGGTACACCAAAAAAACAAAACAAAAACATTTTTTTTTTTTTTTTTTTTTTTAAGTTTCAATTTATGCCCCTCCACCTGGCGCTATGCCTGGCAATGTCTCCCAGCTCGGTAATCGGTGTGTTGACTCACCACTCGGAAACTAGAACAACACTCAAATTTGTCTGTCATCTCGGTTTGAAAGTAATCTTTCTGATAGATCTCAATATGTAGTTTATAATAATAATTCCTCCAATTTTTCTTCTATTACATTGTGTACCACAAGGTTCTATCCCAGGTCCCTACTGTTTTTTAATTTACAGTACCGTAATGATCTTACACACAAAAAAAAATCTCGGCAAATTTTTTTTTTTTTTTTTAAGGGCGAAAAAGAGGGGTGCGGTTAATACACGAGGGCGGTTTATACAACGTTATTTACGGTACATGTAACTGTATTATTTATTTCAATACATACCTTAAATTACAGTAATCAAATAGAATGTTACTGTTAACACTTAGCTTTCCATAAATTAGTATAATATGTTGACCCAGGTTTCGTTGCGGCCTCTATCGAGAATATGGGCCAATGTGCTTACCTTCCTAATTTGTTGCCGGTGACTGTCAGTTTGTAACCCCACTCGGTTGAGCTACCGTCATCAGAATGAAATTTGTAGTACAGGGTATCACCTACAGAGGAAATGTACACGTATATGATGTAGTAGTAGTAGTAGTAGTAGCTCTATACAGAGCGAATTTATTTTCATTTCTTCACATAATATAAACAATAACAAAACAATAATAAACGTAATGATAGAACAGAAATGAGCATTGAAATATCTTTGACATTGTTTTTTTAGTCATTGTAATGCAAAATGATTTAATTACAAGAAATGAAAAAAACGAACCTACTTGAAAGCAAAGCTTGTTAGATGTAGGTTCGCACAATAATAATTATACTTTATACATTTATAACTTAATTTTGAGAAAAAAATTAGGGAATCAAAAAAACATGACAGACAATAGAAAAACAAACAATTTAACGAGACAAAAACAAATCAGAAACATTAGCAGAATGACAAGATGATGATGATAAATGAAGAAAATAAGAATGAGAGAGTAAAAAACGGAAAAAGGGGGAAAACATGCAGGAAGAGAAAAAGAAGACAGAGAGAGGGGGTAGAGGGAGACAGAGAAAGAGACAGAGAGGGAGAGGGTAACTGTATTTAATAGAGCATTAAAAAGCAGTAATAAAATTGAACAATTATATTCTTGGTAATAGGAGGATAGTATTGCCAACTTTATAAACTTATCCGCTATCTGTACATATTCATAAGTCATACATGTAAACAAAATTTACATTTTATTATTGATTGATGATGATAGAAGTTGATTAATTGAATACTCTTACAGACCTGGTAATTCGATATCTACCAAGTTGGCGCTGCCATAGGGTCCAGAGAATGTGTGGACTCTTTCAACGCGTGAAATACTTTTTACCATCTCGCTAATAAACATCAAATATTTGTCTACTATTTATTATTCAATCATGAATCAGTTTTGACCTCTAATGAAGCTTCCTAACAATTTGAAGTTATTACTAACCTGGTTTGATGGGTGAGTAATATATCTGCAGGATAGCACACCAGCCATATTCTAACTCAAGAAATAGTATTTACCATCTCACTCATAAAAATTAAACATTCATCTACTATATTTATTTAATTGACGTCTAAAGAACTTTCCTAACAATCACACAGTTCCCACAAACCTGGTAAATCAAAGTCTATCCAGTTAGCACTGCCGTAGGGTCCTGAGAATGAATGGACGTCGTGCTTGAAAGACGAGTTGGAGGATAACTGTAGTGTATCACAGCAGCTCTCAGTGCAGCATCGTTCATCAAACTTGATGCTTAGGTGAGTGGCTCCCGGTAGAGAAATGTTACCCTGTGGAGGAACGTTGTAAGAATCAAAGAGTAGTCAAGCTAAACTGGAGTTCCCAATCATGGAACGTTGTTTCAAGAGAAAATGGCACACATTAATTCTTAATTGTTTATCATGCAGTTAGTGGGTTGTCTGGTTCAGCAAAATACAAAGAAAAGAACTTACTGGAAAACATTTATTAAAAACCAAACTCACACGGATTAAAGTAACAACATGGATCCTTAATACATGCAGGCTGTACTAGTGCACGATTTACTTCATCTTTTGCCGCTAATTATTCTGCTAATGTTATTGTTCATAAGAATTGTTTCTTCTGTTTGTGACAAATAACACATCTTATCTCTGGCCAACAGCTACACATATGAAGTGGGAAAGATTCTTTAAAATATCTTTGATTCTACAAAACATTTATAGAGCACGGTCCCACCTACCTGTTTTTTAGTGTTGCTCTCATAGTTGTGTTTGGACTCTAAGGTCTTGGGCAACATGACAGTCACTTGCATGAAGGAGCAAGCAGCTAGACACAGCGGGGCTAATAGCCCATCTTCGCAATGATGGACAACATTCTCTACAACCTGAAGATAAAAGAATTAACAACACTTTTTGTAAGGGACTGAAGTACATTTATGAGCTGGAGAGCAAGCTGCTACACACCATGTCCAAACACATGTTGGTTGGCTGCACCACACACCTGTTTTCGTTCTTCTTTTGTTTTATATATTATGTAACAAACAAATTATGTAAAGGGAACCTTAATTACAAGCATAATGCTTCCAAGGTTTCCTCCTCATTACTGGAGATTATTGTTAGCATCATATGACTTGCCATTAAATAGTTTTTTACTGTTGTAATACCACCCATCTATTGAATATATGTACATGTGTTGTTACCTTGTATATGCTTTACTTTGTAAATTCTTTTCATATGCAGTTAATGTGGAAATTAAACCTAAATAAAACAAAATTAATGCATTATCTTTTATAAAGAATGATAAAATTCCATATAATATGATTGTGAGTAGAAAGAGCAAAACTCACTAACAATTTTAAATCCATTTTTGTTGGAGTAAAGTATTGCATATAAAAAAAAAAAGCCTCAAAGTGGCTATCGATGTGCAAACCATTGGGGCACTTTTGATTTATGAGCTACCAGTAATATAAGAGCAATTATCATCATCATCATTACTGTCATTAGCATCACGATTTTCATTATTCGTTCCATATAATAAAGATCACTGAGCCTGTCCATGTGTTCAAAGGCAGTAAAACTTTACTCACATATTGACATACTCGACTACAATCAAAAGAGCAAGCACAGTGAGTGCCCAGTAGAAGGGAAGCTGGTGCTTTATGTACATAGGAAGCCATCAGCATCATCGTCATTGTCATCCTTATCATCATCGTCATCACAAATATCATTATTATCATAATCTTCAATAGCATTATCCTCATCATCACCATCGTAATCAATCATTACCGACATCATCATCATCACAAATATCATTACCATCATCATCATCACAAATATCATTACCATCATCATCATCACAAATAGCATTATCATCATCATCACAAATATCATTATCATCATCATCATCACAAATATCATTATCACCAGCATCATCACAAATATCATTATCATCATCATCATCACAAATATCATTAGCATCATCATCATCACAAATATCATTACCATCATCATCATCACAAATATCATTATCATCATCATCACAAATATCATTATCATCGTCTTGAATAGCATTATCTTCATCGCCATCCTTATCCTCATCATCATCACTATCATAATCAAACATTACCAACATCATCATCATCACAAATATTATATCATTATAATCTTCAATAGTATTATCATTATCATCATCACAAATATCATTATCATCATCGTCTTGAATAGCATTTTCATCATTATCGTCATCCTTATCCTCATCATCATCACTATCATAATCAATCATTACCAACATCATCATCATCACAAATAGCATAACCATCATCATCATCATCACAAATATCATGATCGTCATCGTCTTGAATAGCATTATCATCATTATCTTCATCGTCATCCTTATCCTCATCATCATCAATATCATAATCAATCATTACCAACATCATCATCGTCACAAATATCATCATCATCATCATCATCATCATCACAAATAGCATTATCATCATCGTCATCCTTATCCTCATCATCACCATCATAATCAATCATTACCATCATCATCATCACAAATATCATTATCATAATCATCGTCATCCTTACCATCATCATCATCACAAATATCATTATTATCATAATCTTCAATAGCATCATCTTCATCGTCATCCTCATTCTCATCTTCACCATCTTAATCAATCATTACCATCATCATCATCATCATCATCACAAATATCATAACCATCATCATCATCAGCATCATCATCATCACAAATAGCATTATCATCATTATCATCATCGTCTTGAATAGCATTATAATCATTACCATCATCATCATCACAAATATCATTACCATCATCATCATCGTCATCACAAATATCATTATCATCATTATCTTCATCCTTATCCTGATCATCATCACTATCATAATCAATCATTACCATCATCATCATCACAAATATCATTATCATCATTGTCTTGAATTAATGAATAGCATTATCATCATCATCATCATCATCATCGTCAACATCCCATAGTCGATTATCATCATCACCATCATCATCACTATCGCCATCCCTTTCATCCTCATCTTGCGATCCATTGGCTCACTGAACTCACCTTTAAGAAGACATCTTTCTCCTCGACTCTCTGAAGCAGGTCCAGTATACTGACCAACTGCGAATGCTCTTTACAACCGAACGTATTAGTACTGATCACATGATCCCCGGTAGCTGGCCAATCAGCAAGCAGAGCTGCTAGCACCTGTCTGGCACACATCACTGCCAGAGCATTGTTGATCTGCATCAGATTTTGAGAAAGTATCTGTACATGAAACTATCCATTACATGAAACTAAACTCAGGTTTTGTTTAACATCACAAAACAGTAACATTTGCATCAATCATACATGTATATGTATATATATATATATATATAAGGTATCACATAAATTTATTTCTTGCTATACAAATGTATAGCTAAATGCATCACCTAATGACTTCGCCTCAACAATTGATATAACATGAAAACAATGAGAGAAAAGTAAAAATAACCAATATCATGGGTGCATGTAAAACCCATGCCATCTGTTTAGAAAAAACTTGTGAATGTCACCTTGACGTAAGAATGTTATATGCATGAAGGACCCCAAGAATGTCCCTATTGTCATAAACCGGTAGCTGTCAAAAGGTGATTGTTATTACATGCACAACTTGACTTGATATATAATAATGTACTCCTCTTGATGCTATCATGAATATAACTCTCTATCCCTCCTTCTTGGTCTCTGTCCCTTCTCTTCCTTCCTCTCTTTATTTGTATGCATTGCTGCATATTGTATGTACTGTTATTTTCATTTTCTAGAGGACATCACTTATGCTGAAGAAAACCCCATTTCTTTATATACCATGTCATTATAATACATCTAAAGATATACAATTGTAAATGTATATGTGTTAAAGATAAACTCCAGTTCTGGTAAAAAAAAGAAAATTAATTCTCACAGAATCAAACGAAACTTACACTGAATGTTCAAGATTACAAATAAATGACATGTGCCAAACAATTTTGGAAGAAAATGTATACTGGCTGAGTAATGAGCCTAGAAAGACAAGGAAATCAAGGTAGTACTAGCCCCGACACCATGTGTGTTTACCCATATATAGCTTTCTGTGTACAGTGCTTGTTACTTTACCAAGACTCGGCCAAATTTATTATGATTTTGATGACTCCAGAACCTTGCAGTGCACACCAATACTTACATGCTACATGATCAACTGTTTCTGATCCATTCCACACATTTTCTTTCACAATGCAATCGCATTACCAGAACTCAAGTTTATCTTTAATGATGTATATTATGGAGTAAATCAAAAATTAAATTAAATCAATTCAAAATCAAATCAATCACGGGTAATGACATGTTTTTGTTCATTTGCATAATACTTCTTAAAGCAAATAGAAAAAATTCTTTCTACAATGAAAGAGCAGAAATATTGCCGGATTTAGTGATTACAAATGCACCTTACACAGGAAGTTGTCTTGTTATACGTATGTATAGGGGGCTGCAATCTACAAGCTCAGCTTTTCAGCAGTCCCCTCCATGACCAACCTGTTTTATATGCCTATTGTACACTGTGGACCAATTACAAATATATTGTTAAGTTTCATTGTTTTACTATGTACAATTGCAATCCCATGTACTTTATTTATTTTGTTGGAAATGGAAATAAACGAAATGAAAAAATGAAAGGAAATGTGTGTGACATTTATTTCCTTTGATTAAAGGGACTTGGTAATATTGTTCAGATGAGAGGAAATGGTGCTAAGGTAGTGACTTCAATGCTAGATGTACAAATAAAGTTTGAGTGAAAACAGACCGTTATTAATGATACAAATTGGGAAAAACCGATCTGACCGATTCCTTTAATTCTCCCAACCATATTATTATAATTTAATTACATTTTAAGGGAATTTAAATCTTCACAAAGCAATGAATTGGCTCTATATACCATTCCAGACATTTAAGTATTGAAAGATTTATTAAAGCCTGTCTTACAGTATGTCTTATTTTCGAGGAAAAATGGTTGGCAAAATTCAAAAAATGGTTGGGAGAAGTTACTGTTAGAGGGTGTCGCACAGTGACCCTTCAAAGAAAACCATAAATAGCTTTGTGTTTTGAGAATTTTTTTCAGGATTTTTTGCATGTTAGAGGGTTAGAAGGAATATAATAAGTAACATTTCATATAAAAATTCTGCAATTTTTTCATCAACCTTCAACAATGTTACCAAGCGCATAGGGACATGCTATCCTGTAATGTGTTATGCGCTATAAAAGAACTGAGTATTATTATTATTATTAATTCACTTTAACGATGGTCATGGACTCACCACGTGCAGGTAGATCCTGGAGGCACTCTTTCCATGTTTCTCCAGCTCTTTCTTTAGAAGTTCACCACTCTTGGTGCGCTGGTGCTTTCTGTAGCTCTGTAAGAATTTACAAAGCAGAATCATGTACAGTGAAACCTGTATATAAAGACCGCTCAAGGGAGACAAGAAAATTGGTCTTTATTGGCAGGTGATCTTTATGCACAGGTGGTCGCTAAAGCAGGTTTGACTGTACCATGACTGAGAGGTATTTGTCTAATAGAATAGATAAAAATTGTGCTTCAGAAAATATGAATTCAAAGAAATGATGTCTGTACTTATAAGCAGTGTTAGGACTAGTGGGGAATTTTAATGTTGTTTCTTTCCAAGTGTGACTTGTGCTTTATTTTCCTGTAGTCATAGAAATCGTTGGCCGGCTGGCAGAAGGGCGTTAGCGCGCGAGCGACTCCAAAACTACTTTTCGAATTATTTGCGTTCTACGATTTGTTTTATATTTAAACTGCTTTCTGTCCCGAAAATTGATTTAAAACTTAAAAGACTAATAGAAATGTTATTGTAGAACACGCCCTTCTGCTTAACGCTTCATTTTTTACCTGAAGTTCGAGCTAACGCCCTTCTGCCAGCCAGGCTACGAAATGCAGAAATTCTATTGAGTGAACTATATGATTCATGATTTGATGGTCATCATTGATATGTTGATGGGAATAACCTCGAACAGCATTATGCTATTTTGTTTAAATTCCTTGTACCAAACTGTGTCTATGTACATGGCTGGCATATATATATATATATATATATTTGGTGTATCTACAAGTATTGTATGTGGCATGAATCGTGAACGAATGATTAAATCAGTCAAATTCCATGATATTAATTAGAGATTTTAGAATCTTACCTCTCTGAGTTCGGCTTCACTGTTAGCCACTAGGATGGGTGCATGCTGGCTCAACTCTGGCACCGCATAATTGTCATCTAGCTCCCTATAGTAACAAAGCAAATTGTTGCAGACCAAGAAACAGAGCAGTTGGAGTTAGATTGCATGTACATGTATGACAATCAACAGAATTATTGTACAACTTTCAAAAGTACAGTTTGAAGTTTTGTTTCCCCCCCTCCCCCATCTTTTCTTGACGGAGATGACTTATTGATAAGGTATGTGGCTTGAGACATGCACATTTATGCATTGAATCATTAAAAAAATAATAAAAAACTCCTGCCGATCATTATTATATAGTGTACGTAATTCATGCACATGTTGGAACAATTCTTCTCTGTAAGAATTCTCTTCATCCATTTCCTTTTTTTATTTTTTTGCTCTACAAAGGGATCCCACAATGAAGAAGTAATTTTTGTTGGTTGAACTGAGGTCATCTTACCCTTAAAATTGGTCCAGCATGTACATCTTCAAATATTCTTTATTCATCATCATTTCACTACATCGAAGAATGGTATCTAAACTTTGTGATTGCTAAATAACTTGAATAATTCATAAAAAATGATGTTGTTCGATTATTAAAGGAGAAGTGTGAAGTGTACTACCTAGGCATTGAAGGTATGGGCGTGTAGGTAAGTGCTCCTGTATCCATTGTTTTGTATGCCGTAGGATCTCGGACCTCTGGGGCTGGCTTGGGTTCCCATCGCTTGGCAAGCTGCTTGATATCATCACTCACGATCAGCTCCTCACCTTGGAAGCTGGAGTTTAGAAGAAAACAATGAAAGTCAATAAATTCATTTCGTCATCGTCATCATCATCATCGTCATCATCATCATCGTCATCATTATCGTCATCATCGTTTTATGTTCGTTTTTTACCCAAGCCTTCCGGTCTTAAAGGGATCCGGTAACTTTGTCTCAGATTCTGAAACAAAATCCTGGATTTAGCTCATGCTGCAATGATAATTATAAGCCTTAAGGTCAGTCAGGAACCCTATGACTTTTACAAGCCGATCGCCTGTTTGATTATCAAGATATTTATGATTGGAAAACGAATTTTGCGTTTTCCTAACGGTTTTCATAACACTACAGTCTATTGGGGCAAACGAGTATGGGAAAACTGGTCACTCAAAGATTTTTACTTTTTTGAGGCACTTCTTGATCATTTTGAAGCACAATTTTTTTTTTTTTTTAAGGCTTCAATATTACACCATATCACAGACACTGATAACACGTAGGGCCATGCACCTCAGATTTAACAAGCCTGCTTTCAACCAAGGTCACCTCATCTTTCTATTGTAACGCCATATTCTGGTAACTTGTTATATTCATGTCATATTTGTAATGTGTGTTATGGAAGAAAGATGAATAAAACTTGAAACTTGAATCTTGAAACATTGTTAAAGGTAATACAAAGTTTTGGGAAATTTTGAAAATTGGGTGGATAGTGAATCTTTAAAATTTTGATATATTTGGATGCCCCTGTGGATGTATTATAAGCAGTAAAAAAATTAGCCCCTAAAACATTTCTGTTTTCGAGAAAAATTGAATATAAAAATTTACCGGTGCTCCCGGTAAATCGTGATAAATTTCAAATAGCGCCTATGGCCGTACAATGGTAGCTGCGACCATGAAAATCTCAGAATATGTAGTTGGGATATATAATTTCCAAACGGGAATAGCTAATCAGTCGATTTTAGTCAAGAAACATTGTTTCATAGCTAAATTAATATCTTGACCTTGAGAGGGAGATATACAACATAAAGAGTTTATTATTTATAATTTCATAACTTTAGACTCGATTTCAACCGCGACAACGATCAATGTATATTGTAGGAACGCATATGCTTCTAATATGTTAATTTGAACCAAATTTATGACCCCATACCAAAACTTTGTAATACCTTTAAACGATTAATTTAAGCATTCACCTGGGTGAGGTTAGATACTCTCATACCTTCTTCCAATGGCTCCTGCCAAGCTTTCCAGCCATGGGGTTTCCACTGGACATGCAGGAAAGTCATTTCTTTCTGTACCCAATGGCTTCCTCTCTCCTAGCTACATACCCATAAAATCTCAATATACTCCTCCTTATATCCAGTAAGATTTGTGTCAGTGTTACGAATCAGGGGATATTGATAATAAAATCATAGTAGTGGAGTCTTGTATTAAGCGCTCATGTCTGGCATATTTCCACTCCTGGCCCTCCATTATTATTACTCTGATTTTAGCATGGCTGCCATTATACCACTCAAGAATTGTAAGGATCTTATTCCTGCTAGGTACCCATTTACCTCACCTGGGTGGAGTGCGACAGTCATAGATTAATGTCTTGCCAAAGGACATTAGGAGGATATGAATCAGATCAAATCTGATTAACAAATTATTAAGAGAGGGAAAAATTATCGTGAGGAAAAATGCAGTCCTTATACATGTACATGTAGATAGGTCATGTTGATAAGGGGTCCTAGACATGCAGAGTATTACATAAAATAAAATCTTTATTCTTACAAATACCTGTATATCAATGTACACCTTGTACACATTATATATAAGTACATAATTAAAGCATGAAAGTACCAACAAAGGCAGCTTCATTCAAAAACTTACCATTTTTGTACTTCTTCCACGAGATCCTGGATGTTCTTGTTGCATTTCTCATACATAGCCCTCAAGATGGATACCGGTGCTAAGATGGCTTCATGGGTTGCCTGAAATCACATGAAAAATGGACCATTGTAATTCACCTAGCTCTCATAAAATGTGACCCCTCAGTCGGCTCTAAATAATGAAAATATGTAAGTTGCTAAAAATTGTCTTCTTGCTTTTGTGTGCTCTCTGAGACTAAAGCACAAAATTTCCACTAAGACTTTTTTTACTCCTGTAGAAACCAGTGTCGAGGGGTTTTAATACATAAATAGTATATCCTTCATATATAAATGACATTCAATTTGTGGTTTGAGTCCAAACACTGCATCTCTCTTCCAAAGCAGACATACATGCTCAAATTTTCTGTTTCTGTTTAAATACATCTATAGACTATCCTAAGCCGTATCATTCGATCCTCCCATGTGATTAGAACTGTTCCACTCTCCCTGATCCTTGCCCCTCCTTCTTCCACTTCTTCCCCTCCTAATCCACATTTCAAACACTCCTATGGGGAAACACACTCACCTGTAGACAAGCCTTAGCCTTATCATCCAACCCTCCTATGGGGTCAGGGCTGTTCCCCTCTCTCTGATCCTTGCCCCTCCTTCTTCCCCTCCCCCTTCCCCTCCTAATCCACATTTCAAACACTCCTATGGGGAAACACACTCACCTGTAGACAAGCCTTGGCCTTATCATCCAGCCCTCACATGGGATCAGGACTGTTCCCCTCTCTCTGATCCTTGCCCCTACTTCTTCCCCTCCTAATCCACATTTCAAACACTCCTATGGGGAAACACACTCACCTGTAGACAAGCCTTAGCCTTATCATCCAGCCCTCCCATGGGATCAGGGCTGTTCCACTCTCCCTGATCCTCGCCCCCTCCTACCCCTCTTGATCCACATTTCAAACACTCCTATGGGGAAACACACTCACCTGTAGACAAGCCTTAGCCTTCTCATCTAGCCCTCCCATGGGGTCAGGGTTGTTCCCCTCTCCCTGATCCTCGCCCCCTTCCTCCCCCTCTTGATCCACATTTCAAACACTCCTATGGGGAAACACACTCACCTGTAGACAAGCCTTAGCCTTATCATCCAGCCCTCCCATGGGGTCAGGGTTGTTCCCCTCTCCCTGATCCTCGCCCCCTTCCTCCCCCTCTTGATCCACATTTCAAACACTCCTATGGGGAAACACACTCACCTGTAGACAAGCCTTAGCCTTCTCATCCAGCCCTCCCATGGGGTCAGGGTTATTCCCCGCTCCCTGATCCTCGCCTCCTCCTACCCCCTCCTCATCCAC
Source organism: Strongylocentrotus droebachiensis (assembly GCA_035222895.1). Classification (NCBI taxonomy): domain Eukaryota; kingdom Metazoa; phylum Echinodermata; class Echinoidea; order Camarodonta; family Strongylocentrotidae; genus Strongylocentrotus; species Strongylocentrotus droebachiensis. The sequence continues at coordinate 467,195 of JAVYIG010000383.1, forward strand.
ATCTACCCCATATTCTTCCAAGGGTAAGGATTGTGGTAGGGAGTCGGCCGTCAGGTAGGAGTGCCAGCTCTCACTGTCATCAGAATCACTGCTGATATCACTGTCTAGGTTCAGCAGGGCGTCATTCAATACAACATCACTGTGTCATCAATTAAAAGGGGAAAGAAAGTATGATCTTGTAAAAAAGAATTTAATAAATATACAAGTGCAATGCTTAAGAAAAGACAGAGAAAGGCAAGCTTATTGGTCACATAGCTAGAAAATCTGGCTAGAAAACAAATCTATTGTGGGATACAGACAATTAAAGGGTTCAAACAACACTCTCCAGCAACATTTACTCTGCAGTTGATTCCCTGCAGTAACCAAATTTGTGTAAACTCAATTTTGGCCTAATCACCCAACCCATAACCCAAGACTTAAATCTTTTATGAATAAAGCCCAGATCAAATGTCCAGTTATCGGCCTCGTAAATTAATGGAGGGAGATACCCATTTACTTAATTTTCATGAAAGACAAATCAGCATAACAGTTTCTCACACAAGCATATATACGTGACAACATATCTTGGACTTGTCCACATAGGGGTTAACTGGAGTTCTTTAATATAGCACTCCATATTTGACGCCATATCGACTGACCTGGAGTCACTACTCTCAGAGCTGAATGAGTTGCGGGAGCGTGGGAGCTTAGCAGGGAGGGGCTCCTTGTGCTCCGGTCCCACCAATGCCCCCATACCGAGGGGCACGGAGGGGAGCTGGGTGATACCACTGGTCTTGGCCTTGCCTCGAGTGTACAGCTTGATGGATAAAATCTGCACACAAAAAGAGGAAATCCTGGTCGACTTTTTGATAGGACAACTGATTGTAAGTGTTATAATTAATGATAATTTTGTTTTTTTTAACCCAGGGTAGCCACGTCAGTATCTTTACTGCTCTTCCTGTGGGCCCTGGGTAGTTTCACAAAGATCCTAAATTGAACTTATCTCTAAGTTGGACTTTACAAGTAAAAGTTATTTTAAAGGGCATAAAATGTTGATTCAAATCATTCACATTTTCTATTATTATGGGAGATTTCATGTTCTTGATGTGAAATTTATAAAAAGTCTAAAATACATGAATTTGCGCTTTTTAATATATTTCATTTTAAGGCTACAAATGGCTCTCCATAACTTTTAAGTCTGACTGACTTTTAGAGTTAAGTTCGACTTAGGATCTTTGTGAAACACCCCCAGCACTTATTATTACCCCAGCATTGCCAGGTACCCATTTACACCTGGGTGGAGAGTGGCAAATGTGGACTGTCTTGCCGAAAGTCGTTAATGGTGGGCTGGGATTGGAACCCTCAACCCTAGGAATGGGAGTCCAGTGAATGAACCTCTTTACCACAACACCTTCACAATAATATATACAATAATTATGTCAAATTAATGCTGATTCAAATACATGTTGCATGATGCCGTAAACTGGGAGAGTTTTTTTCTTTCCTTATAAGTAAATAAATGGCAAGTGGGGATGACCCCCAAAACAGCTGATTGCAACTAGAGTCCTACACATACTCACTTGAATGTACCTGTACATTAAGTATTAAGATGCTGTATGAAGATACAGGAAGGTAAGGTGCTCTACACCTATTTTTCCCAGCAGTTTATCACAGATTATGTGAATAAAGCTTTGGTATTGTAATTTAACTGTCACACTATTAAATAATCATAAGCTTAACATTTCCTGTGGGAAGGATTAAGGTTAATTAATATTATTTGTAACAGCAAAAACAGTTTAGAATCAATTCTAATGAATAGTAAAAGATTCTACCGCCTCAAACGAAAGAAGAAGACTACATCATAATTTTCAGTTCTTTTGACCAAGTTCTTATATATGTATATACAATCATGCTCTTTTAATGTGCAATAAATACATGTCTCCAAGGCTGAAGTTCAATTCCAGGGGGTATTCAACAAAGACTACAATAAGTTGTAAGTAGAACTTAAATCTATGTAATAATTTGTTAAATGATGAACAATAAAAAATAAAACAATTGTCAATTATGCTGTAGATTTGTAACCATGATTTGCACGTCCTTTGAGAGACAAATGGTGAGAGCAGCCAGTGGCATAAATGGGCTGCCATACTTCAAGTCCAACTCAAGTTGATCTTAGTCTTTGTGAAACACCCCCTGCAAGTTAAGTATCCTACCTCTAGGTCTTTGAGTAGCCATCTCTTACTAAGCTTGGTGGGTTGACCGGCTAGGTGGACGAGGAGAGGCAGAAGGTCACTGTTCAGTAGCTGAGAGTAGTTCACCTTCATATCAGAACAACCAAAGATAACAGCGGTCAGTCATAAATTTCCATGGAAAAGTATCAAAGTCCAAGCTAATGTTGAGTTCTAGTAATGGAACTCCATTTCAATAGAAACTGGCTGAAATAATTTGTCAATTTTCAATCGTTTATGGCATACATGATGTAGTATAGGGGAGCTGCTTGGACCAAAAAATGTGAACGCACAAAAGCTGCTGGAAATAACATCAGCACATACATGTACAAGTTCAAGACTACCGGTACACGTTATAGCTTGTTGTCATTATGTATACTTGCTCATTACTGTAGCAGCTGCTTAGTTCATGTACCGGTATATGTTCGCTAAAAAAACATGTGAACGAAACAATTGAACAAATTGAACTGAATTGAATTTTATCGAATCAAGTTGAACATACACATGCTCATGTATCAAACATGCCATATTGCAGTAATACATGTAAGCATGATTTGTTGCAGATTCTCGTTCACATTTTCATATCAAATCAATTTTTTCATATTTAAAAAAAATAAATTCATCATTCTGAGATAGAAATATGTTGCTGATTGTCTTTGTCTTTGAATCATCTTATTGGTTTACCTTCAGGCTGGCTAGCATGGCCTTGAGTACAAGATAAAGAACCCACAGATTCTCCACACTCAGCTGGGCACCTAGAACACAAACAAAATAACAAAAGGAGTTGCATTTATACAATGGACAGAAATTTCTCAACAGAGATTTGCTGAGAGATGATTGCACTTTTATCTTTTAAAAAATGAACTCTTTTCCAAGTATTAACATGTAACATTAGAATTTTGAGGAGCTCGCATTTCACTTGGCCAAGCTAAAACATTGACTTAACCTGAGTGTTTAACTGCCTATATACACAAACAGATGGTTTACCGGTAAAGAGGAAAAAGCTTCAAAAGAGCATGCAATCACTAAGAGGCGAAAGACTTACATTTACACATACTGTCGTTGAATTGGTGTCATGGTCGAGTGTATTAAGCACTTGACTGGAAAAACAAAGGTCATGGATTTGATCACAGGCACTTTGGCGAGACATTAATTTATATTTGCTACTCTATACCTAGGAGCAAAATGGGAACCTGGTAGGATGACAAAAACCTTTGTGATAGAAATTGCCATATGCCCTCACGGTGACCAGATGGTAGGAATACTCCCCAGGGATGGAAATTGTGCACATTTTGTGTGAGTGAATCTGATGACAGGGGAATATATTAATATCTGTAAACTGCAGAGAGATGGTAATCCATTATTATCATATAAATCCAGATTTATTATTATTATCAAATTTAGTGAGATGTGAGTTGGTCTAGTGGTGCATTCACTTGGTCAACTCTCTGTCGTCGCCTACAAACTGACTCAGGGTGACCCTGGTTCGAAATTGAGTCACGTCGTTGGATGGTGACGTTAAAGGTTAGTCCCAAAACGTACCGTATTTGCCGGCATAAAGGCCGCAGTATTTTTGGAAGAGAAAATATCAAAAAGTCGGGGTGCGGCCTTTACGGCGAAAGAGTAAAAAAAAAAAAAAAAAATCAAGTCAAAACCAGCACGAATTTGCACATATGGGACTACGAACGGTACAATAACTATACCACTATGGTACAGGACATTTCAACACATCTTACCGACAATTTTATCTTGCATTGTTGACATGAATACGAAAATAAATTGCTAAACCAACATTTGCCGATAGATCTTGATCTAAGTTCGTGCCAATGCATTGCAAAAGTAAAGGAAGGGACCATTTAACAGAGCTGCCGCGAAGCTTCCATCCAAAGTTGCCATTTGTTTTCCATTTCATGCAGTTTCGCATTACACCGTACATTGTGGTAGGGGTACATGTACATGTATATATGGGGCACCAAATCTACCCGCGATCACTTTTTGAGCTAAACTTCCGGTAAATTATAAGAATATTGATGAATTGGTATCAGTTTGTAAAAAAAAATTAGTGTTTTACGAGAAAATTACGATTATTTTGTTTTGTCCGATGTTTTTTTTTTTTTTACCTCTATGAAATGTCAAAGTTGGGGTGCGGCCTTATCGCCGGCAAATACGGTAAACAACCATTGATAAACCTCTGTTAAGACCCAATTTCACACACACACACACACAAACTATGATTAAATGCTATGTAACACATTGACTTGCATGTATTAAATCTCAATATTGAATTGGATATAGAGAAGGGTAGTAGAGAAAGGAAAGAGATTGAAATGAGCATGCATCACTGGGGTAGCTTAGCGAAAGGTAGTGGCGCTTGAAGGCATGTCTGGAACACAAGTAGCCTATGGGAAGGACCGTCTAGATATCGTCAAATCATACATCAAGACTTGCCGCTTTCAGCAAGAGCATACTGACTTCATTGGAGGAGCCTTTGAATGTTGTTTTTTTAAACACAAGTATAACGTCATATAAATGTTAATCATCATTAACATCATGTGGGATAATATACAGATGTAATTTGACATATCTGGATGACACTTTTATTAAGCTACTAGAGGTACATGTACATGCATTTTAATACCAGATCCATATCCTTATGATATTGTTCAACTTCTGACCATAAAATTATGATTTCAACATTTAATTTGCCTTTCTCTCTGAAAGCTCCTCTAAAAACTCTGAGCTCTGCTAAGAGCTTTGTTTTTTTTTTCTCCCTTTGTACATGTATGATATGGTACTACATGTACCTCTATGCCACAAAATTAATGATTCTTAAAGGCATTGTTTAAAAACGTAAAATCTGAGATGCATGGCCCTTCGTGTTCAGTGTCTGCGATATGGTGTAATATTGAAGCTCTAAAAAAATTGCACTTCAAATGATCATGAAGTGCCTCAAAAAAGTAAAGGTCTTTGAGTGACCGGTTTTACCATACTCAATTTCCCCAATAGAATGTAGTGTTATTAAAACTGTCTGGAAAACAGAAAATTTGATTTCGATTTCCAATCATAAATATCTTGATAATCGGACAGGCGATCGGCTTGTAAAAGTCATGGGGTTTCTGACTGACCTAAAGGTTTATAATTATCATATAATTAGCAGCATGAGCTAAATCCAGGATTTTGTTTCAGAATCTGAGACAATGTTACAGAGTCACTTTAACAGTAAAGAAGTTTTACGGACAGTTCATTTCATGCCAAATCTTTTTTGCTAAGCTACCGGAGAGGCCAAGGACCTACATGTACCGTCTTTGAGCTGGAGCATGATGATCCTAGCAATGTCTGTGAAGGCTAGGAACCGCTCTCCATCCAGGACTTGACCCCCGGACCCACTCAGCTGCAACTGGTACTCTGGGACCTGTAAATGGGTCAAGGTAGTAGAAATCATTATTGTTACATCATTGTCAATACTTATTTTGTGTACAGTACATCCACGTTTAAAATAACAAAAAGAGGGGATAGAACCACATAATATTTGATGATATTCTTAAACAATAAAGACTTACAATGCAAAAGAGTAGAGTTAATGAAAGACAGGGAATGATGAGATAAGTTAAAGCCTGTCTGCAGTACCGTAGTGTGCCCACGGCAGGAGCAATTAGACTTCTCTGCGTGGTCACTGGCAGGTGGTTATCTCATCAAATAAGCTCTCAATTAACATAAGAAAAAGGGGATCATGGGGAACCAATAGGTACCGCTTAGGCATTGTTTGCTATATAGAGGGCGCAAGTAGCTACAAGTAGTGCAGTCTTACTTTAATCAATGCTACTTCACTGCATAACACTTGTTTCGGTCTATAGCAGGGCTCAACACTGACAGGCATCCAGGAGATATGGAAGACACAAATCAAAGTCTGGACCCAACAATTTGTGTACCGTAATTTTGCTCATGCATAGGGGGTCTAAATAATCACTCTGGGGCCCATTTCACAAAGCCTTTTCTCAATGACAAATTACAAAAATCAGTGACAAATCTGCTGAAAACCAATCAGTAGCAAGGATTTCATTAGCTTATATTTAAAACAAAAGCTGTCATTTGTCACTGATGACAAGTTTTGTGAAATAGGGGCTTTTTTCACTAAAAGAATATTTGTTTCTTATGTAACAATATTCAATATAATTACACAGATGTCCTTTTAGCATGAATATACTACCAAGGAATAAGAAGGATGCTATCCCAGATTAACAAACAACTCACCGCATATTTCTGAAAGATACATGTGGTCATAAGGTCGCCCCCTTTTGCATTACATGGCGATCTTAGCTTCAATTACACACTTTTTAACTTTGAAAACCTACATCTCCCTGAGTATACACCCTATCATAACAAAAGTATACAATTTCTGAAAGTAAATTACACAAGGAATCTAAATATGGTATGAAATATGATATAGCTTGAAAGATAAAGGGGCAACATGGACTTGAATGTAAAGATTTGTATATGTTTGATATCTTATTGTTTCCATCATAACCTCTTCTGTGTAACAGCAACACCTTCTTTTTAGGGGGCGAGCTCATGACACATGAGCACACATAAAAAACTAAATATATTTTACAATGAAAACTTTTTTCAGCAAACATTTCAAGTTCTATTATTCATTAAAAGTTGATATTATACTGATATTACGTGTACTTAAGACAACAAATTTGGATCATGTGCCTTATTACTTACATGCTTCATCTTGCGTGTCTTGACATCTACCACACAGACCCTGCCCTTCTCAAAGAAATGCTTGAGGATAAGGACGTCAGTCAGCTCACGGTTCCCATCAAGATAGCTGGCTGTGCTGCCATGTCCAAGAACCTATGAAGGAGAAAGTTTTGTGAGTGAAGTTTCAGTGTTTTTTTTCATGGTGACGAAACTTCATGATTGCACCATGTTCTCTTTCAAAGGAATAAGAGCCCTGAAAAGGGCCCGAGCACACTTACATGTGGGTAATTCCACAAATTAGGAACCCACTTTGTGACATTTTTGGTGTCCCACTTACATAAGGAACCCACACGCGTTTGTGGCTCTGAGTAAAGACTTAAATAGTGGAGTGAGATTGTAAAGTGATTTCCGAGCATAATATTGCATCCTCATACCTAGAATCACAAAGTGGATCCCTAATTTATGGAATTACCCACGTAGGAGCTCAAAGCTCAATCAAGGGCTTTGTTTAGTTCAACCCCTTTTAAATTCAAATGGGCTAATGAGTTGACAGGTTTAATTCCTTGGAACACTGTATGAAAGCGTTCATAGAGAAGGCAATGTTTAAATGGCTGAAGAAAAGAAAACCACCAGCAATAGAAAAATGATCGCTTACTTCAGGGAAACCAGCCACAACAAACAGAGCAAAGACTGATCGAAGTGAGGAGTCTTCAGGTAGTCTCTCTATGCTATGGCTGATTTGACGAGTGATGCTGGCCTTCCAACCCAGGTTACGGCAAAGCTTCTGAAGCATTGTGGGTAATAATGCAGCCCACTCAAGTCGACTCCTGCAACAGAATTAAATGGTTATATAAAACAAAAGTGAAAATTACGGGATATCAAGCAATATGCTCATTGCACGTGCATGTATTGTTTTCTTGTAGTCATAAACTGAATTGACTTCAAAGATTGAAGGTTATATGACCAATAGCATAATGAAGAATGGAAGTTCATCTCACTATGAACATGACAGACAAAGAAAGCGGACAAAATATACAGTTCCTCAGGTAGACAAAGGAACATCCCTTCACTGCTATTATGTAAAAAGGTGAATATGCATGTGACACCTGTTTTTTTAAACATTTTTACATAATAGCAGTGAAAGGATGTTCCTTTGTCTACCTGAGGAACTGTTTATTTTGTCCGCTTTCTTTGTCAGTCTCGTGTTCATAGTGTCTAGAATGTACCGTATGTACTACAGAAACAAAACGGCTGTCATTGTTAATTATCACATGTAAATAATCCATTCTAACTATATTTTCAATATTCAAAATAGAATTGATAGAAGCTGTAATGTATAGAGTCTCTCTATAAATGGAATATTCGAAATATTACTCTTCTTGAATATAATTATTTCAGCAATGCACATTTGTCTGGATTTTATTTATTGCCCAAGATAGAGCGATATGTGGCAAAACCTGCGCACAAAATATAACTTGAGGAAGACAAGAAAAGTGATCTTTACAGACAAGTAGTCTTTGTTTACTGGGCCACTGAATGCATCTCTCAAAGTAAGCTATATAGTAACAGTCTGCATAAACTAGTAGCCTTTCTATACCGGTGGTCACTAGAGCAGGTTTGACTGTATTTCAAAATAATTTGTAGAATGGAGAGGAGAGGTTTAGAGTATGATCTCCATAGAAATAATAATAATAATATCGAATATTTAGGAGCGCTTAGCGTTTAGTACCATAGCGCTTACAAATACAAATATTTAAAAAGAGGATAAAAATGTACAGTACAGGAAGTATATCACATAGATCATTGGGGAAAAAGGTGAGTTTTGAGGGATCTTTTGAAGGTGGCAAGACAGGTAATTTCCTTTATGGAATGAGGGATGCTGTTCCAAGTCTTTTATCCAGCTACTGCAAAACGTTAATTTGGTACGTACTTCTCCAAGCATGAAGCACCAAATGAGAAGAGGAACTTGATGGTCCTAGTGCCGTCCATGTCGGAGCTTGCGATGGAATCGTCCCTCGTCAGTTTGATCTTCTTACTCTTCTGCACCTCCTGGCTACCTGCCCTCTTCCCTTTCTCTCCCAAACTCTTCTCCTCCACCTCCTCTACCTTCCCTCCATCATCGTTCCTTCCCTCCTTCTTCCCACTCTCTTTGGTGTTAACGTTCTCCTTCTCCTTTTCATCTTTAGTACTGATATTATCCTTGTCCTCCTCCTCCTCTTTCTTGTCATCGGAGGACTGGGCTTCCTTTGGGGAGCCGTCTGCTCTCTCCTCCCAGGAATCAGGTGGTTCTGGTGTTGACAGTGGGGTCACCGACTCCAAAGCCATATCCGATACCTGCGGTTGGGGCATATATAATCGCTCTTAAATACTTCAATGCCACTGTAAATACAAGACTTTTTACTACTTTATTATGAAAAGAAAATGTGAATTATCATGATTCTTGCTACATTTGCTGCTTCATTTCAATTCGAAGAATTTTCACTATTGTTGTCTCTCACTTTCCCTCTTACTCTATTGGTCTCTCTCTCTCTCTCTCTTTCACTTTCACTCTCTTTTTCTGTCTTTGTCTGTGTGTCCCTTTCCCTGTCTCCTCCATCTCTACCCCAATCTCTATCACTATCTCTTTATCTCAACACCACAATTCGAAAATTTCTTTTAAAAATATGTTTTCCTAATTTCCTTATTAATTATTAATATTAGAGTGAAAGAAGATGAAACATGATTTATACCTCTGGCATGATGCTTGGCAGAAGCTGTCCCAAGAGGCCCATAGCAAGATGCTGTGTGGGAACATAGTGGCCACTTCCCTTCCTGAAATGAATGCAAATTTTTTTCTTTTCAATCATCAAAGATAATAAGTACAATGCAGACCTAGGCTTACAAGTTGACTATGACTGGCCTTTTTTTTCTTCAAATAAACTAACAATGAATTCAATGAGAAACATATTATACAAATATAGCTCTTTCTGATTTCAGTTGATGATGTACCAAATAATGTATTAATTGTAACGCTCTTTGAAATTGAACCTTTTTTTTATATATTAAAGATTACTTGTCAACATCACTTTCAGCAATTCTGTCATTTTACTGCTTATGTGAATGTTTTCAAACTGCCATGTTTATTCAAATAAACCATTCAATATAGATTAACCCATAGTGGTGCAGTGTCTCCTTTAGTGAAGTTTCTGCATTAAACTGTCTTATCACCTAAAGGTCTTCTTCATACGAGTACCTCAGTTCTCCAAACCGACCGATTCTTGGCAATTGAAAGTAATAAAATTTCTTTGTTTGTCTGAAGTCAGATTTGGCGCTGTGACTGAGTTAGTAAAAGACTTATCCCTCCACCCCTGACTGTAACCTTGACATTTAAACCCAGTTTCCTCAGTCACAATGCTAAACTGACTTCACATCGACTCCAAACCGACCCGATGCTTGACCATCGGAGGTTGTTGGTGTGAACAGGGTATTACTAGAAAATTGGATGTCCTGCAACTGTATTGGGAAATGTTCATGCAGGGGCGTACGCAGGATTTTTTCGAAGGGGGGGGTTTTAAAATTTGAAAATCGCACCAAAAATTTCGCAACGAGTCAGCCAGCCGCTGAATAAGCAGGGGGAGGACATTTTTTTTTTTTTGGGGGGGGGGGGGGGGTCCAGAAAATTTGGCTGACCGATATTTCGTTCAGGGGGGAGGGGGTTCGACCCTCAACCCCCCAACCCCCCCTGCATACGCGCCTTTGTTCATGTACTTACTGTGCTACAGTGAAGAGAAGAGGAAGGAACCTGTCTACACTGAGGAGAGCCATGGCTGTTGAAAATGACTTGTCCGAACCCTAGTAGTGGTCGAAGAGAGAAAGTTAAAATTCATTAATATTGTCTCAGAAGATGACAGCATTCTGCTCCTTTCCTTCACAGAAATGAAACTTTCTACTACATGTATGAAACTCACTACCTGTATAAAATAATCAGTAATAGTTCACATGGCAAATCCATAATCAAACTTGAATCTTTTTAAAAGCAACAAGCCAGCTCTTGAGGCATACCAGCATTCAATGTAAATGGGAAGGCCATTTATGCGTAGACCATAACAGTATTTCAAGAAAGATATGTTAGTCTATAAAAGAACATGCTCTTGATAGAGAAACGCTGATGAAATTTTCCAATATCTTGTAATTATATATATCCATATCATACATGTACATCTACATGCAAAAATGTATGCATGTATTTACAAGCAAAATGCAATAGGCAGTATAGTCAATTTACCCCCCACCCCCCCCCCCCAAAAAAAAAAAAAATATGGTAATATAATAATAATAAATAAACGAATCAATAAAAAATACCACCAAAATAAAATTTAGAAATTCAATCTATTTAAAGGGATATTTGAGTTTTGTTGCAGAGGGCGCTACACAAATAATTTTTATTGTGAGATAATGAAAAGCTGAGTATCAAATTTGAAACAATATACAATTTAAATTATAAAATCATTGGTTCAGAGATGGCTGAAATATCCATAAATATAACCATTTCTAATATATGTGGGGCACCACAAATATTTGGTAATTTTGAACCAGCCGTTGAAAAACGAGATAGACAATATGGACACATTGAATTGAAATTTCCATTCGTTTTAGACTTGCCTTCTCTGCAGGTAACATAGCAGCCAGCAATCCCAGCATCCTCTCCTGGGACTGTTCGGCAAAGACCCTCTCATGGATGCTCATGGTACCGTCACCTTCCTCATCAGAAGCTACAATCAAATCAATCATCATCAGTCTTTAAATTACTCTTCTTTCAAGAAGACCTGCTTTAAAATCCAAAATCCCGTAAACAGGCTGCTTTCAAATCCTTTCAGTCCTTAGCCCCTTGCTCTGGAAATAACTCCCCTCGTTCTTAAGAAACAGTCCTTCACTAGATTTCTTGAAAAAAGCAACTGAAAATTTACCTGTACAACTCCTCTTAAATTGTTGATAGTCTATAAAGAGACAGCGCCTTGTATCCTTTGGAAATGGTGCTATATAAATCCAATTTGTATTATTATTATAATCATTTAAAAGCCTTCCTTATGGCATATAGAGATCCCCTAAAAGTAACCCAGAAAGTTCACTCAAGAAATGTAATTCCTTCAATGGAAAATAAATCAAACCTGGTTAATACAGCTTTTACAGAAATTTACTCAACAAACATCAGACTTTATAGAAAAGCTTTGAGAAGTTGTAAAGGTGTTGCGGTCTGGTAAATAAGTTATCAGTCTGTAGATCGCAAGGTACAGGTTTTGAATCCCAGCCTGGCACTAACGTCCTTTGGCAAGACATTAATCTACATTTGCCACTGTCCACCCTGGTGTAAATGGGTACCTTATACGCTTGCCCGAGCCCTAGTTACTTTGGCGGCTCGGCCATAACCAGGATAATAATGTCTAAGTGCCATGAGCATTGCTACTTGATGTATAAGAGCACTACATGTATATATTACTCGGCCATTATTAGAATCGCTAGATTTTACAAGCTAAGTAATGTGATATAATTTCTTTTCCTCACTGAAGGACTATTAAAGTCACTAACACACAACACATGTTCACATTTCACCTTAATTCTTTGCAATCATTGCTGGATTCCACAATCCTAATATACAAAATGGTAGATTGACATGAGTGACTTACAGCATATGACCTCTAGTCCCTCCATGGCTAACTCTACACAGCTCTTCAGAAGCTCTTTACCCACTTCCTCCTGGGATGAAGTCAACGTTCCTGTAAAAAAAAGGATAGTTTTACTTTCAAAATCTCGTTGAAAATCAAGCCCTTATTGTATTAAAACTGGATAAAATATTATCATTGTTTTTTTTTCCTTAACCACCCCCCCCCCCCCCCTTGAGTAAAAAAAAAAAAAAAAGGATTCAGGAAAAAAAAAATGACATCTAACAACATTCCCCCATTTTGAGTAAGAAAATTGAGGAAAAATCAAGAAGAAAAAAAAAAAATAATTAGGAAACCAATTAAAGTCGCTTGAACGCAACGGGTTCTCAATCATGATTCTATAACCTCATTATCATGGCCTGCTTCCGGTTTGGCCGACAGTTGATCGTAAACAAATTCAGAAAGCATGCGGCGAAGTTGACCTTTACTTCCTGGGTTTAACTGTGCAGTGTGATGAGCGGTGGCTGGGCTTGAAATGAGCGAGAAAAGAAAATCTCTTGAACACACCCTATAAACCAGCACACACGACTTGATATCGAGCCTTACCTTGTGATTGTTGGTCATAGATAGCCTGAGCTAGAGACAAGGTGAGGAAGGTGAACTGCAGCCAGGAGTGGAGATGAGTGTAGTTGTTGAGCTGAGCAGAGTACTGGCTTCCTGTATACACTGCAAATGATATATAATAATAATAATAATAATAATAATATCGGATATTTATATAGCGCACATAACCACCATGCAAGGTGCTCAAGGCGCTCTGAATATTACCCCGATTTGTTAGGCTGCCAATTTCGGCGCTCACAGCATTCAAGGAATTCCTTCCTATCGGTACCCATTTGACATCTGGGTGGAGAGTGGCAAATGTAGATTAATGTCAATTATAGCAATTTTGTTTCAAAGAAGGCATATATGATGTATGCACATGGTAAAAGTTTTCTTATCAATCATTATGAAATGATGTACTACATTGTACACTGTATAAAGAAACAGAGCAACATTAGGGTTAGATATCAAGTTATTTGGAAAATAGAATTCCATTAGCTAAAAATCAAACATAAACACTATTTGGATGGGTTTTAAGCTTAACGAATGTGTAGAAGACTATGAAATACTACTTCCTTATATTTACTGATTAAAATATATCAAACTTGGTTACAAATGACTGCACATGAAAATTCATCATAAAGCTTCATAATGAAACTTTACTATTTTTTAACCCTTACTGTACTGGGCTATTTTGAGCACCCACTGACTGGGGGGGGGGGCCTGGGAGGCCCCCCCCCCCTATGATCTCGGTCGTCGATTGTCCGATGAACACGAAAATTTGCAAGTTTGTAGATATTTACGTAAGGAACAAGATGGTATAATTATTTTTTCCGAATATGCAAATTTTTGTCGTTAGCCTAATTAATTATGCAAAATGCGCTAATTTTATGCATTTTTACAGAAAACGTGTCAAACTCCACTTTTTGAATGTTGAAACTCATTATTCATATGAAACTTCTTTTCTAACACAAAAAAGTTATTTTAATGTAATTAATAATGATAATTTATGCAAATTTTGATGCGATTTTTATTTTTTAATATTTTTTTTGATGACATGCGCATACTAATTGTTATGTAACGCCTTACAGGTATATCCGATTTCGATGAAAATGGTATCAAAATGTGCGTAAGACTTGAGGGAAAAAAGTCATGAAACGACAATTCAAAATTCCAAGCGGTTGCGGCGCAATCTCCGAAAATGTCGAGGGGGGGCCTCCCAGGCCCCCCCCCCCCAGTACAGTAAGGGTTAAGTGATAGCCCATGAGATTTATATTGAATACTTACACACTCTCATCATTATTTCAGTTGAATCATGAAACTCATTGTGACTGCAAAGAAATATACACACAAAAAAAAATTAGTGTATTGTTGATTTTATACAATTTGACCCTTTCCCCTTCCCCCAACTGCAATCCTGAAACACACGATGAATAGACACGTCTATACCATACCCCTGATAAACATAACTCCAGTCTGAAATAATAAGAGTAATAATACAGTGCTTTTTTATTATAGTGCTTATCACTGCCATAGTATCTCAATGCGCTTTAATAGAGAGAAAAATATAAAGGGAGAAATAAAAAATAAAAATGGAACATTTAATTATCAATTTACTTTTATTCTTTGTTCATGATCGTTGCAAACAAATCGAATTTGACTTAGATATTCTTAAAGCCCCACCGCAGTAGTTTGGCCAGGAGGGATCAGACCTCCCTCCATGGTCACTGACAGGTGGTTATCTTATCAAATCAGCTCTTGATTAACATAACAAAAAGAGGATCATAAGGAACCAATGGTCACCGATTAGGCATTGTTTTCTATATAGAGGGCACAAATAGCTATAAACAGTGCAGTGGGGCTTAATAATAATAATAATAATAATAATAATAATAATAGCCTAATAGTCCACTCCAAATTTTATAAAACCGAAACGGAAATTCTTTTTGTCCAATTGATCGTGAGCCTGGCAGCCACTGAGCATCCCCAGATCGACGTTGCTCTATCCCTTATTGTTGAACGCCAAACAAGGTAGCAACAACTCCCATCTTTTAACGTCTTTTGGTATGACCCGGCTGGGGTTCGAACCCACGACCTCCCGGCTGCGAGGCGAACGCTCTACTGACTGGGCCAACACTCCGGTACTAAAGACTGTTTGGTAAGCAGAGCTCTATAGTATAGGTATAGGTATAGTACTTTAGCAGGCCTTACCTTGAGGGGTAGTGTCCTGTGTGCTGGCATCCATGGCAGAGATCAAAGTCCTCACATACATTGCAGTGATAGCGAGTACCAACGATCAGCCCGTGGCATCCATCACATTTATACCTGAAAATTCAAATCGCAAAGTTGAGCCAGTATTAATCCATAGCGCTTAGAGACTTCGATGGTTAGCGCTTTATAAGCAGTTTTTTATTATTATTATTTAGCTCCATTTATAAATCAAATGCTCCGTGTACTTGGGAGATCAGTTGAATCCCAAGATATCGTGATGCTATACAAGTACATGAATCCATCACATTTATACCTGCAAATTCAAATTGCAAAGTTGAGCAGTATTTAATAATTCATAGCTCTATTTATAAATAAAATGCTACCTGTTCTTGTGAACAATCACTTGAATCCCCAAATACAGTACTGCAATACATGAACATGAACTTAACTAAATGATATGTTTTATCATTCCCATTGGTACTTTATATATATATATATATATATTTTTTTTTTTTTAATGTGAGAGTTACCCCTATGAAAAAACAACAGTCACGCGGATCAAAGTGTTCCATCCCAATTGTGAAAAATAAATGAAAAAGCAAAACAAAAGGGCAACTTATATATGTACATACGTGTATACATGTGAATTTTTGATACACATAGGGGATAACCTAGATAAATATTCATAATTTTGTTATCCCTCACCTTCATTTGATTGCATCTTTTGTACACTTTTATTTCATGTTTTGTGGAAATGAATTCAATTCAAATGAATATTTCAGCATGGGACTGCTTGCATTCTCACACAAGTCACATATTCATGTCAATTCTTTTAATTTTCTGAAATGACGAACTTACATGAGGTGGACCAATGGATGATCATCAGTGTGCTCATCTGGTTTGGCACCTCCTGTAACAGCAAAACAAGTACATCATGCTTTAATGATATATTTTTTTTAATGAAATAATTCCATTCAATATAATTTGACCAATGTCCTAATCAGTCCCGTAACAGACGAACCTGCATGTATACTTTTTTCAGTTTATGGATCTCATTTTGACAATTGCAATATAATAATTTGCTCTCTGTTTTAGATTATGATTACTTGCAATAATTGGCTCAACATTTCAAGTTACATTTACAGTTATTCATCCATCTACTATCATTTAGCAAAATATGTATATAGCTATATGATCATTCCTGTTTTTATGCACATTTTATGTAATCATTGCATTATTGGTCCTTGGACTACTGCATTGTACATTGTATATGTTGATATTAATAAACCGGAATTAAATTGAATTGAAATAAATTGAATCAGTAGATACAAGGATGTGGAATATCACTACATGGACATACATGTAGCAATGGTACTGGAGCCAGGGTATCCCAAGTTTTATATGAAGTCAGAAGGGTTCATAAATTAGGTTCAGAAATCCCTGCAAACTTATTAGTTTAGAGCCAGTGCGCACAATCGAATTCATTTGACTAATTAACAATCCAGTGAGTTATGATGGAGCACACTGTTGTAAACACTGATAAGTGAATTAATCCCAAAATCCATTTGAAACAAAATTTTGACCTTGACAGCAGTTGTAGCAGAAGTCAAAGTCTTCACAGACGAGACATCGGTACCTCTGACCAAGCAGCTGCATCTCGCACCCATCACAGGCCACTTGGATGTCTAGACGGTCACAGAAACGAGCTACAAACATGTGCCTTGCCTGCAAGATAATACCAAAGTAATCAATAAACACAATATTCATGATAAAATAACTTATTCCATATAAGATTATTTGACATCAGATTGAAATTTCATTTTTCATTTTCCTAACGGTTTTTAAAACACTAGTCTATTGGGGAAATGAGTATGGTAAAACCTGTCACTCAAAGATTTTTACTTTTTTGAGGCACTTTGATCATTTTAAAGTGCTATTTTTTTAAGGCTTCAATATTACACCATATCAAAGACACTGATAACACGTAGGGCCATGCATCTCAGATTTAACATTGTTAAGCAATGCCTTTAAGATCTACAATTTGCATTGAAATGAACCAAGCACTCTTAAGACTATCAAAGAAAGTTAAGAAACATGTGCTTTGCTTTTTTTTATACATCCAGGGCCCTGTCTTATAAAGAGTTGCAATTGATCCAAATCAATCCCAAGTTTGGAGTCCCCTATCTGGCATGTACATAGTTGCGATTGATATCAATCACAAAATAAGATGTGATTAATCACAACTGTTTATAAGATGGCGCCTGATTGTTTTGGCGGAGCAGAGTTAGGTCAAATGCAAAATTGACCAAATGGTAATTTGGTCAGTTTTCTTGTTTTGGTGATGCCCAGCCATACTTCTTTATATTGATCTAGTTTGATCCGTGAGCCGGATGAGGTAAACTTGACCTAACTTTTTAGCAGAAGAAAGGGGGGGGGGGGGGGGAGGGTGAAAACCCTTTCTAGGCAGAAAAATTGTTAACTTTATATATCTTTTATAATGTACAGCCATACTCCATGTACTTCCATTTGACAAAGCTTGGTCTATAGGCTAGATGAGGTAGTCAGGCCTAAAACTAAATTGCTACATTAGGCCAACAAATGGTCTATTAAAGTAGCTTTAAAGGGTCTGAATGGACTATCTGATATGACTGACTTCAAGGGAGGCTCTTAGCTGGCTGGAGAACTCACCCTTCTCTCTTCCTTGTCTGTAAAGCTGCTAATGTTAGAGAACCAGGTGTTGAAGGCATCGTCTCCTTCGCACTCCTTCATCCAATCATCACACTGCTTGTAAGCCTTGAGCTGCTGGGCATAGCTCAGGTTATCTCCAGCAGTGCTGTCCCTCAGGGTCACGTTCCCACTCGCTGCAAATACAAGCAATGGTAGAATTAGTCATGTTATGTTGATATCATATTTTACATTCAAGTACTAGCTAAATTATTCATACCCTTACCTAGTTCTTTAAAGTCAGCGTTTAACAATGTTAAATTTGAGATGCATGGCCCTACGTGTTATCAGTGTCTGTGATATTGTGTAATATTGAAGCCCTAAAGTTACGCTTCAAAATGATCAAGAAGTACCTCAAAATAGTAAAAACCTTTGAGTGACCGGTTTTTACCATACTCATTTCCCCAAATAGACTGTAGTGTTATGAAAACGGTTAGGAAAACGCAAAATTTGATTTCGATTTCCAATCGTCAATATCTTGATAATCAGACAGGCGATCGGCTTGTAAAAGTCTTGAGGTTCCTGACTGACCTTAAGGTTTATAATTATCATTGTAGCATGAGCTAATAAAATCTAGGATTTTGTTTCAGAATCTGAGACAAAGTAACCCAATCCCTTTAAGTTTTAAGTATGTGAAAAATCGATTTGCTCCGATTTATGTTTCTTGAGAATGTGACATATTAAAGCTCACACCTTAAAGTATTCAACAAAGGCCCTAATTCAACCAGACTGCCTTTCATTCTTGGGTTACAAAGAACAAAACAAAAAACAGGGGTATGAATAATTTAGTTGTTAACTGTAAATGGTATCAAAATATACCTCTCTTTTTACAGCATGTATCAGGAGGTACATGTTTATTTCTTCTCTAATATGTGCTCCTGAAATTGTGTACAGTAAGATAAGAAATATTTATATGTACATCCTACATGGGAATATATGCATTTTAAAAATTGATATTGCTAAATTATTTTTGTTTTCTTCAGGCCATTTTTTTGGTTTAAAGCTAGAGCAGTGTATTCAAGTATTTGGCATAATGCCAGTGATATGCATTTTCTTTAAAGAAATTGGCAAATTGGGTTTAATTGTTATTTCATTTTATCTTTATACTTCATTGTTGTACATACCTGTATGTAAGCTCTTTCATCTCACATAAAGGTTGCATATCCCTTGTTGTGATTACAATCCTAATATTCTAGATTTACATAGGTATTAAATAAACAGTTTAAAGGCATAGACCAGTTCAGGTCATGCAATTGCATTGAGAAAGAAACGTTGTGGAATCGATCAGAAAAGGTTGATCATCTAGCGTATAAGTATTGGTGTGTACTTCAAAGTTCTGGAATCATCAAAATGATAAGAAATTTGTCCCAGTCTTGGTAAAGTTACAAGCACTGTACACAGAAAGATGTATATGGGACTACGCGATATCTATCCAGTACGGATAGATATAATAATTGATCAAATATATCAATTAGTAGGCAGTTTCCCAGCAAAATGTGTATCATCACGTATTAGTCAAACCATTTTCTTTCACATAATTGGCTTCCATCTCATTTTTTGAGAGGGGGGGCATTTCCAAAACTGGTCTATACCTTTAACTTTGATGTTACTTAGCACTATATAGATTTATTATTACCTGCAATTTAATGAAAACACTATGTGTAACTTGTGCGTACAATGGAATAGTGTTTGTTTTACTATTTTTAAGGATAGAGATAAATCTACAACTGTAAATTTGAAGATCTGACTCTCTTTTTTTTAAACAAGTTTTATTTGCAATTCACATTGTCACAAAAGATAATCTCAAATAAATACATATTTTTCTTCGATGATACAGAGACATGATTGAATGAAATAGAACTTACTTCTTGCAGCATTGATCAGAAGGCTTGGTGCTTTGATGTCAGCTACAAACTGCCAGTCGCTAGGAGACCAGGAGACGTCCATGAGGTGGAGGAGAATGTTCTGAATGCAACTAAATGCTGCTTTGACATCACTGCCAGACAAACATGAAAGATAGAAAATTATACATTGAAAGTTATATCCAAAAATTATATTATACTGATTAATCACATAAATAGTATGATTGTTCCTTTAGCTAGATATTTAAAATCTTCATCATGATTTCAATTAGTCAGTACAAATTAAACATTTGTTTGTTAGATTTGTTCTGGTATATATTAATACAGACAATGTAATAATGAAGCATAACATTTTGAAACTTTTCTATCAATTTGTACAATGAATATATATGCACATGTTTACAACGCCAATTTTCACAATTGGAGGCTGTCATTTTTGTTATGTTTTTACTCCATAAGTGACATTGTGAAGAGATGGGGGAATAAAACATAATGTGTAAATATTTAAACTCACTCAGAGAGTATGGCTTGGGACTCTGCAGTCACCGCTTCTACAAGCTGTTTCAGGAAGTTATAGTATGCTGCCCTCACTTTGTCTTCCAACTCCAATCCACATCCTTCCAGGCGAGATGCGTAATGTCTGAAAAGTGAAAGGAATATTGGATTAATAAAAACTGCCATTTGCGTCATGACCAGGGGCGATAGTGGGCACTAAAAATAAAGGTGTTTTTTTTCCCTCTATCACGCCCCCCTTGAGTATAAAAATATAAAAAAATGATTCGTGGAGGGGGGAAATTGTATCTAACAACATTCCCCACCCCCCCCCCCCCCTTTTGAGTAAGAAAATTGGGGAAGAAAAAAAAGAAAAAAAATCTGAAAAAAATAAGGGAAAATATTTTTAAAAATTGGGTAATTATCAGGCCTGCATGACTGATCACTTCCAAATTATTAGGTATTAAACATTAACATATTAAGAAAATTATGTAAACATTGTGCTCAGTCTACTAAACATTTTATTTTCTCAGTTCTTTTAATATCTAGCATCTATTAATTGCCAATTCACCACAAGGGACAATTTGAAAGTACACACAGAATGATCATGTTTCATCATCATCTATCATCATCACCATCATCAACATCATTACCATCATCACGATCATCACCATCACCATATTTACCATCATCATCATCACCACTACCATCATCACCATCATCATCACTATCACCATATTTACATCACCATCATTCACATCATCATCATCACCATCATCACCATCACCATCATCACCATCATCACCATCACCATCATCATCATCCTCACCATATTTACCATCACGATAATTTACATCATCATCACCATCACCATCACAATCATTAACATCATCACCATCATCACCATCTACATCATCATCACCACCATCATCATCACCATCATCACAATCACCATCATCATCATCCCGATTTACTTACAGTGCAGATGATGCACCTAGTTGTCTCTCTAAGAGCATATCCTTCAGAAAGAGTACACACTGGGAATGGAATATGTTTGGCTTGTTGTGCGCCGAGAGGAAGCTACTGGCTAGCTTGTATCATCATCATATTCATCATCACCATCACCATCACCATCGTCATCCTCATCATCATCATTACCATCATCATCATCATCACCATCATGATCATCATCACCATCATCACCATCATCATCATCATTACCATCATCACCATCATCATCATCACCACCATCACCATCATCATCACCATCATCACCACCATCATCATCCTCATCATCTTCATTACCTTCATCATCATCATCACCATCATGATCATCATCACCATCATCACCATCATCATCATCATTACCATCATCACCATCATCATCATCACCACCATCACCATCATCATCATTGTCCTCATCACCATCATCATCATCACCACCATCCACATTACCATCACCACCATCATCATCACCACCATCCCCATCACCATCACCACCATCACCATAATGATCATCATTCTGATTTACTTACAGTGCAGAGGATGCACCTAGTTGTCTCTCTAAGAGCATATCCTTCAGAAAGAGAACACACTGGGAATGGAATATGTTTGGCTTGTTGTGCGCCGAGAGGAAGCTACTGGCTAGCTTGTAAACCTCAGACACAGCCTTGGCACTCTGCTCCCTGACCTGAAGTATTAATCTCACCCTAGGGGTTGCAAAGACAGCGGTATTCATTTTATTTTATTTTTATTTTCACATTTTGATAAAAAATTACAGCGGTATGATAAAAGTAATTGAGCAAAGACACCAACAATAATGCTAAATAAAGAGATAGAAACAGATGGGAAGGTAGCAAGAGAGATAGAGAGAGACAGACAGACAGACATAAAGAGTGTTTGTGTGTGAGTGAGAGAAAGAGAAAGGGAGAGAGGGAGAGAGAGAGAAAGAGAGAGAGAGAGAGAGAGGAATGGGGGGGGGGTACAAGTACCTAAACTTCAAAGATAAAATACTCAATGGAAGGCACATCTACTTTAAATGACAAGCAAAGTCATTATTTAAGAATTATTTGTCCAATGATTTCTACTGACAGGATAAAAATCAATCAACTTTGTTCTCTTCAATGCTGCATATAAAGCAACTCCTCTACAATTGTTAGCTACAATCATTGATCATTTCCACATTCTCAATAGAAGTTACTTTGGTAAAGGTTTGTGATGAAGTAAAATCAAGACTTCTGTTAATATACACTTTGCATGTAGATGTGTCGGCTCTCTGCAAGGAGGACGTTACTGCCATTGACAGTATATAGCTCTTACGACCTTCCTGCAGAGAGCCGACAATATGCTGTGGCTGAAAAACAAGTACCGTTTGTGGTCCAAGTGTGGGTTCTTGATGAAGTCCAGGACCAGTTTGAACTCTGGGTAGTACCTCAAGATGGTTTCTTCTTCAGCAGGGCCCTAGAAAAATAAAGTAAAGAGAGGGATTGGAGTGAAGGGTATGGGCTTCCTCCTTAATTAGATTTGTCCTTATTATGGTAAATAAATAATGAACATTAATTCCACCATTGCATTCTACGGACCTGGTGGAAACCATCTCGTGATTATATTGTGATTACAAGCTATTTTTAATATACATTATCTTTCTCCTCATGCTCCTAAAATCTAATCAGTTCATTGGCTTTGCAAGATACATACATGTCTTAAGTTTGATGGTAATCCGTCCATCGGTTCTAATAACAACACGCGATCACAAGCTATTTTTGCATACATAATGAGCACTGTTACCTTTGACCTCGTGACCCCAAAATCTAATCAATTCATTAGCTCTGCAAGATACATACATGACTAAAGTTTGGCAGGAATCCATCAATCGGTTCTTGAGATAATGAGATCACGAGAATGGGATGTACAGACGTAAGTACGGACAGACGGACAACCCGAAAACATTATGCCTCCGGCTACTGCGTAACAGAGGCATAAAAATGGCAACATAAATATGCAAGGAATCATCCACATCAAAACAAGCACAATGTTTACCTGGAAACCTTCAAAGTCTGCAGCAGTACTTGCATTGGACAGACTTCGCAGAGGAAGACTTTTGTTGATCTTCTGTGGTCAAAATTGTTACAAATATAAAATGGAAGGAATTCATGTTACCAGAACTTTTCATACATGATATGGGTAAGTACATTTAGATTACTACTAATATCTACATCTAAATCTATATACACTATGTAGGCTAATTCTAGGTGTAAATCTATGCACACGTTTTGAAAGGTGAGCAAACTCATGTACATGTAGTAGGGCAAGCTCAAATCCAAGCTACAAAGTTTTGAACATTAATAGGTATCAAAAAAAATAAACGTTCATGTACATGTACATGTATGTCTAGCATGTCACTGCATTGTTTATAACAGAGATGCCAACCTCTTGAAACAAAAAAACAGACTGAACATCCTAAAAAATCAAATTTTTACAAACACTCGGAACTAACACTGGCCCGTTGGCCACGGGCCAGTAAAATTTCAGAATTTGTTTTTACTTGTAAGAAAGGTTAAGTAAATGTTTGCTCTTTCATTACTCTTTCATTAAAATCTAATGAGAAATTGTAGAGCAAAGTTTTTTTGGGGGGTTGCAGGGGTTTACTTGTACATGTGCATGTTTCTATGCGATTCCGTGTTTGTTTTTTAAAGATGAAAAATCATATTTTAGAGGGCGATATCGTATTTCACTCTTCTTATCGTACTAAATATGATTTGTTATAATCTGTTATAATGCATTCTATCTTAATACATGTCAATCAGTCTTACTGATTTCACAAATCCATACATTATACTGATTCCTTTCATATTTACATACATTGCTAATGGAATCATTAACAGAGCAATTATCTTCAAATCTGTTGTTACTTTTACCTTCCTATCCTGTTTCACTACTGGTGGAAATTCTAACAGAAATGAAGCCTTGGCTCTGCACACGTTCACTGCATGATAGGATAAACAAAATGAAAGTCACATTTTTTCCACAGGTCGTAAGATGTTTTACAAACATATAGTACTTAGAGCAAGTGCTTGATATCAATCAACAACAATTACAGATATCAGTCAGTGCATGTACATGTATCACATATCATAATAACTGATTCCAGGTTCATTTCACTGTTGACTTCTAAATAGTGATCACTTGATACATTTTATGTTCTGGAAGTTATATAAATTGCATTAGAAAATAATAATACTAATAATATAGCACTTAATACATCTCGAACGTCTCTAAGCGCTTTACAAATATACTATTACCCCGGTCATTGGATTCAGTGTTTGCCCGCACATACTGTGTGCACAATCAATTCCATTCCCTGGGGAGCATTCCAGCCAGGCGTTACTTGACGCTCAAAAACTGTTTGATCAACAACGACAGTCGCATCCTTCCGGGTACCCATTTTCGAACCTGAAAACCCCATCTCCATGTTCTATACATGCCTGGGGAGAACGAGGTAATGATAGCCCAATACATACCTGGTTCATCTGGGTTGAAGTTATCCCTCAGGGTGTTGTTAGGGGCTTTCTTCTCCTCACTGTACACAAACATCTGCCTCAGATTAGCCTGCACGGATAGAAAGCAAATATCAGTCTTTTGTCAGATCCTGCCTATAAATGTGTGCCATCATATGTATTGGAGGCACTAGATTTATCACAGTAATTGACAGTGAAGACACAAAGAATCAACATACTATAAGTTGCTGTGGATATAGGACAACTCCCCCTGGGCCAGCGGCACACTTACCCCCCCCCCCCCCCCAGGAAATTTAGCCCCCAGAAATTTATCCCCCCAAAAAAAATAATTACCCCCGACGACAATACCCACACACAATTTTAAACAGATTCTCTCTCTTTTTTGGCCCATGTAGAGAACATAAAATGCTATCTCTTACTCTGCCAGAGTTTGGCGGGAATCCATCAATTGGTTCTTGGGATAACGTAATCACAAGAACGGGACGTACGGACGGACGTATTTAGCATGAAAGCACCACATTATCTTGTAACAGAGATACAAATTTCAATTCTCACCAGAAATGGCCTGAGCCCTTCAGCTGTGCGGAAGGCATAGAGGATGTCATCTGTGATGGGGATTGATGTACCCTCCTCCACTGCAAATAGGGAATAAAATTAATAAAGGCTGGTTAGTCCGGATAAAATTCAGTATATCTGGAAAACCTCAGCTGTAATGAATTTCAAATGATCACCGTGGCTTTTGACTTTTCCTATTTTGCCAAATTAACAAATATGTTATAAAATATGTTGTCATTCAGTTCTTAAAGTTGATACTCTAAGACAATCCCAAATACTGAGATAATTACATAAATAGAAAGCTTTTAACCCCCATAATAACATCAAATGGTGTCCACCCGACAAAACAAGTTTAGAATAATGAATTTATTCGAGTAAACTCTACCAACATATCTAAGTCTGAAACCCGGAAGTGCACGTAGAGTCGGGCCTCTATCCGTGACGTCACGAACGGGAGTCATGGGCTCAGTGAGAGTGAATGGCAGTGATATCCCTACGTAAATGCTATCCTGTCAGAGCTTAGATTTGTTGTTGTTAAGGAGTATTTGATGGATTTTCTGTTTTCATTTGAATGAAGAATAACGAAGCAACATTTTCCAGTCGCTGATTTCTTTTTATATCCTCATATTCACCTATTTGGTAGAGATTTAAGACGAGTCACTGCTCAGGAATTAAAGTTAAATCGTGCACGTATGAATAGGCGGATGCATTATATTGTCATCAGATAAGGTACAGGAGCAGTTTTGTAAAACGAATAGGTCTAGAACTATGATAGTAATTATCATAGATGTGTGTGACTGCCTCAAAAAAGGATACAGTACCAGTTAAACATTTTATGTGGTAAAATATCAAACTTAAACGAGATCATGCAAGCGCGCTTCCTCTATAATATTTTGGCGAGTGATGCGGCTCTTGCATGAACGTTCGTGAAGCGAGCAGAATCGGGAGGTAAGACCAAGCCGCTGTTCTAGGCGCTGCTTGCTTGTGATGGAACGTACGTGCGCTAGTTATATGTTTATCGGCAATTGCAAGAGAATGAAAGCGACGTTGCCAGCTAAGAAAAACAACTAACAAAGACTTGCTCCTGACTACCGGTGTCAGAATTGGTAGATGAAGGATCTTCAGGGCCAAGGAAGGCGAAAGACATGCGGAAAAAGGAAGAAGAAACCATCGGGACGGATCGCTGTAGTGTATGGTAATGAACTGTGCATGGGTAGACAGGCTACTGTTCACTCAGTGCCTGGGCCGATTTCAACACCAAAACCAAAATTACATGGTGAAAATATCGACTAACAGCACATCGTTGGCATGTATATGTCATAATTTTCAAAAGGGGAATTGATATTAATACTATGAAGTACTAGGGGAAGGTAAAGAATTGTACATAGAATTATGATTTATTAGACTTTTCAGCCTTTGAAACAAAAATATGCAGAAAATCGTATCACTCTGCACACGTTTGCTATGAAACATCCGGGTACGTGAATATACTCTCTCCCGGACGTGAGGTCATAAATAGTAGACCAGCGCCGTGACTGATTTTCTATGCAAAGAGAGGCGGATATTTCCAACATTTCAATTGAGCATTTCGAGTAGACAAAAAAATTTTGTGATATACTAAGTAATTGAAAAACTTTAAAATAACATATACTTGCCGTAGGTAACAAATTAAGGGACATTTATTTGCTTAGAGTATCAACTTTAACAAAAAAAATCCACATGCTAACTCTAATATATTTGTTAGAATATAAAATGTCTTAATATTTTCAGCTTCATATTCATGGACAATTTTTCACAGCAAGAAGGGGTAAAAATTAAATTCACAAGACAAACAATTCATTTGAGTAAAGAGTAAGTGAGAAAATACATTTGAAAGATATTGCAGTAAAGAATACTGTATCTACATGTCTTAGATCAGGCAAATTTTTCAATGAGAAGAAATGATACCTTCAATTTTATTATGCTTCTGAAGCTAGGAAAAGTACAAGTCATGTAGAATTATGAATAGGCATTTGCAGGGAAGTGATCAGGAAGACCTGGGCCCCATTTCACAAAACTTGTCATCAGTGACAAATGAAAGTTCTTATTATAAGCTACTGAAATCCTTGCTTCTGATTGGTTATCAGCAGATTTGTCACTGATATTTGTCATTTGTCATTGAAAAAAGGTTTTGTGAAACAGGTCCCTGGGCCCCATTTCACAAAACTTGTCATGTCATCAGTGACAAATGACAGGTTTTGTTATAAGCTACTGAAATCCTTGCTTCTGATTGGTTATCAGCAAATTTGTCACTGATATTTGTCATTTGTCATTGAAAAAAGGCTTTGTGAAACAGGTCCCTGTACTCACCATGTGTTTCTATGTACTCCCTGAGTGAACCTGAATGCCACAGCAGTGCAGCAAACACAGCGTGGACGGTCCTTGTGATGACCGGTCCACCCATTTTAGGTGTCTGACCCTTCTCATGGCATTCATGAAGGAAGGTATCCACAGCCTTGGACAGGATGATGTCCTCCGCGTCAGCCTCAAGGTCGCTGGAACGGTGGTCTTCGTTGTCCTTGGTGATGGGTGTCTCTGTGGCGGGTTCATCTGTACCCTCTGCAATCCTCACCAGTAATTTGTGAACTTTGCTGCCCATAGCAACCAGACTCTGCATATAGAATGTACATATATATATAATTTGTTTTGTTCACATATACATGTACCATATAAGTGATTCATTATTTGTATCAACAAGGTGCATTGCCCTTCTAAACCAAAAGCTTCTACAAGGATGCTTGAAGGGGATTTATGCTTCGGTACTTCAGAAATCATTGAACCTGAATCTAAAACGACATGTACATGTCACTATGAATATGACTGACAAAGAAAGCGGACAAAATATACAGTTCCTCAGGTAGACAAAGGAACATCCCTTCACTGCTACTATGTAAAGGTGAATATGCATGTGGCATCTGTTCTACACATTTTTACATAATAGCAGTGAAGGGATGTTCCTTTGTCTACCTGAGGAACTGTATATTTTGTCCGCTTTCTTTGTCAGTCATGTTCATAGTGTGTATTAAAGCCAAACCCAAAATCTAAAGTGAAACTAAATTCCAATTGCAACTCTAATCCTAACCCTAACCCTATATCTTTGACGATTTAAAACCAGGACCAATCTTCATCATACTCACATACCTGCCAACATTTGAAATTAAGAATTAGGAATTTCTAGCAGGGCATGCCTTCGAAAATAAGAAATCTGTACCCTTAACAGGCGTTCGCACATGCAGCGGCAGTGTAACTGGCAATACGCTG
Organism: Strongylocentrotus droebachiensis; assembly: GCA_035222895.1. Classification (NCBI taxonomy): domain Eukaryota; kingdom Metazoa; phylum Echinodermata; class Echinoidea; order Camarodonta; family Strongylocentrotidae; genus Strongylocentrotus; species Strongylocentrotus droebachiensis. The sequence goes on from JAVYIG010000383.1 coordinate 496,009, forward strand.
TAAATCTGTACAAAAAAAGTGAATACAAATACGCTGCTCGACCATGCAGCGATTCAACGCAAACAATACGTGAACTCTCAAGTCGCGGCAGATGATAAAACAAGCTTAATTTGGCTTAAGCAACAACAACAAAAATTATTCCCCCCCCCCCCCCCAAAAAAAAAATTGGAAATTTGGAAAAAACAGAATGTTCCGGATTTTGGGGTCCTAAAAATCCAGAAAAACAGAATATTCCGGATTATTCGGAAGGGTTGGCAGGTATGCTACGTGCCACTAATTGGCACGCCATAGAGCGGGGCAGTGCGGGACCAAAATGCGTGCAAGTGTCAACGAGGCAATACCCAAAATCTGAAGTGAACCTAAATTCCAATTGCAGCTCTAATCCTAATCCTAACCCTATATCATTGACGATATAAAGCCAGGAGCAATCTTCGTCATACTCACCTTCTCTCCTGACAGTGACCTGAGTGGTTTGCCAACACTGTGACCCCCTCTGAACAAAGTCTGGAAGAAGTTTTGAGACAAGAGTGCCTCCCGAGCCTTCCTCTTCTGCTCGTCACTCTCCCAGATTTCCTCCCGCATCTGTTTCTCTGTTGTAAATGAGGGTTTAGGATGTGAATAAGAATTCATTCATTTGCGTATTACAGTATCAAAGACCAAGAAATTTATAGGACAAACATACATCCACATTACTAAATTCAAATCTTACTGTTGCTATGTATTTACTGTTTCTTAATTTTGTCTTTGCCAAATAAATAAGCTATAATAATAATATACCCCTAGGCCCGAATTCACAAAGGAGGATCAGTTTGAGCTATTGTCTAAACCATGGTTAAATCCTAAACATGAACTACAATAAGTGTCAGTAAGTGTACATACATCTGTAGCTATTGGACAAGAGGACAAACACATGGTGGGCTTAAGGAAGTTTAAACCTGTGTTTGAGATACACCTCCTTGAATTCAGACATTAGTATGTGGCAATTAATGCTTCATTATATGTCATACTCAAGTTACTATAGACTTCACTATACTTCTTCAAAATGGGGCTCTGAACCTTCCAAGCAAGAAAGGAAAGGGATATTACATACTATATGTAACCATGAATATAGTTTCTAATGTTATATAAGGATATACTCTCTTGTTATCTCTTCTCATCAAGAGACAATGAGAAAATATCAAGTGCTAATGCCAATGAGTAAATGACAATTTAATGTCCAATTTATCTGAAGACTGAAAGCAGGATATTTGCTCTATTTCACAAAACATCTAGTTAAATAAAGTGCATTTTACAAACATAGTGTCTGCTGAAAGCCACAAGTCCAACAGATGATATCATAATTATGTAAATTGCTTTCAGGGGTTCGAAGCTCTTCATAATTACCTGATTTGAGAGAGAGTATCTGAGAGCAGAGGGTACCGATGAGTTTAGCCAACCCTAGCTGAAGATCATATAGCCATGGTAGAGACACGTCTGGCTTGCCTTTGGATACAACCTAGCATTGCAGAAGAAACGAAAATAAAAGTTTGGTACAGATGGAGGCAGTGTGGCGCAATTGGATTGTCGTCTGGCTCTCAAGCATGACTTTCGTCATTCACATGGGTTCGAATCCCAAACTGGGCAGACATCAATGCATTTATGACTGTCGCTGCATTGTGTGTTAGCCTGCCCCTCCCCTCTGTAGCTCAATGCAGGCTAAGGTTCAGGGGAAAACACTACGTTCTTCCGACTAGAACGTTAACTGGAGGCCCCGTTTGAAGGAGAGCCCCACGCTACGCACGTCAACACGCTACACTTCTCGCAAAGAGTAGGGTGTAAACCTGATGTATAGTGTGCCTGCATACAAAACAGGTAAGCTACATACAGATCTTCATGATAGGCTGCATAGCCCTTTGAAGATTTATAATAAAAGATAGAAGAAGAAGAAGATGGACATTTACATTACATCTATAAGTATGATAATTGCTTGAAGTTTGAATCCATTCAACTCCTGTTCATTTCTCCATAAAATAGAATGGTTCTACTGGTACAGTTTGAAATTCATGACAATTCCAGTTCTCAAGGCACACAAAAAAGAGGTTTACTGCAATCCAAAAACAAGATACGATTATTCTACTAAAGTTTCACTGCTTAAAGGCTCAAGTAAATTCACCCATTATAATTTTCCATCATAATAAAAAGGAGATACCACGTACGCTCTGGTGACAATTGCTCCATGTTTTATTTCCGCAAAGATATATGTAGGGTTCAGCTTAGGGCAAGAGTTACATTCGGGTTAAAGATAAGATTTAGGGTTAGGGTTAGGGTAATGGAAGGATACAGTCAGTTTAAATTAATGAATCATGAAGCAACTGTCGCCAGAGCATTAGTTGTACAAAGAATTAGAAGCATTAAAATTTAAGCATTTATGTGCAAATATGACCTCATTGTAAGCTCCATTGTAACATCATAATATTTCAACCAATGAACTTACATCAAAGCTATATCCCCAGAAGTTGTTGCTGCTGTCTGAATGGAAGAGGAACTGAAGACGTTGACCGCTGTTGAAGGTGACGTTGGTCGGCCATTTGTCTGTGCCAACTTTCTGATCATAGCGAGTCTTCACTCCCTTGGAGTCAGTGAACTCCAAATAGTCATACCTACACAAAAAGAGAAATGGTTAATACAATGAAACCAGTTTAATAGCAACCAACTGTATAGGGAGACATGTCTACAAAGACTACATTTTGTATTTGCCTTAAATATGGGTTTATATCATGTGTTAAAAGAACCTATACTTAAAGACTCCCTGGCTACTGAGAATGATCTTCTTGTCTCCTTTAAGCAATCTTTTAGGTTTCACAGTAAGCAATTCCCTTTATCATTTTCTTATATTCTATTCATTTATCAGGAATATACAATATGCAACTAACAAACAATATACAAATATTGATAAACTGTACGTATATGTAAGCAAATATACAATGAGTTTATCATTGATAGATGTAAACTGCACACCATATCCGTAAAAAGCAAATATAGGATATATTGTGAGCGGAATTCCATTTAGCTCTTACTATGAGCAAAAATATTACACAATGAATTCTATTCAAACAAATTCAATTCAATGGTTTACCTATATTTCCATGTATTTTCAAACGACGAATATCAAGAACATGCATTGGTGACATGAAAATTTATGTTCACCATAATATTCTATTTTTCAAAAATGTTATGTGCAAAACAACAGCAATTCAGCATCTTTCTACTCAAGTTCAGTTCAGTTCAGTTTATTTTATTATCATATCGCAGCCTCAGCTGAATTACATGACAATTTACAATCAAATTAAAAATAACATAACATTTCATTTCTAAAACAACATATTTCATAATACAATGCATTTATATATTTTGTTAAAGGTATATACAAAATAGATACTTTACATGTAATATAATTAATATTAGTTAATCTGAGAAACATAAATACTTAAAGTTTTCTTAACCTCTAGAATATGTTCTTATTATATTGTTATTTTATTAATTGCAGGTAAAGGTAATTGTATGTAGATCTTTGAAAATGAAAAACGAGAGTCTCATGTTACCTTCTCTCGGTTTCACACTTGGAGTCAAAGGTCACTTCAAAGAGGTCAGCACCAGGGCATGTGAAGATCTGTGTGACATGCTGGTTGTTGTCATAGTTATGAGCTGATTCAATGTGCCACTTCCTCAGGATGACGACCTCTTCCTTAGCACTGCCTTGGACTGGTGCTCCATCCTGTATTAAAGGCATCATTTAACAATGTTAAATCTGAGATACATGGCCCTACATGTTATCAGTGTCTGTGATATGGTGTAATATTGAAGCCCTAAAGAAATTGCGCTTCAAAATGAACAAGAGGTGCCTCAAAAAAGTAGATATCTTTTAGTGACCGGTGTTAACATACTCGTTTTCCCCAATAGACTGTAATGTTATAAAAATTGTTATGAAAACAAAAATTGAAATTTTGATTTCCAATCATAAATATTTTGATAATCAGACAGGCGATCATCGGCTTGTAAAAGTCATGGGATTCTTGACTGACCTAAAGGTTTATAATTATGATTGCAGCATGAGCTAAATCCAGGATTTCGTTTCAGAATCTGAGGCAATCTTACTTTAAAGAATAATAATAGTACTATTAATAATAATATTATTGACTACTATAATCAGCATTATCATTTATTTGAAAATAAAACCATGAAGAAACAGTGACCATCATCCACATAGGAAGTTTATCTTAATCCATGGTTGAAACATCCATAAGCATAGTATGCAGGGGAGTGTTTCACAAAGACAAAGATCAACTTTAAGTTGGACTTGACTACGGCAGGCTGTTCATGCCACTGTTTGCTCTCACCAAAATGATCTTTAGATAATATTAGGTCCGTTTTTAGCTTTCTGATTTCCATAGCCACACTGAGTAGCCTCTGAGCTAGGTGTAGGTATTGCAGATCCAAAGACAGACAGACAGAAAGACAAACAGACAGAAAGACATACAGACACACAGACAGATAGATCACATGTACATAGAGTCTACAAAGTATTCTCAATGACTTGCCTTAGGGAAATGGATGTTGAGTTTTGTTTCTAGCTGTCTGATTTCCACAGCTACACTGAGTAGCCTCTGAGCTAGGTGTAGGTACGGCATATCCATCTCACTCAATAGAGTAACACAGAGAACCTGACAGACAAAAATAAAACAGAAAAGATTGTAAACAAAGATTTCTAATTAAAGCTGCATGATGAAGCATACCATTTAAAAAGGGTTGTGAGCTCTGATTCTTTACTCTTTATCAATATAATTTCTAAAAGAATAGGAACATTGAATAAATGCATACCGGTAGTTAATGTAATTAATCCATAGTTATACAATATTTGCATATGGGCAGTAGCGATACAAGCATTACAATAAAGATTCAGGCTTACACACTGTGTGCACAATCTCCACTCCCTGGGGAGCAGTCCAGCCAGGCATTACTTACCATTTGTCTGAATGCAGTAGGGATGAAGGTGTGGATGAGGTCATTGAGTCTGTTGCTGACACCCTTCTGGTTCTGTAACAAACAGAGAGCATTCCGAGCCCAGGAACACTGCATCCCACAATCTAGACAAAATCAATCAAATGAGCAAATATTGAATTAAAGCCCCACTGCACTACTTAGAGCTACTTGCGCCCTCTATATAGCAAACAATGCCTAATCGGTGTCTGTTGGTCCCTCACTATCCCCTTTTTCTTATGTTAATTGAGAGCTGATTTGATGAGATAACCACCTCATAACCACCCAAGATAACCCCCTCAGTGACCTTGCACGAAGGTCTAATCCCATCTGGCCAAACTAGTACAGACAGGCTTTAATATTAGCCAATAATCATACAATTGTCAAAATCAACTTCACTGTTAACATTGATATACTACAGAAAATATGTGATAAAATCTTTCAAAATGTATTAAACATATGAACAGTGAGCACGAATTGTCCCCTATGACACCTATGGGTACATGTATATCCAGATAATTCAAAGGCAACAGTTTATTTAAACATGCAAGTGAACATTCTTATCAAATTTGGTACACTTGTTTATGCAGGGTCAATCATATATAAAATAACTTATAAAACGTGATTGTTTTTGCTGCTATACTAACAGATTATCTACTGAAAAATGCTTTTCACAAAAGGAATGATGCAGATCCTGCACATTTTTCATTCACATTGGATAAAGGAAATAAAAGGGCTCTGCATCACGTTTTATAACAACTGAAAAAGCATGTTTCAAATTTTTGTTTCTAGTCACCTCCCTTTCTCCGGCATCCACTTCTATGACTACCGAACAAAAGTAAGTCTCTTTTTTTTTTCCCACTGATACTTACAGTCTCTAATGACTTCCCCTGCTGTCTTCTTTAGTTTGCTATCTCCCTTGGAGTCTGTAAGACAGTGCTTTGCCCAACCTAGCAGACTGGTCTGTAGGGCACACAGCAGGCTGCAGACGTGGGAGGGGCCCGACGGGGGTGATCCCTCTTCCCCCTCCTCTATCAGCTCGGCAAACTCCTTGTAGGAGGCGGAGAGGAGGGTGTCAAACACCATCAGGACAGAGCCTTGGTTGAATTCCTAGGGAGAGGGAGAGGTGTATATATGTTTAACAGCTATATTTATACTATTAAGGCAACTTTTAAGTACAGTAAAACCTGTCTATAGCGACCGCCCAAGGAAAACACAAAAAATAGCCTTTGTAGACAGGTGGTCTTTGTAGACAGGTTCTTTTAGTACATGATTCAATGAGAAACCATTTTCAAGGGAAACAACAAATGTGGCCTTTGTAGACAGGTGGTCTTTGTAGACAGGTGGTCACTAAAGCAGGTTTGACTGTATTAGTGAATTGAATTATTCCATAGATAAACAAATAACTAAATAAGTATTTTGGAATCGTTGCCATTGCTTGAACATAAAAATATCAATTCATTTCATGTTTTGTCCGATTCAAGCCCTAATAGGGCTTTCAATGTAATACAGTCATCAGACATACTTAAATGTTGTTGGTAATGTATAGGACATAAAACCATGGACTTGCCCATTAAGTTTACACTTTGCGATGAGTTCCTATAAAGAAACTACAGTGGCAGGAAACTTGATGAATACGTTCTTACTATCTTCATTCTCAATGGAAACAATGATGTGCAAAATATATATGCAGTGTACATGTTTGTCCTGATTTCCAGTGGATTTTGAGTGAAATGGCACCAAATCATCACCAAAGCCATTCCCTGTTCATTAATAGAGGACCCCCCCCCCCCCCAACTATTCTACTGGGACCCGTTTTACAAAGCATTTTATCAATGAAAAATTAAAAAAATCAGTGACAAATCTGCTGATAACCAACCAGAAGCAAGGATTTCACTAGCTTATAACAAAAACTGACATTTGTCACTGATGACAAGTTTTGTGAAATGGGGCCCCGGGCCCTGTCTTACAAAGAGTTGTGATTGATCCAAATCAATCGCAAGTCCTCTAATCTATCGCAAGTTTGCAGTCTTCTATCTCCTATGTACATAGTTGAGATTGACATCAATCGCAAATAAGTTGCAACTAACATCAACTCTTTGTATGACATGGCCCTGGTGTACATGTATATGCATATACATGTATATATGATGCAAACCTCTTAAAAAGCAGACATGACCATGAAATGAGGCGAGCAAACAATTTTACAGAACTTTCTGAAATCATACATTTCTTATAAATTGAAACTGACCTTCTTTCTTAAACTTATCTGTGGCATAATGAATTTGAATAAATATGATTATTCATGATCTCACCTCTTGTGAGCTTGAAGGGAGTTCCAGCAAGCCACTTGGATCTACAGTACTGAAGAATCGACAGAGTGACTGGAACACAAGACCAACAGCTGTGTCTTCTCCGGTCTGAACAAAGGTAAATATATAGCATAATTTTAAAATAGACTACGCATCAACTTAATTTGTCCAAACTAGGAATAATATAATTAAGTGTCATTGGACACTTACCGTTTACCGTTTCTAGTCCCATACATGCAAATTCGTGTTGGTTTTGACTTTTTTTTTTTTTTTTTTTTTACTCTTTCGTCGTAAAGGCCGCACCCCGACTTTTTGATATTTTCTCTTCCAAAAATACTGCGGCCTTTACGCTGGCAAATACGGTACTCTTTGCAAGTACAAAAACGAACATCACATTAGTTATCATATTAAAGCCCGTCTGCACTAAATTGGCCAGGAGGGATTAGACCACCCAGCGTGGTCACTGACAGGTGGCTATCTCATCAACTCAGCTCTCAATTAACATTAAAAAAAGAGGATCATGGTGGACCAACGGGCACAGCTTAGACATTGTTTTCTATATAGAGGGAGCAAGAAGCTACAAGTAGTGCAGTGGGGCTTTAAGGTCCATACTCTTTGAAAAGATTGTCTAACTTACCACCATTGAATTCATCATATTGAAGAGCTCTTCCCTCCTTGCATCCTTCCCAGGAAAAAACACTGCAGCACCTGTCAAGTAGGAGATAATGTTACCATCAGGAGGCTGTTTCACAAAGCCTTAATTTTTTTTCAATGACAAATGACAAATATCTGTGACAAATCTGCTGAGAGCCAATCAGAAGCAAGGATTTCAGTAGCTTATAACAAAAAACTGTCACTTGACACTGATGACAAGTTTTATGAAAGGGCCTACAGTGTACTTCTCAAAATTCCTCTTTGTTAAGCAAAAGCACTCTGATATTCTCCTGGCAGATTTCAAGTTTTATGTTTGATCATATATTACAACGTGACCACAACTACCAGCCCCCTTTCAAGTACCACAAGAGCAACTACCCGTTAAAGACAATTTAAAAATTACAAATCACTTTGAAGAGTACACATACTATCCAAGGGGAGGGGTTTATCACTACGGGGGATAGTTTTCTAGTGAGAAGTTGTCCTTAAATCATTTAAGACATCTCCTAAGAGATTGAAAAGCTAAACATTCAAAATGGATTATATTTATTTATCATTTAGTTTTTTCTTCAGGATAACACCTAGTTTTCTTGATTAATAACAAAGACAAGTACATGTATATTTTCAAGTGGCACATGCTATTCATGTGATAACCATTACCATCTAAAATGCTTCCCTCAGCAGCCGCCTTGAGCAGCATCCTAGGATCCTCCTGCGACCCATCTCCTCCGTCAAAGCTTGCCAGTTGGCACAGGTGATTGAACAGCTCCCTCGCTTGTCTCTGGTCCAGGCTCGTATCTAATTCCCTGGTTTCCGACATCGGGCTGGATGTGCCCGATAGAGACATCATCGGCGGGGGCGTGACGGCGGTAGGTGTGGCTCCAGGGGATGGACCGCTGTTCAGTCCTGGAGACAGCATCTCCTGTGAGTCCTGGACGTCCGCTGTTTGTTGTCCTGGAGTGTTTGCAAGCGTTTCTCGCTGTGTATCTGTCAAGGTCTCTGATTGTGCTTGTGCACTTGCTGGTGTTTCTTGAGATGTCTGGTTGTCCGTCGCTGGTTGATCGTCGAATCGAGTCTCTTGAATTTGGGCACCGTGTAGCTGGAATTCTCCAAGCTTTGGGTGATCCTTAACAAATAAGCCGTGAATGAAAATGTGTACCTTAGAAATTAATGCACATCATTTCAAGGTTCTAAATTACAGAGTCAACTACATACTGCTATTAAAACCAACATCAAAATCATTCCAAGATTGAATTCACAAGGTACTGGTACTTGTGACATTGATAGCAAGTGTCTCTCTATCCCCACATTGCACCATAATGTGTGCTAGTTCGGTTAGCCATTTACAAATTTACAATGCCCCACTGCACTAGTTTGGCCAGGAGGGATTATATCTCCCTGCATGGTCACTGACAGGTGTTTATCTCATCAAATCAGCTCTCAATTAACATAAGAAAAGGAGGATCATGAGGGACCAATGGTCACCGCTTAGGCATTGTTTGCTATATAGAGGGCGCAAGTAGCTATTAGTAGTGCAGTGGCAGAGCTGCCAACCTGTCACTTTCAAAAAACATATTATTCAGCTTGAAAAAGCGTGCAATGTACATGCGTGCGCGCTGCAGGAATCGCCAACACAAAGCAAAAGCAAAACTATGCATACGCTGGTTCTCACAGCCAGCCGCTAGCCACGTTCGCACAGCCATACTCGAAACTTTCAAAAAACGTATTTTGGCACAGCAAAACGTACAGACGTATTTTCCCCAAAAAAAACGTATTAATACGTTAAAAACGTACTACTTGGCAGCTCTGCAGTGGGGCTTTATGAAATGTTGGGAATCTTGTTAAACTTAAGACTAACTGCTTCCTACTAGTGGACAATATTTACGTATGACCTCTGCGTCCTATCTTTTGTGTCTCTTGTTATTGTCACATCCTTCATTTGTATGTGACTTCTACATACCTGAAGTTGAAGATCCGACAGCATTCTAGCCTTGGCAGTCTCCTTCTCTCTGTGCTTGGCTAGGTTTGGGATGCTGATATGAAGCAGGTTCAAACATAGTATCCTGGCATACATCCACTGGTTGTCACTGCAAAAATACAAGTTATTAACATTTCTTGGTGACTACTTCCAAACAATCATTCTTTAATATTATTAATGATAATGATAATGATAATTATGAAGATAATGATGATGACAATGATAATGATAATGATGATAATTATAATGATAATGATAATGATTGTGATTATGTTAATGGTAATGATAATGATAATAATAACTATATTGATAATAGTAATAATAACAACAATAATAACAATAATAATCTTTAACAAAAAAAAATAGTAACAACAACAACAGTTGCTCACAGCCCAGCAACGTATCAACTAGACACCTCTTCATCACCCTTGGTTGCATCTTGATTTGGGATCTGAAGTAAACTACCGGTAGGTCTACACTTCTTTAAAAATTTCTTTAACCCTCTGCAGGGGTTAGGATTAGGTGGGTAATTGAGTTTGTTAATATGAAATAGCCCTCGCACAGAATTTATTATCATTATTATTGCAGCTGTACACAAATTATTTTTAGGTAACTGATACACTTTAAAGCGACTCGATAACTTTGCCTCTGATTCTGAAACAGAATTCTGGATTTAGCTCATGCTGCAATCATAATTTTAAACCTTTAGGTCAATCAGGAACCCCACGACTTTTACAAGCCAATCGCCTGTCTGATTATCAAGATATTTATGATCGGAAATCTAAATTTAAAAATTTATTTTTCTAACGGTTTTTATAACACCACAGTCTATTGGGGAAAATTAGTATGGTAAAACCGGTCACTCAAAGATTTTTACTTTTTTGATGAACTTCATTTTGCAGCACAATTTTTCTAGGGCTTCAATATTACACCATATCACAGACACTGATAACAGGTAGGGCAATGCATCTCAGATTTGTTATTGTTAAACGATGCCTTTAAGCCTGTGCACAGAGTAAGTTCGTACTCACTCTTGTGGGATTGCACTGTAGAGTTGACTGATGATGTTGAGAGTGAGGTGCTGCATGTCTGGTACAGGGATACGCATCACAGTCCCTTCCTTCCTCTTCTTCATCACCTCCTGTCATTCAATTCAAATCAATTCAAAATGTATTTTTAGACATGTTTTGCATCAAAAAAGCTGAATTTTGCACATGCATATACAGTCAAACCTGTCTACAGCTACCACCCCAGTGAAACACAAAAAGTGGTATTTGTAGGCAGGTTCCTTTAGTACATGTTTCAATGAGAAACCATTTTCAAGGGAAACAACAAATGTGGTCTTTGTAGACAGGTTTGACTGTATAAAATAAACATTTGACATAAGAACGGAAACAACAAATGTGGTCTTTGTAGACAGGTTTGACTGTATAAAATAAACATTTGACATAAGAAGGGAAACAACAAATGTGGTCTTTGTAGACAGGTTTGACTGTATAAAATAAACATTTGACATAAGATTAAATACTATAATTATATAGCAATTTATCTATAAAAATTGTTTAAAATGTTGTCTAATAATAACAATAATGTTCCACGTTTATATAGCCCGTAATACATCAACGATGTCTATATATATGCATTGCAGCCAGGCTAATAATTACAATTTTTTACTATAATGATCAAAAGGCCTATGATTAGTGGATGACCCAATTAAACCATCTAAATCAAAAGGACACCTTACAACATAAACAGAGACGGGGGCGAATACCATTTGTCTGACATTTACAAAAACTGGCATCTTGTAGTGACAGCTAGCTCTGGTCTTCCAGTACACATCTGAATTAACATGTCGAACCCAAAACATCACCACAGTCACCTGTAAATACTTTGGGATGCGTCTTAGAACTACATGTAGCTTCTAAGAAGTCTCAATCAGTTTGGTGCAATTTGATTTTGATAAACATGTTACATGCATTTTCCACAAATCTGAGCCCCGGTTGTCTCAAGCTTAAAGATACATTGAAGTGAGTTTTCATGGTGAATTTGACACCATTCTGGTGTTTACCCAATGTCAATCACAAAGAGTGGACTTCACTATGTTACAACAGACAGGTCTTGTGTATATTAAAATGCACTGTGCCCTAGCCTACCACCTTATGGAATTATCATGTATATCAAATTTTCCTCACCCTCCAGATATAGGCAAGGTGGAGTTTTTCTGGTGGGACCATATGTTCGCTGCTTCAAAGACCTTTCCACACATGACACATTAGTAGGTAATTCAACCAAATCTAGTGTCAGCAAATTATGATGCAATACCCATGGACAATGACTACCTGGGTGGTGTTTCACAAAGATCCTAAGTCAAACTTAACTCTTAGTTGGACTTAAATATTATGGAGAGCCATTTGTAGCCTTATTTTGAAATATATTCAAAAGCAAAAATTCAAGTATTTTAGACTTTTCATAAATTCCACATCAAGAACATGAAATCTCCCATTATATTAGAAAATATGAATGATTTGAAACACATTTTACGCCTTTTAAAATAACGTTTACAAAATATTTTCAAGGATGCTAATGGCTTTCCATAATTGTTAAGCCCAACTTAGAGATAAGTTCAACTAAGGATTTGTGTGAACCACCCCCGGGTGGCTTTGATATTAAACAGGTCAATGAACTCACTAAATCTTGGCAGATGCGTACAATGAAGCTCATGACTTGTGTGAAGAGAACCATTGTGTTGATTGGAGAATCCACATCGTATGGAAGAGGAGCCACACTTGACTGCAAAGAGATTCAAATCAACATCAATTACAAGCTGATCGTAGACTCTGTTGTTCCTTTAGCTTTCAATGATAAGTGTTTCATTTCTTGCATTGATATTTACCAATTATATCTGGGTGGTTTACTTCAGAAAGCAGGAGCAATTTCCATTTTTTTCTTTCTAATTTATCATTTACAACAACAAAAAAGATACTGATGTATTATGATATCTTATATGTATTTTTGACAGGGATTCTCCAGAATGATTTTGTTTTCAAACGTAGTGGTACTGACACAACTTATTCCAATTTCTCAAATATCATACAAGTAGTATACAATTAATTTTCCCCACTAATAATGCATAGTTCTACATGTATAACACTAACTGGGCAGTAACATACATGTACATGATCTTAATACTCACAATGTCTATGTTGTCGAGGACTGACGAAGTTCGGGAAAAGCCGTAGAAATGGACGCCCACAATGCCCAGCCTGGTGGCCGAGTCACTTCTTGGACCAAGGAACTTGATAAGGGCATACTGACCGACAAAACACTGGTCAAGAGGTACCTCCACTTCATCCCTGTTAAAAACAATGATAGTACATGTATGCAATAATATTAGTGTTTTCTTTTTCATTTACTTATTTTCAATCTTTGTTTTGGAGATTCTTAACTGTTGTCTTTGTAATATCTCTTTCATTTCATATGACATTTTGCAGCTGGAGTGACAAATCAAGGTTGTAGAACGTTGCAAAGGCACAGATCTGACACAAGATGGGGTGCCTTTAGTGGCTCCTGGGGAACCTTCGTGGCGCTCAATCATTGCTGATGTGTGATGAGGTCTTCACGTGGCTCACCCTATTTCAACAAAATTAAACTTTGCTTCCCGGTAGTGTTCAACAAAGGTCCTATAATTTTCCATCCAGTCCCACTATAAAAGCCGAGCCCTGCAACCGGGCGTTGTGGCGTGCGCCTGTAATCGAGCTAACAATGGAAGTTACAAACTGATGACCCAGGTTTGAAACTGAGTCACATCTTTCGGATGGTGACGTTAGAGGTCGGTCCCCAGACGTAAATAATCATATCTGATTGATACACGTCTGTAAAAACCTAATTACACACACACACACACATGAACTATTAGAAGGTTCTAGTCTTACCAATCATTGTCCAAGCTAAAATAGGCTACTGGGTTATCAGGTTTTCCACAGATGGACGCAGCTCTGCCAGCAAAGATAGAACAATATTTGAAGTCAGGATATTATCTGATGAAAGTACTACTACAAAATTTGTGATATTTTTTTTCATCAGACTAAGCCCAATTTCATTATAAAAATACAAAACAATACTCAAGTAGTCACACAGCTATGGCAAGCGTTTCTTTTGCTTTTCATGATTGATATATATTTCTTTTATAAACTTGATTAATTTAATTTTAAAATATTCTTATCCCCCCCCCTCTTTTTCTTTTCCTTCTATACGATGTACTAAAGTGTCCCCTTTGCCTCAATGACCTCCCTAGAACTATTGAAAAGTCTGACCTCATGCAGCAGCACGACATTTTATTAACTGTGTTGTCTTTAATGTCAGTGTCTTTAAAAATCTCAAGCATTTTTTCTTCCACAAAAGTTTAAACTTGACTTCTTTTGTCACTTGATACCTCTAGTATGGCAGAAATGATACATACCTTAATCCTTGAAAGAGCCTATAGTCTGTTGAATTCCAAGAATCGTACTTCTCAAATATTGCCAGATGCCTCTTCAAGTCAAAGCCCTTCCTGGAAACATCAAGTTAAGACAAAAGTAAATTGTAAGATATGACATATTATCAGTGACGAGCTGCTTTGATTTCAATATCTTCATGATGTAAACACACACTCACACACACATAAGCTCATTCAAATTTATGAAAAATATATGTCATTCAATATTGTCAATCCAACATTTACAATGAATATATTATTAAAGGGATTAGGTAACTTTGTCTCAGATTCTAAAACAAAATCCTGGATTTAGCTCATGCTGCAATGATAATTATAAACCTTTAGGTCAGTCAGGAACCCTGTGACTTTTAAAGGCCGATCGCCTGCCTGATTATCAACATATTTATGATTACAGTTTTTATAACACTTCAGTCTATTGGGGGAAATGAGTATGGTAAAACCAGTCACTTTGTGATCATTTTGAAGCGCTATTTTTTTAAGGCTTCAATATTACATCATATCACAAACACTGATAACAGGTAGGGCCATACATCTCAGATTTAACATTGTTAAACGATGCCTCTAAACAAAAACAAGGGAAGCCTCCTTACAGTACAAAGCAACGACACTGTATGAAGATTGGTTAACAAAAAGAGTGATAATTGCTCAACTTACTGATCATTGTAGACAAAGATCAGACCACACTTTGGTCCAGTGGCTCCTTTGGCTACCTGCAACATGTAAACAAGATATATCAATTTTAATATGTTGTCTTCATTGCTTGAGTTTTCATATACTAGTATATATGTTATCATTAAAAACTGAAAAATCAAATAAAGCAAGGAAGGTGAACATAAAATAATCGTAAATGTTTCACTACACAGGAAACGTACTAATATTAACAGGGCATTCAAGGCAGCAAGCTTCGCTTATCTTGGAGCCTTGGCCACTTCTGTTTAAAATAAGTTTATATTTCTCAATTCATGTTTTAATGTATACTGAATTTATTTTTATTCAGAACTGAATAAATTAATTAAATTAAATAAACGTAAAATTATTCCAAAGGACACATACAGGTGTACAAGACAAGTTCTTCCCTCAAATAAAATATATCTTACATCATGCAGTTGATCAAAACACCCTTCCATATACTTCGAAAGACCAATGTGCCAAAAATGAAGTTCAAATGTCAAGAAATACATGTATTTCATGTTCACTTACCTTTATCTGAACTTTGGTGATCTGGAATGGAGTGTCTTTTGTGAAGAACATGTTCACCTTGGGAGAATTAGACACATACCCTGTAGAAAAGTGGAAGTACAAGAATCTTGTCAAAGAGATGATTCCATTGCGACAAATTTCCTTAAGACTTGTACCCCCTCCAGGTTGATGCACTATAAAAATAGCTTCCAAATAATGAAGCTGCATTTTCATACCTCACTCATGAAGATAAAATCATGCAAAATGTGTATCTTTATTCAGGCTCACTCACATATGCTGTAGTAAACTACCACAGTTTACTGAAATATAAAAGAACAAGCCTTTACTGGTGTGTGTTTGTCAATTGAATCAAATAATGCATTGTACCAAGTGAAATAAAGCATGTGTGAGAACGCTTTACAGTGACTCGGTAACATTGCCTCAGATTCTGAAACAAAATCCTGGCCTTAGATCATGCTGCAATCATAAGTCTACTAGGGAACATAAGTATGGTAAAACCGGTCACTCAAAGATTTTTGCTTTTTTGAGGCACTTCATGACCATTTTAAAGCATTTTTTTAAGGGCTTTAATATAAAACCATATCACAGACACTGATAACACGTAATGCCATGCATCACAGATTTAACATTGTTAAACGATGCCTTTAAATGTGCATTTTCAGAAGATATTCACTACCTTTTGCAGACCAGTTACCACAAAGGACATTGCTTGGAGCTGTTGTTTCATCCTGCTGACCGCCATCGCAGCCTTCAAGAGACACAGTCAGCTGGGTACCTTCAAGAGGAGAAGACAGAGAGCAAAAGAATGACAATTATCAAATCAATCTAAATCCTGTATTCATGGATAAACTTATTCATAGACATATACAGACATAAACCATTACATGAATCATGGATAGTATCATCACTTAAATGTTATTTACGTAAATGAATGGATCGTTGTAAACTTTATGGAGAAATCCAACAATGAAATGTTATAGATTAATAAAAGTATTCAAAATATCAATTGAAGCAACTTTGCCAAAAGGGATCGAGAGCGAAAGAGAGAGGAGAGAGAAACAAAGAAGAAGAAATATAGAATTATAAGTCATCAATAGTATCATCACATAAATTTTATTTACGTGAATTAATGGATTGTTGTAAACTTTATGGAGACATCCAACAATGAAATGTTATAGATTAATAACAGTATTCAAAATATCAATTGAAGCAACTTTACCAAAGAGAGAGCGAGAGAGAGAAAGAGAGAGAAAGAGAGAGAAAGAGAGAAGACAAACAAAGAAGAAGAAGCAGAGATAGAGAGAGAGAGGGGGGGACGGGAGGGGGTTAAGGGGTATTTAAAAAAAGCATGGAGTGAAGAAAGGGGAAACTGTTTAGAAATCTGTGTAGGAATCTTACCATGTTTCTTCAAGATGGAGTCCCTTACTGTGTTCAGGTTCCTCAACATCTTGACAGCACCTTCAATCTCACTGTTTTTATGATCTGCATGAAGAAGAAAAAATCATATTGCATGTTCATGCAATTCATGTATTTTTATCAAATATAGCTTGAATTAATGACTGTAAAAAGTGCAAAGAGTAGGATAGAGTGGGAGCAGACAATCCCAGGGGGGTCACTCCCAACATGACTGGCTACGCACCCGTGTCCAGAAAAAGCGGCAAAAGGGTGTCTTTATCAGCTATACGGCGGCATCAACGTTCTCATTGAAAGGGGTGTTTTCAAGCACTAATCGCACAAAAACCATAAAAGGGTACCTTTCAGGATCACAGGTTTCAACGTTTTCTTTAAAAAGGGTCTTTTCAGAAAAAGTGTGATACGCCATTAGGGTCCATTTTTGATGTTGATGGACACGGGTGGGTAGCATTTGTGTATGAGAGTGACCCCCCTGGGCAGACAATCCACTCTTGCACACATCCATTTTTCACATAAGACTATTCAACAAAGCCTTTCGTCGATTTTTCTTAGATTCTGGGGTTTTGTCAGAAGTTGCTAGGCAGCTACTGGTAAACACGACGCAAAAGAAAGAAACTTCACTGACTTTTGCAGTGTAAGTGCTCGCTCTCAAAATATTGGTGAATGATTCTGGTTTTGGGTCATGTGACTCTCCTCGCTTCACTGTTATCGCATGCTACTCCTTCAAAAAACAGAATTAACTAAACGTTGACATTTTTTAATGGGTTTTTCTGGTAGTGTAAATGGCGGTCCACAAAAATCCCATGGTTTTTCAAAATGTTTTTTTGGCTGTGTAAATGGGCCTAATGCCAACCAATTCCCTCCAATTCCAATTTATCCAATTTGAATTAACAACTCAAATCCAACCTACCATGTTCCAATCTAATCTAACTGAATTCCAAATTTGCAATCAAGACTGTCATTTCAACAACAAAGAGTATGATAATAATAATAATTATAGGCATTTCTATAAATTCTATAAATTCTATTCCGAGGCGCATTCATTATTAACCCGGCTTTAGCCCAGCTGCAATTACAGCGCTCCAGCATTTCAAGGAATTAATTCCTGCCAGGTACCCATTTACCTCACCTGGGTCGAGTGTGGCAAATGAAGATTAATGCCTTGCCAAAGGACATTAGTGTACTCCTTACCTAGCAGATCTTGTAGTGCTTTGAGTATGCTGGCCAGGTTCCCTCTCGCAAGTGCAAACTCTAACAGTATTTTCAGACCTTCCATCGCCATCTCTCCTCTGTCATTTCTATACCACGGAAAGAAAAAGAAACACATACATGTATGTGATGTCAATAAGATCGTAATTATTCAACTATTATAATTGTGTTCATAATTTTTTACCATTTATATTATATCTGAGATTCATCATTGTATGTGATGTGTATTTCTGTTAATTCATGCATATTTACATGTAAATCTTTAGATTAATAATGTAATATATCGTATAATTGATTGTTGTAAAGCGCATAGAGAATTTATTATTATGCGCTATATAGAAGTGACTTTATTTATTTATTATTATCAAGGCAATACATGTTTGAGAACAGATATTAACATTGAAGTTTCATTTTTTCCAAAATATTAGTTGCAAAATGTGAACAATAGGGTCACTGAACAGACCAAATCGTTCAATGTGGTGAAACAGCAGACGCTATGGACCATCTCTTCATGAGCTTGCAGGTTTGCAACAACTATTAGTTGACCCACTTGTTAAAATTACCATTCGAGTTCATCATACCTACAACTTAGACCACAGCCTGAAATCCTTTGATAAATCTACCATGCTGAAACACAGCATTTGCTTTTAATTCTTTGAAGAATATGGAAGCTCAGATTTTACAAGGACTACAACCAACAAACGTACAAACTACTAGCACAAGGAACTAAGGAGCGATTTTGTCACGTTGAGAAGTTTTAACGAGCAAGAGAGAAAGACAGAAAAAAGGGGGACTATCACATTTTTGGTGCCTTTTCCACTCTCATATTTTGACATTCTGACATTACCACTACATCACCCCTGGTTCCCAAGTCACTAAGCCATTTCAAATTTAACACACAAATCTTTGTTAAGTGCCTCGTTACAAATTATTTCCTTCACCTGTTATGAATAATTGTATTCTAATAGTCATAATGTGAATTACATAATTGAATAATTGTATTCTAATAGTCATCATGGAAATTACATAATTGAATAATTGTATTCTTATAGTCATAATGTGAATTACATAATTGAATAATTGTATTCTAATAGTCATAATGTGAATTACATAATTGAATAATTGTATTCTAATAGTCATAATGTGAATTACATAATTGAATAATTGTATTCTAATAGTCATAATGTGAATTACATAATTGAATAATTGTATTCTAATAGTCATAATGTGAATTACATAATTGAATAATTGTATTCTAATAGTCATAATGTGAATTACATAATTGAATAATTGTATTCTAATAGTCATAATGTGAATTACATAATTGAATAATTGTATTCTAATAGTCATAATGTGAATTACATAATTGAATAATTGTATTCTAATAGTCATAATGTGAATAACATAATTGAATAATTGTATTCTAATAGTCATAATGTGAATTACATAATTGAATAATTGTATTCTAATAGTCATCATGGAAATTACATAATTGAATAATTGTATTCTAATAGTCATAATGTGAATTACATAATGTTTGTCCTACCTAGCAACAAACATGCAATTCGCATTCTGACTATTGAAAATGGTCTAATACCAAGGGAGTTGGGCTAACTTGGACCCGGGGACAACTCGGTCCGCTGCAAAAACAGTCAGTTTTTGCAGATTTAGGGTTAGGGTCAGAGTTGGGGTTAGGGTGAAATGACAAAAAACTGACCGTTTTTGCGGTGGGGCCGAGTTGACCTGGGTCCGATTTAGCCCGGATCCTTACTAAGACATACCTGGCTATATTATGTAGGAACTCTGCTACCTGGTCCAGGACATGTGGGCTGAGGAAGCTCGCCTTGGAGAGCTGCTGGGGCATCAGGGACAGTGGGGGCATGTGGGATAAGGCCATTCTGAGAGGGAAGGGAAGGTTGTCAAGGGCACAAAAAGGATCATTAGTACTGGCAATTTCATTTGGGACAAAATCTAAGCAAATCTTTAAAAACTTAAATGGATCTTAATAAAAAATTAATTAGTAAAGCGCAATAAGTATGTGGATGTGTAGCCAATGTCTTATAGGGTAGAGCACACTCTTAGAATAACTTCACTGAATATCACATTAGAAATTCAATGGAAATTATTTTAGCATAATTTGAATGCAAATGAAGCAATCCTTGATCAATAAATTTTAACAACATTCTTTGACGTTCGTATCTTTTATATGCAAGAAGTGGCGGATTCATTCATTTGTATTTCTTCACATCCATTGTAACTTAGATGAATTTTGTGACCTTGGTAGCTTTTGAGCCAACAACAGAAAATCAAGATTTACTTCAGTTACTGTTTACATGTACGTCATTGCTTCATAAGATATAAAGCATTTCTAAACAAGATCAATGCAAAATGGAAAGTTGAAACATGTAATTCATCTGACAAGGTTTTTTAAGCACAATAAAGAAGATTATTAAAAACAAATTCCTCCTGCACCTATACACAATCCATGACCAAACAATAATAATAACCCTGCTTTTATAAAGCACTTAAAGGTAAAGACCAGTAATGGTCATGCGATTGCATTGTGAAAGAAACGTTGTGGAATCGATCAGAAAAGGTTTATCATCTAGCATCTAGCATCTGCAAGGTTCTGGAATCATCAAAATGATAAGAAATTTGGCCCATTCTTCGTAAAGTTACAAGCACTATACACAGAAAGATGTATATGGGACTACCCTATATCTCTCACCAGACCATGAGAGAAACAAATTTACTAAATATATGAATTAGTAGGCGGTTTCCCGGCAAATTTTTTATCATCATGTATTAGTCAAAACATATTCTTTCACATGATTGGTAATGAGAGCCTCCATTTCATTTTTTGAAATTGGGGCGTTTCCAATACTGGTCTTTACCTTTAATACATCTATGATGTCTCTAAATGCTTTACAGATACATTATTACCCCGGTCATTGGATTCAATACTTGCCCGCACATTTCCTGGGGAGCATTCCAGCCAGGCGTTACTTGACGCTCAAAACTGTTTGACCAACAATGACGATCGCATCCTACCTGGTACCCATTTAACAGGTTAATATCTTGCCAAAGGATATTAGTGCCGTGTCGGGATTCGAACCTTCGACCTTCGCATTTCCAGTCAAGCGCCTTAAACCACTCAACCACGAAACTCCCAATATAGTTTACAAAGCAATTGTTAAGATGCAATTCAAATAACCTACTTTGTATGGTTGAGGATAGCACTGCGTAGATGGGGTGCGAGTGGTATAGCAGCGTTTGCTGTCGAAGCCAAGACGGAAAGATACCACATGGCTGAGGCATCTTTCACACTCACTTCAGACTTCTGCACCATTCTAGGAAAACAAACAACAGATAATGAAGCTCTGAAATTTTGAACTTCCCCAGTTACACGATTTCAATTCAATTTCAATTCAGTTTATTTAATTCCATTAAAATATATAAAACAGACTACAATCATGACAGAATAACAGTATAAATCCATCAAGAGTACAAAATAAGGTAAAATGATAAAACAATAAAGTGATACATCAGATAACAACACAAGGTAGAGCCTTATTAGAATTGGGTGGCCATCAAAAACCATGAGGATTTGTTGAGACGACCACCCTTAATAAAGGTAAAATAAGTTAAATTGAACATTCAATATAATATAGAAAATTTAAAGGATAATAAAGTACCATAAAGGAATAAGTAATTACAAATATATGACATATTTTATTTTAATAAACAAAAAACAGAATAAGTTCATTCCAGAAAGACGCATATTTTTTTTCTTTTTCTAAGAGAATCAACAGCTAGTGGTATAGCAGCATTTGCTTGGGAAGCTAAGACGGAGAGATAACACATGGCTGGGGCATCTTTTTATGCTCATTTCTGACTTTTGTGCCATCCTATAGAATGAAACCACAGATTAGAAAGTTCATGAATCATTTGTACTTTGTACATTGGAATATATTAATAATAACAATCAACATCTAGTTGTCTAGCAATGTTAGATGTGGAAGCCGAGACAGAGAGATACATGTACGACAAGAACATGCGTTACATAAGTTATCAGAGATATGTTTTATGTACATGATAGTTTGTAGTTTGAGAGTTTGGTGATTTTTTTCTTCATTTTGTTATATTTATTTCGGTTTAAAAAGACATATGAATGTACATGATTCAAAGGTCCAAGGACCACAACTTATCATGTTTACAAGTAATAACATAAAGTTATAGATACAGTAAATATTCAATAGTTAGCCAAACAGACAGTTATAACAAGTACAAGATGGCAATAAAGATGAAAAATTAATACATTTCAATCAATACTATACCAAAATAAACTAAGAGAAAAAGTAATGGTCAATCGTCAAATTGATAAACTGCTATAGGATAATGGTAACAGATAATAAACAGACAATAATGTTGAGTAACCAAACAATCAAAAAATATAGGTGAAAATTATATTATGGAAATAGGCAATGATAAAAGCCTTAAAACCTGAATTAACATAAATACGTTTGAGTTGAAAGGGCTACCACACAGAAATATATAATTCAAAAATTAGAATCAACTTTAAAAAGCAGTTGTAAAATGCCATTATTAAAATATAACGTATACAAAATCTTACTTGTATCCTAGGGCTCGTATCCCATGGACCCTGACATCACAGCCTTCAAACTGACATCTCTTGATGCTGATCTGAACGTAAGGTCTGATCACCTTTGCGTTCTCCAGGAGAGTCACGTCCCCAGTGATGTGGCTGTTAGCGCATGGAGAATGAAGAAGTTATTTGACATCGATTGGTTATTGGTTATTGGTGGTTATTTTACCTGACTGCTAAGAAAGCATAAATGCTTGTAAGCAACCAGACGGCCGACAACTTTAGGTGCTCTCCGAGGGACCTGGTAATGAGGATTAATGCCTTACCAAAGGGCACTAGCACATCGACTTAGTTTCGAACCCTTAAACCAGGGAGATGTGACTTTCACCAACGTCAAATCTTTTTGACTTACATTTGTGTATATTAAAGAAAATAAATAATGGTGCACTGTCCTGACAATTAAAAATTTAATTTAATTTAAGAGAAAGGATTTCAAGTGTATCAAAGACTGCATATGTCTGCATACTTATACACACTGAACCCAATACATGCAGTCAATAACCAATGTCATGCCACACATGTGAAATTTAATATGTTTTGACCAATGATATGTGACCCGGCACCACAAAACCACCAAAATGTCGCAAAAAATTATTTTCCTGATTTCATCTGATTATGAAAGAAGAAGTTCCCCTCATTAAAATGGTATATTACTTGTCCAAATTGAAGCTTCCTAACCCTTTCAATTTAGTGAATGAAAAGAGCTGGTGAGGGAGGTTACTGGTATTAAATTGTGAGAAAGAGAGCTTTAAAGTTTGGGGCTATTCAAGCATGCGGAGCAAACCACAGGGAAATCAATAGAAGGGTGAATCAAAAAGCCATAGCAACCACTATGAAGAGATTTTCAGATTAGGCTGAAATTTGGCCTGATGGTCAAACATAGTCTGTTCATTATGTTTCTGAGGTTTCAATGTGTGGACGTAAGTCTTTCAAAAGTTATTATGTTGTAAATGTATAGAGTTGTAATTGGACAGATTAAGTGAACTGCAACATAGTGCCGAGACACCTGCACTAGACAATGCCTATTCATGGTGGACCCGGAGTCTTTATGTTCCCCCTTACATAACACTGCTTGTCACCTATCTTGTTTTGTATACATCTGGGCAATTATTTGTAACCACATTATCAGGAATTCTCTCGTCGCTGTCTTGCCCGAAGTGTTCAGTAAGCAAAGCTGTAAGGTTGGCCTGATCCCCCGCAGCTAGCCCCCGCATCATCGCTTCGTTGACCGCCCGAGCTACCCGGGCATCTGCGTTGGTGCACCCCGGTACCATCCCACGGCTCTGCTCACGTACAAAACCTGGCATTGTAACGACGTTGTAGACTTTTTCGAAACTTGTCACTTTCAAATGTATAAACTATAATAATATTCTTACTCTTGATCAACAAATTCTGGATATGTGATGTACAATCAAGCTACTCGAAGTCGTTAACGGAGAATATAAGACGAACGCAAATCTGGAACTCGGATGTGAAAGCGGATACAAACAAAATGGCGCGCCGCACTGATTGCTATAACGGACCAATCACAGCCCGCGTAGCACGACCCGTTAGCAACGACCGACCATTTCCGGACTACGATAATTTCGCTCGGGAAAAGTGATCAAATTTTGGAAGAGACCGAAGGCTGTGCGAAAAAAAATGGTCTAGAAAAACCGTTTAAAACACATCTTCTACTATGTTTTAGACTTCCAAATTTTGATACTAGGTACAGAAAAGACCACTCTTTCAGAAAATGCAAAAAAACAAAAATATATTTTTTTCACCTAAATTGACATTTTAGCTGATTACGGAGAATCGCTGGTTGCGACTTTTTGTTGGTTTTGTGGTGCCGGGTCACATATATCTGTCTTTAGAAGAAATAACGTAATGTTCAGAATACTGTGAGACCTACTGTAATACCACCTGCATGAAAAGAATACCTGTCTACAGAGACCACTGTTTCTGTTTCATTTGAACAGGGTTCTCATTAAAACTTAAATAACCTTGACAGAAAGATAACCACCTTCTGAAGACCTTTCTTATTGTCTCCCTTGAATGGTCTTTATATACAGGCTTTACTCCTGGGACCCATTTCACAAAGCCTTTTTTCAATGACAAATGACAAAAATCAGTGACAAATCTGCTGATAACCAATCAGAAGCAAGGATTTCAGTAGCTTATAACAAAAAACTGTCATTTGTCACTGATAACAAGTTTTGTGAAACACCCCCTGGTTATTAACAATGATATCCAAGATCAGGACCCTGTTTCATAAAAACTTGATATCAATAACAAGTTACAAGCTACTGTTATAAGCTACTGAAATCATGGCATCTGATTGGCTGAGAGCAAATTTGTCATAAAAATTTAGCGGTTGTTATAGATAACATGTTTTATGAAACGGGCCCCAGACCCACCTTGCTATCCTGACCTCGGTGACCTCTTGTAATGAGACCGGTGAGTGACCGGTCAGTACTGTGACATGCTGAGGCATGTAGCTATGGTCACCTCGGGCCACATGGATGGACAGGTGCTTGAGACACACCCCTGGACGTAGCTTAAACCTAACCCAATGGGTGTGGGCGGGGCCATCCGACTGCCAGTAGGTGCTGGGATCACCGTCGGTTAACCTGAATAACACAAGCCAAGGTAAGGGGACTCCCGTTATTTGTAAGGTTCACATTAATTGAAATGCCACTTACATGTATTACACAAAACAAATGTAATTTAAAGACTGCAAAGATTTCTAGGAATCAATAAACCATGTCTAATCAAATCAAATCAAATCAAAAGTAAATAAAAAGTGACTATACTACCACTATATACATGGTTTTACATTGAGCTGATCTGCCCAATATGTACATTCAAGCATATCAGGATTAAACCATGGTTTGGCAAATTGAAACACAGAACCTTGCTGAACCAAACCTGAACATTGTGGTTAAGTTACAGAACTAGATTCAAACTAATACATTAACCATTATACCATGTCCCCATATCTATAAAAACTAATTTCTCTTTCATTAACTGAAAATGCATTTTTATTGGTTAATAAATCAAAGCTGTCATTATAATCCATCTTGATTGTAAAAAAAGAAAAATTGTATGCAAGCAAACTAAATGTGTCATCAATATCATTTCATCAGACTGAATGATATCATGCCATTTCCTGGTTCTTATTACTCTTTCAATGTCATATCTATCACACACTTTCTGTTTCATTATCAGGTGAAGGAATTCATAGTTCAAACAGATGACAAGAACATGTAGTTCCTCTTCGAACCAAGTGAACCTTAGAAATAATGTACACAAGGTCAAAGAAACTGTAGAGTCTTATATATATGCTACATTCAAATTATTACAAATCATCAAATAAATTAATGTATGAAAGCTAATGACTAAAAGATTTCATAATTATTGTACGTAACATCAGAAGTAATCAGGGTATGTATGTCTATAAATTGAGCAGTTTATAATGTAATTACCTTGAGGCATCCCTTGGATTGGTGGAAACTTGGATGCTCTTAAAACATTTTGTGGTGAGCTTCACCTCTCCACCTCCTTCCATCTCAAAACTCTCTCTGAATGCTGGAGGGATGGAAATAATACAAATCAGTAAACATAAGGAAAATTATTCAAAAAGTCGAGTTAAGCAAACTATTATAGTTGTATTCCACTGTATGTTACTGTTCATAAATACATTATATGCAGTGTTGAATCAAGTACAGAGCGCCTCGTGGTGGTGGTATGTGATAGAGGGATATTGTAGAGCACTATTGTGCATTTGATCTCTAATTTGTTTCAATATCCACCAGACTACCTCCGTTTTCCTTCAAGATGCTAAACAAGAATAGAGAGCCACTAGGAGTTGGTATGAGCGATTTAAAGGGATTGGGTAATATTGCCTCAGATTCTGAAACAAAATCCTGGATTTAGCTCATGCTGCAATCATAATTATAAATCTTTAGGTCAGTCAGGAATCCCATGACTTTTACAAGCCGATCGCCTGTCTGATTATCAAGATATTTATGATTGGAAATCAAAATTAAACAGTCTATTGGGGAAAATGAATTTTTACTTTTTTGAGGCACTTCATGATCATTTTGAAGCGCAATTTTTTTAGGGCTTCA
The DNA here is from genome assembly GCA_035222895.1 of Strongylocentrotus droebachiensis. Classification (NCBI taxonomy): domain Eukaryota; kingdom Metazoa; phylum Echinodermata; class Echinoidea; order Camarodonta; family Strongylocentrotidae; genus Strongylocentrotus; species Strongylocentrotus droebachiensis. The sequence goes on from JAVYIG010000383.1 coordinate 523,064, forward strand.
ATATTACATCACATCACAGACAGTGATAAAACGTAGGGCCATGCATCTCATATTTAACATTGTTTAACGATGCCTTTAAGTAAGGTTACGGGAGAGATCAACTAGGTGTATATCGTCTGTTTCTTCTTTTTCTTGAAGATGCTGATCATGTACAGAGAGCCTCCTGGATTTAAGTAAGGGTACAGGAGAGAACTACCATTTGCATATTCTCTATGTTTTCCTAATATTTACCTGATTGTCTCTGTTTTTCTTGAAGATGCTGATCAAGTACCGAGAGTCTCATTGTGGTGGTATGGGTGAAGCCATCTAGGGAGGGGTACGGTAGAGCACTGCTGGGAGCTCGATTCCTCAGCAGGTACTGTCAGTAAAACAGATGAGATGGGACGTTTACAGGCATGAGAAAGTAAAGAATGAAATTAGAACAGAAAAAAGTTGCATGGTGCCTAGGGGAATAACCCCAAGAGATGGTGAAGTCAGCATGAATAATGCACAACAATTTTATGCCTGAAAATGACAACATCATCTTGCCTGTTTATGTTTACAGGTAATTCTGTTTATTAAAGCCCATTAATTTATTGGTCATTTCTTTTCTCTAGAATTTTTTTTTTTTTTTTTTAATATTTCAAAAATATAGAAAATATTAGAGCACTTGACTTCTAAAGCACATGTAGGTATTTGCAGCTAATGGGTGGTCTGACATTTTTTCCATGCTTTATTTTGTCACATATATACAGTTAGGGCTTGGACAACACTTAAGTTTCATGACAGGTTCAGGGTAAGGGTAAGAGATAGGGTAAGGGTAAGAGATAGGGTAAGGTAGTGGTGTTGTGGTCTAGTGGATATGTCACCAGACTGTGGATCATATGGTTTGTGGTTTCAGTCCAGCCACAGCTCCAATGCCCTTCGGCATAACATTAATCTACATTTGCCACTCTCCACCCAGGTGATGTAAACGGGTACCCAGTAGAAAGAAATTTCTTGAACTTCTTATGCCAAGGGTAATTAATGATAGCAAAAACCTTTAGCATAATAAAGCATTACACAAATATTACAATTATCATCTATCATGAAGGACAGTGTAGGGCACAGGGTTGAAATTTTTAGAACATAACTGGTATTAGAACTTGACCTTGTAGCATATGTCACATAGTTGTCTGAAGACTATGCTATCTACACAATTTAAACACCACACTGTTGTTACCTTTAGAATTCTTTGCCCATGTTGTCCAACACTCTCCCTGTCTGAAGAAAATACATCTATCAGACCTGCAATAATAAAACAATTGTCAATTTATCCACGTTTAGGCAATTCAGAAGCAAATAAGGTTTCAACAATGACCTACAGGAACATAAAAGCCAAGCTTAACACTTTTGTTGCTTTCTTCAGCTGTTTGCACGGTTGCTCAATTGCCCAACATGCATTTTTGCACAAGATAATAGGCAATAATTTGGGGGGGAAGGCTTGGTTATTGCTACAGAGTGGCTCTTTAAATTACCCATTTCCAGTCTTGATTAGCTCCATGACATCCCTTTTAAAGGCACACTGTCCTACTTGTAGCTACTTGCTCCCTCTATATAGAAAACTTCCCAAATCGGTGCCTGTTGGTCCCCCATGATCCTCTTTTTCTTATGTTAAATGAGAGCTGAGTTAATGAGATAGCCACCTGTCACAGTGACCTCGATGGCTCGCTGTGTGGTCTAATCCCTTCTAGCTGCAGTAGTAACGCCTACCTTTAACACCAGTATAGATTATTCTTGCAATAGAAACAGTTAAAGCCCCTCTGCACTAGTTTGGCTTGGAGAGTTTAGACCTCCCTGCAAGGTCACTGGCAGGTGGTTCTCTCATCAAATCAGCTCTCAAATAACATAAGAAAAAGGGCATCATGGGGATCAAAGGGTACCGCTTAGGCATTGTTGGCTGTATAGACGGCGCAAGTAGATATAAGTAGTGCAGAGGGGCTTCAAATGTTCTTGAAGCCTTTGGTATATATCTATCCCATTAAAAATACAATGTGGGACAAGGAGATTACTTGTATCGTGTGGCATATAAGGAGTTAAACATATGTGTATGAAGTGCAAAAAAAAATTGGTTTAGGTTGGTCTTTATTCATTTCTTCAGGTACTGTGCACATCACTCTCCATCCATAGTGTATATTAAATATATGTAAAGAGAAACTAGAACAAATAATGAAATCCTGATATTTATTTTTGTGTAAGATAATAATAATTCAAACTATGGTGAATCAAAATATGGCAGGCAAAAAGAAAAATGGTTGTGTTTTAAACATAGGCAGCATGGTGTTCAATATTCTAAAGAATAAAAGCATTCATCCTGGTGCAGTAAAAGGTGAATAAATATGTATTGGACAAAAACAAACTTTAAAAGAGCATATTTTTTTTGTATAACCCTCAGGATGTTCTATTTGACTGAAATTATTCTGAGCTATTACTTTTCTCAAGTAAAAGAAATAATGAGAGAGAGAGAGAAAAAAAATAATTCAAAGTACGGTGAATCAAAATATGGCAAGCAAAAAAGAAAAAAAAGGTTGTGTAACATAGGCAACATGGTGTTAAATATTCTAAAGAATGCATAGACTTACCTGGGGTAAGAGTGCATGCAGTTAATATCCTGATAGCATGAGAGAGCTCCCCTCTTAGGTTTGCACCATTGGATGAGCGCAGAGCATCTAGCATCGACTCCACGTAAGCCTGCCCCTCTCCATCCACATCAAATTGATCAAAAGCCTGTCACAAGTGAAGAAATGGAAGTAAAATCTCTGCAAGGATATTCTACATGTACTTGTCATGACACGTACTGGAAATAAAATCTGTACATTAATGTTTTTAAAAAATAGCATTGGACTCCTCTTACAATTGACATAGTTTCAAAATCATTTCCACTACACAAACACAATTACTATGAAAAGTCATGGACCAATACTTTTAATAAATAATAATAGTGGCGAAATCATGAAAACATAAAGAGGCTACCACAGTTTAAAAAGACCCTTTCATAAAGTCATAGGTGAAATTTTGGAATCCTTGTGTACCGGACCCCGTCTTTCTCAGCGAGTGTTGGATGGCTGCCATACTGCACAACACTCGCTACGATTAAAACATATTTACACCAAGATGGCGCTGCTCATATTTTTTTATTTTTTTGGGCCGACTCTGTAGGCAGCAAGCCAGGTCCATGCCCGAAAAACCCTCGCAGGGAACGACCTTTATTTTACTGGAGGCGCTGATTTGTGCTTGTGAACTTGTCACAAATAATAGTAGCAATGTCAATTTTTAAATGACAGACATATTCTCCTCCGAGTCTAAACAGAAATCCGGACATTGGCAGCTAGTTTGGTTCTAGTTTCCGAGTGGTGAGTCGACACCCCGTGTATGATTGAGCTGGGAGACATTTTTACTCATGCCGGTGCTCTTCCGGGCACGGGCGAGTGTCGACCGGCACAGTGCCAGGTGAAGGGGCATAAATCGACACTTGAAGAAGAAAAAAAAACATGGCTGCTCTGTATACGTGTACGAGTTACCGGACACGTGTAGTTGTCTAACGGACATGTACACGTCACAGCCTTAGTTTACTGTAGCTCTTTGTGTGTTTTGAGAGCTACATCGCTCACCACTCCCATGTATTATTTTATGCTGGTAGATGTTAATGGAGTTCATTTACTCACAATTGTACATTCCTCGCGGCTGACTCCTCTGTTCATGAGGACATCACAGAACTGAGTGAGAGAGATGGTTTCCTCGCTGCGTTGGTACCGCTCCTCCAGCCATCGGACCAGGTGACCGTGGTGCTGCTGAACAACCGTTTCAGGGACATCATCTCTGTGCGGTAGACATGAAATAAATAATAATAATAATAATAATAATACACAACATTTATTAGGCGCTTAATAGGGTTGTTTCTAAGCGCACCATTGTCTGACTACAAATTACCAACCAAAACTTGTAATACACACACAAATTACAAATCTGTTCTTTACTCAATAAATCATGCATATATATATTATAATAAAAATTAAAAATGAGATCAAACATGAGATCAAACATAAGATCAAACAAACAAGGAAAACGATGGTGTGCACCTCCTTTGACCGACTCACAACTGCGTCCGTGTAGAATATCATTTAAGAATTAAAAAGGTGCGTTTTCTCAAGGGAATGAGTACTAACATATTCAAAGTTATGGATGTTTCTTTCCTGGGGCCCTAGTGACGGGGTATTCTATTATTACCTGTTATTAATGAATGAACTACAATACTGGAATCCAGTCTCCATATATTACTTGTTGCTATGTCAGGCAAGCAGTGGGCAAGCTTCCAGGTTGTCAAGAGCAACCTTTCTTTTAAAGCCTATCTGCACTAGTTAGGCCGGGATGGATTAGACTTCCTTGCATGGTCACTGACAGGTGGTTATCTCATCAAATCAGCTCTCAATCAATGAACATAAGAAAAAGGGGATCATTGGGGACCACCAGGTACCGCTACAAGTAGTGCAGTCCCGCTTAAAACAGTATGCATTAAAACAAAAATATGGTAGTAAACCGGTCTTCTCCTGCAATTTCCAAAGGCAAAGTAGAAATGAAAACCTTCTTTCTAGTCCTGTTCTTTTTTTCTCAAAAAATGAGGAGGGGATTCCATGATATTTGATAGTACTGGGTTAATGTCAATACAATTTTGTAACATAATTTCAATTCAATTGCAGAGCTGCCAAACATTGCATTTTTCCCATAATTATAACGTTATTTTCTCAAAATTATGGTAGTACGTTTTTTCTTCATAAAATAAGTTTTTTTTTCTCGTTTTTTTGTTGCACATACCGCACATCAACCAAATGCCCTAAAATGTTGATCACTACTTCAATAGAAAACTAAGGTTAAAACATTATTGAAGAGAAAAATGTTCTCAAAAAGAATGAAAAGCTAATAATACCCAAAAAAAAACTACATACTTGTAAATAAACTATTTCTGCATTGGAAGTGTGTCGCCCATGGTTGTAAGTTTCTTTTTAATGAATTCCTTTTTTTTGCTTGAAATTCCTTTTTTTTTGCTTGAAATTCCTTTTTTTTTTTGGGGGGGGGTTGCACTAAGGTTTGGCAGCTCTGCAATTACACACCAAAGGCTCAAAAACATTGCAAAAATGCATTAATGACTTCTATGAACCCCATTGTCTAAATTTTTATTCAGATTTTTATTTAATTTAATTTCAGATTAAGTTATCAAATAGCATTAGAATTGAAGCGGGTCAAACAAATAGAAGGAGGAGATGTCAAGAAAATAGGAATTAATTCTATTTGGCTCTAAATCTCTGGAACATCATCTCTGTGCAATATAAATGAATTGAATTTAATTGTAATCACACTTTACCCTCTAGAAGTACTACGTATTATTCATCATAAGGCAGGACATGTTGTTGTAATTGTCTTTTTTCTTACCGTATATAACGGTGTATAAACCGCACTTTTTTGCCGCCGAAAAAAATTCAAAGTCGGGGGTGCGGTTTATACACGGTACACCAAAAAAAAAAAAAAAAATTTATTTATTTATTTTTTTTTTTTTCAATTTATGCCCCTCCACCTGGCGCTATGCCTGGCAATGTCTCCCAGCTCGGTAATCGGTGTGTTGACTCACCACTCGGAAACTAGAACAACACTCAAATTTGTCTGTCATCTTGGTTTGAAAGTAATGTACCGGCCGTCACCCTCGTTGAGGGCGTCGACCGCATCACCCCTACCTTCCCTCACGGCGAGCCTGGTATTGGTGGCCATACCTCGTGGAAGAAAGATAGAAGTGATGTTTCTATAAAATCCTAGCTCGTTTCAGTCAAAATATATGACTTTAGAAATACAGGTATATGGAATTACTAAATTAATACTCAAAAAGAAGAACACATTTGTTTGAGACAAGATTTTAGTTTGAACACAAAAACAAAAACTTCATTTTTATTCAATCATTTCTTTTTACATCAATAGTTTTATCGCCACTGTTACAAATTCACATAAGTCTTTATAGACCTATATGTAGCCTATATTCACACAAGTTAATACTTATTTTATAAAATCTGTTTGTTTATAACACTGTAAATTGGTAATGGACTTTAATTTAACTAAAGAACTATACCTGTTTGTTTATGAAGGAGAGTTTAGGGAATTAGTAAATGTTATTTAAAGTTTAGTGTTAAGTTTGGACCAATTTTTTTTGGGCGGCTCTTGCGAGACGACGTTTGGACCAGTTCGTTGCGCGATTCTGCCGAATCGCCTCGAATCCGAAAAATCTATTTTATATATGCACTGTATGCGTACGTGGGGGAAATCATGCGTACGTGGGGGAAATCTATGCGCGTGCTGTAAGCAACGCCGCGATCATGCACAGAGCTAGATAACTAGATGCGCTCGTACACATTGCAACCGGTCCTATAAAGTTCCAAATCTTTATTAATTCAATATTAAATGCTTATTTATTCCAAAAGTTACACTGCTATAGTAATGGAAACATTACAATGCGTTTATTTGAAACTTTATACAAGGCATAAGATACATTTTTCAAGCTCTCCTTTGTAAAAAGAACAGAAATTTAACAAACAAAATAATATTTCATAGCATGAATTTGGGATTCACTGTTTGTTTACATAATGCGCGTCAACCGCACAACCTGAATTCCGATCCTGGTTAATAAACTTAAAGAAGTACAGAATTCGAATTCTCTTACGTTTTTGACAAGAGATTGTTAAGACAATAATATGATATTAGAGATAATTTGTTTGTCTATCTGAATAAATATACAACTTTATCACATATTTCATACATAATGAATTCTTAGGCATATTACTACGATTTATAGATTAGATCTAGTGTGTCGGAAGCAACGTACGCGTATGCTTCCGGTTGTGTTTATACGTGAAGCCGTTCATACTAGACTTCTTCAAACTAGAAACTTTTGCTCGTAAGCAGGTATTTATACACAAAAACACACACAATCCAGACTATAACTCGCAGCGGTACTTCTGGAATAAAATTAATCGAGATTAATTTTTACCTATAAATGAAGAATGTGAAGGGATGAAGAGAAATAGGCTGGCTGCATGCAAGGTCTCGGAGTGAGCGAGAGAGAGAGAGAGAGAGAGAGAGCATAGAGAGAGAGAGAGGGAGACAGAGGGGAAAAGACAGAAATAAGACAAGATTGAGAAAAGAAAGGATGGGATGATTCAAGCTGCATGTTTCAGAAGTTTCAGATACTGAAAGATATGACAGCTAGCATGGAAATCAGTTACAAGTATAATATTGTGAGGGTGGATCGTTACACAGCCTCCTTCTCCATAAAATGCGTCCTCGCATTTCATGTTGTTACTATATACATAATATATCCATATTTCAATATCACCGTAATAATGACTTCATATAAACAAAACGAACATGCATTAAATCATCAACATCTGAGGTTTAATTTCACAAACCTACAATATAAAATTGTAATCTCAATTTCTTAAAATGGCAGTCTATTTGGCAGGATATAAGAGATGCTCTTTAGTACAACTCACTAATCTCCTTTAAACATTATAACTCTCATGTACTTAATCCATCACCCGATAGGAACGTCCTATCATCATCAACAACATCAATCAATCACCTAAGACGTATGTCTATTAATCGAATATTCATTTACTCAAATAACATCTCTTGTCCTGCCAAAATTTGACGCATATTCTTTGGTTGAATTTCACCTAAAAAAGATTATTTCCAACTGTGTAATTTGGCCTCCCCATGAAGTCTTTATCAAAGTAATGCTCAATTTGACTTATATATATACACACAATAATCATATATATATAGTTATCAGTGGCGTTACAGAGTTTTGTCATTTATAAGAAATAGGGATAGAGATAGAAAAAGATGAAGAAGTTGATAGGGAGATAAAAGAGGCAAGAATAGGGTAGAGAATGCTTTAAAACTTCCGAACTTTATATTCAAATCTTGTGTAGAACCCTCCTCCGGGAAGGTGGAGAGTCTCGACGACCCGGGCAACACTTTCCCTACTATTAAGTGTATGAAAGTAACTCTGGGTTTCGCTACAGGCCTCGGTGCGTGAGGAGTCTGGGTTGTGAGAGAAATGCAGCACCTGTCCATTAGTTTGGCGATGTGGTCCTCGGGGTCTGACGTTTGAGTTCCGGTATACTTCATGTGCCGAAGTTAGAAATGATAGTTTTATTAGTAGAAATAAGTAGGCGGACGTCTATGTCTTTGGGGATAACGGCTGTCAAGGTCGGCGGTGTTGTCTTTGTTATTGTTACAAGTTCCGTCGTGATTGTTGAGTGTCTCCTCGGCATCACATATGGTTCTTTGAGTTTTTGGTTTCTTCCAAGCGTCAAGTTCTGGTCCTTCATATAGTTTCAGTCGATCGTAGTGAACGATCTTCTGAGGTGTTCTGGGTGTTTGCTGAATACGATAAGTTACATTGGATAGTTTAGTTATTACTCGGAAAGGTCCGTCCCATCGGTTTGTTAGTTTTGGACTTATTCCTTTCTTTCTTTGGTCATGCCGAAGCCAAACAAATTGACCTACAGTGTATGTTTCGTCATTTGTGTGCCTATCATAGTTTCGCTTTTGTCGTCTCAAGTTTTTGTCACTTTGTTCTGTTACCCTCGAGTACATACTATCCATTCTGTTTCGTAGATCCTGAGCATAATCAGTGTTTAGTTCTGAAGTTGCTTGCTCGCACGAAAGGTCTACAGGATGGGTAACTTCTCGGCCAAACATCATCATGTTTGGTGTCTCTTGTATTGTTTCGTGTACGGTGCTTCTGTACGCGGCGGTAGCAAAAGGAATATATCTATCCCAGTCTTGCTGGTGTTTGTCAGGATCAATCATAGTTACTATCATATTTAACAAAGTTCTGTTAAAGCGTTCTACCATCCCATCCGACTTGGGATTGTAAGCAGTTGTTCTTGTTTTCTTTACACCTAGAATCTTACAAACCTCCTTGAATAGGTTTGATTCAAAGTTTCGACCTTGATCAGAATGTATTTCTTTTGGTACACCGTAACGACAGACAAATTCTTCTACCAATTTCCGAGCCACAGTATGGGCTTTTTCATCACGAATGGCATAAGCCTCTACAAACTTTGTGTAATAATCTGCTATTACCAAAATGTACTTGTTACCATCTTCAGTGGTGGGAAGTGGTCCTAGAATATCAAGTGCAATTCGTTCCATTGGACTACCTGAACGTCTTTGCTGCAAAGGAGCTTTCTGTTTTCGACCGTGCGACTTTCTTCTATTACATGCCAAACATTCACGAATGAAAGATCTAATGTCCGCCTTCATTCCTACCCAATAATAACGCATCTGAGCGTTCTTCAAAGTTCTAGTGGATCCCAAATGTCCACCAAATGCACCCGAGTGCAGTTCCTCTAATACATCACGAATTTTCTGCCTTGGCAATACTTGTCGCTTCCTAATAGTTCTACCGTTCTCTGATTCCCATCTTCGGAAAAGAACACCGTCATGTATCTCTAACTGTTCCCAGTGTCCTAATAACACTTTCGTTTTGTACGACAGAGGTGACATTTCCTCCTTTGTAGGTTTCGTACCTCGTTCAAGTGCTTCTATCACCGGTTTGATATTCGGGTCTTCGAGTTGAGCCTTTCTAATCTCAACATTGTTATTTGTGTCTGTCAATTCAATAACACAAGTTCGACCGATATCAGTTCTCGCAAGTTCTGTTTCACATTCAGTTTCTCTACCACATTGTTTACAAGGTCGTCGCGAAAGTGCATCTGCATTTGCATGGCTTCTACCAGCTCTATGTATTATTTCAATATCATACGCACATACTACTTCCAGCCAACGCGCGAGTTGACCTTCCGGTTGTTTGAAGTTGGTGAGCCATCTTAAGGCTCCATGGTCTGTTCTTACTATAACATGCCGACCATAAAGGTACTGTTTGAAGTGTTTCAAGTAAGTTACTACTGCCAATAGTTCTCTCCGAGTTACGCAGTAATTTCTCTCTGATTTGCTAAGGACTTTGCTTCCGTAAGCTATTACCCGTTCATGTCCGTCTTGGATTTGTGATAATACCCCACCGATACCGTCGTTACTAGCATCGGTGTCTAGGATAAATTCACCTTCCGCACAAGGATATGCCAAAATCGGGGCAGACGTTAATCTATGTTTAAGTTCATCAAATGCATTTTGACAGGCGGGACTCCATTCGAACCGCCCAGCACGGTGCTTCTCAGTTAATTGATGAAGTGGTTTCGCAATAGATCCGAAATCTTTAACAAAACGTCTATAGTATGAAGCTAGTCCGAGAAAGCTTCTCACTTCTTTCACATTTGTCGGTGTAGGCCAGTTCTTTATAGCCTCGGTTTTCTCTGTCTGAGTCGATATTCCCATGTCAGACACTTCATGTCCAAGATAGGATACTTTTGTTTTGAACAAGTGACACTTCTTAGGTTTAAGTTTTAGATTCGCTTGTCTAAGTCTGTGAAACACTTGTTTTAGTCTAGCAAGTTCTTCGGGTACCGAACTACCAAAAACGATAACGTCATCTAAGTACACCAAAAGAGTTTCCCAGTGTAATCCTGAGAGTACTTTGTCCATTAATCGTTCGAAAGTGGCGGGGGCGTTACATAATCCGAAGGGCATAACGTTCCAAGCGTAGAGTCCCCCGCCCGCTAAAAAAGATGATTTTTCTCTCGCGTCAGTGTCAAGTCCAACTTGCCAATAGCCGCTGGCTAAGTCTAGCGTGGAGAACCAACGAGCACCTGATAGAGCATCAAGTGTCTCGTCGATACGCGGTAAAGGATACGCGTCTTTGATTGTTGCAACATTAAGTAATCGATAGTCTATACAAAATCTCTGTGTACCGTCTTTCTTTCTAACGAGTACTATGTTAGAGGCCCAGGGACTATCTGTAGGTTCTATTAGTCCTTTGTCTAATAGTTCTGTTACTTGTTCTTTGATTTCCGTTCTTTGTCCTAGAGGATGCTTTCTGGGTCTTTGTCTAATGGGATGCTGCGTTCCCGTATTAATGGAATGCTCAACAAGATTTGTTCTCCCAATATCATTGTCTCCTTTTGAGAATGCGTCTTGAAATTCTATTAGCAAACTTGCTATGTCCTCATGGTACTGTTCAGGAAGTTCTTTTGTGCTTCTCTCTAATAGGTCTCGTAAGTGTTCGGGTACTTTGTTTAGGTTTGACCTTGTGTACTTTGGTGTCGTTTCAACTTCACTTTCTTCTACAATTGTTACTGTACCAAGGTGGGTGTCTCTTCGAATCACCTTGTTTGACGGTGATGGATTGAAAATTCTGACGGGAATTTCTTCACTCCCTGTTCTCACCAAAGTTCTAGCCACAATTAAACCACTTTTGGTTAGATGGTTTTGGGCGTTATCCATCTCTACGATGCCTAGTCTATTTGGTTTCATTCTATCTTTCACGGTTCCTCTAATCAGAACTTCATGTCCTGCAGGGATGGTGACTGTTTCTGACGTACTGATACGACAGAACAGGGTTTCACCATCTTCTCGTTCACACTGTAGGTCTCCCCACTTAGTAGAAAGTTGGAAAGTCGTAAGATCTAATTTGGCACCCATTTTGCACAAATTATCTAGGCCCAGAATTCCATCATTACTTATATCTGCGACTAACAACTTAGTAAACCCGCAAGTTGGGCCTATCTTCAATTCAAGTGCCACAACACCAAATAGGGGCAGAGGGGTATTATTAGCAAGTTTTGCTTTCTTATCTGATTCTCGCAATGAAGGTCTATCCTTACTAGGAATGTTCTCATAAACTTGTTTAGATATATAAGAATCAGAGGCTCCAGTATCAATCAGAAATCTATGCTCTTGGCCATGGATACTAACTTTTACAAATAACCCATTACAGTTCGAATTGCTCAAAGGAAGGTTAGTTGAAGTCATGTTATCATAGTTTTCATTTTCATGTATTTGGGCTGGTTCTAACGTTGGTTTGGCCGCGCCAGTGCCCCCATGGGCGGCCCATTTTCGTTTAAACGGCCTCGTGTCTGGCGGAAGTTTTGTTGTGTTCCTCTAGGTCGTTGTTGTTCGTTAGTAGGTGCCTGTGTCATGTCAGATTGTTTCTTGAAGCAGTTTCTTGCAATGTGACCTGGTTTCTGACAATAGTAGCACATGAACGTTTCGGTTTGGTCGTTTTTGTTAGTTCTGGTAGATTTGTCGTTTTGACATTGCTGGTTGTTTTGTTTAAGCAAGGCTTGTTCCACGGCAATATCAATTGTTCTTTGTAAGTCATTTTTACTCGCTTGTTCTGTGCCAACAATTCTATTATGAGTGTTCTTTTTCCAAGAACGCTCAGATTCGGTTAACAGAAATGTCTCTGTGGTGATTGCAGCTTCAATCATATCATCTAAGGTCTTTGATCTGGCATGGAAAATACCTGTTCGAATCTCTGGGCTTTGAATTGAATCCGTAAAGTGAATTTTAGCAAGACGGTCAATTCCGTCAAAGTCAAAATCAGGATAAGCTTTCGTTGTCAATTCTCTAATGTTTCGTCCAAGTTCTTGAAGCGATTCATTTGGTCGTCTCTTGCGACCACGTAGTTCCAGCAGATAGCTTTCTGCTTGTTTTAAGGAAGAAAATCTTAGAGATAGTCTTGCTTTCAAGTCGTCATAAGTCCAATGTTTATGTGGACGTTCATTGATCAATCTTAGAGCAGGTCCTCTAAGACTAGCAGACAAGTACTTGACTGCGTTTTCATCCTCCCAGTCATTGATTAGTTTGCATGAATCAAAGTGAGTTTCGTAATCGTGCCAATCCGAACTACCATCATATTTGTCGGGCATTATGTTTGGCCGTGTTCGGTTCTGTGTTCGTTTTTGTTCGGGGTTAGTTTCGTTTCGTTCTAGTTTTGGTTCTGCAAGGTTGGTTTTGTTTTGTTCTGGTTCTGCAGAGTTGGCATTGTTTTGTTTGTTAGTTTTGTCATTGGTGTGTTTGTCGAAGTTCAACATTACTTCGCTGTCAATAGAACTGGCATCAGTTATTTCTTCAGTAGAAGAGTTTGAACCAGCGCGTTGCCGCGTCCTAGATTTGTTAGTCAAAGTCATCATTTGTTCCATTAGTTGGGTTAGTCTGGAAAGAATTCTGTTTTGCACGCTTCGTTTCTTTCTAGAATTAGATTTCTTCACTTGTGTGGTTTCTTCTTCTGAAGAATTATTCGAGTCATTTTCCATTTTCTGACACTTTGCCAAATTTTCTTCAAGTTCATCTTGTTCCCAATTACTATTTTGGTTCAATTTGGATGTGTTTTCCTCAATTCCATTAGTCTCTACCTGTATTTCCATCCCACTTCTGACACCATTTTTGTACCGGCCGTCACCCTCGTTGAGGGCGTCGACCGCATCACCCCTACCTTCCCTCACGGCGAGCCTGGTATTGGTGGCCATACCTCGTGGAAGAAAGATAGAAGTGATGTTTCTATAAAATCCTAGCTCGTTTCAGTCAAAATATATGACTTTAGAAATACAGGTATATGGAATTACTAAATTAATACTCAAAAAGAAGAACACATTTGTTTGAGACAAGATTTTAGTTTGAACACAAAAACAAAAACTTCATTTTTATTCAATCATTTCTTTTTACATCAATAGTTTTATCGCCACTGTTACAAATTCACATAAGTCTTTATAGACCTATATGTAGCCTATATTCACACAAGTTAATACTTATTTTATAAAATCTGTTTGTTTATAACACTGTAAATTGGTAATGGACTTTAATTTAACTAAAGAACTATACCTGTTTGTTTATGAAGGAGAGTTTAGGGAATTAGTAAATGTTATTTAAAGTTTAGTGTTAAGTTTGGACCAATTTTTTTTGGGCGGCTCTTGCGAGACGACGTTTGGACCAGTTCGTTGCGCGATTCTGCCGAATCGCCTCGAATCCGAAAAATCTATTTTATATATGCACTGTATGCGTACGTGGGGGAAATCATGCGTACGTGGGGGAAATCTATGCGCGTGCTGTAAGCAACGCCGCGATCATGCACAGAGCTAGATAACTAGATGCGCTCGTACACATTGCAACCGGTCCTATAAAGTTCCAAATCTTTATTAATTCAATATTAAATGCTTATTTATTCCAAAAGTTACACTGCTATAGTAATGGAAACATTACAATGCGTTTATTTGAAACTTTATACAAGGCATAAGATACATTTTTCAAGCTCTCCTTTGTAAAAAGAACAGAAATTTAACAAACAAAATAATATTTCATAGCATGAATTTGGGATTCACTGTTTGTTTACATAATGCGCGTCAACCGCACAACCTGAATTCCGATCCTGGTTAATAAACTTAAAGAAGTACAGAATTCGAATTCTCTTACGTTTTTGACAAGAGATTGTTAAGACAATAATATGATATTAGAGATAATTTGTTTGTCTATCTGAATAAATATACAACTTTATCACATATTTCATACATAATGAATTCTTAGGCATATTACTACGATTTATAGATTAGATCTAGTGTGTCGGAAGCAACGTACGCGTATGCTTCCGGTTGTGTTTATACGTGAAGCCGTTCATACTAGACTTCTTCAAACTAGAAACTTTTGCTCGTAAGCAGGTATTTATACACAAAAACACACACAATCCAGACTATAACTCGCAGCGGTACTTCTGGAATAAAATTAATCGAGATTAATTTTTACCTATAAATGAAGAATGTGAAGGGATGAAGAGAAATAGGCTGGCTGCATGCAAGGTCTCGGAGTGAGCGAGAGAGAGAGAGAGAGAGAGAGAGCATAGAGAGAGAGAGAGGGAGACAGAGGGGAAAAGACAGAAATAAGACAAGATTGAGAAAAGAAAGGATGGGATGATTCAAGCTGCATGTTTCAGAAGTTTCAGATACTGAAAGATATGACAGCTAGCATGGAAATCAGTTACAAGTATAATATTGTGAGGGTGGATCGTTACAGTAATCTTTCTGATAGATCTCAATATGTAGTTTATAATAATAATTCCTCCAATTTTTCTTCTATTACATGGTGTACCACAAGGTTCTATCCTAGGTCCCTACTGTTTTTTAATTTACAGTACCGTAATGATCTTACACACACACAAAAAAAATCTCGGCAATTTTTTTTTTTTTTTTTTTTTTTTTTTTTTTTTTTTTTTTTTTTTTAAGGGCGAAAAAGAGGGGTGCGGTTAATACACGAGGGCGGTTTATACAACGTTATTTACGGTAATTAAATAATACATTTATTTTATATTACAGTCAAACTTACAATACATGGATATGAATAAGGGATTTTTTTAAAAGGCAATATGGGCATGTGGTCTTTACACACATGTACAGGTTAAAATGGTATGCGTTTCCGTGAGAAACTCTGTTCAAGGGGTAATAAAAATTGTGGTCATTATTTCATCATGGTCTAAAACTGCTAGCAAAATGATATATCAGTCTAGAAGGTAATACATTATTACAGTAGTTTTCATTGTTCATCCTGTTCACTACTGAATTCTTCTTCCCTGTATTGGCAATGGTTAAATTTACCTATGGTACACAGCAATGTCAATTTGGCAGTACATGTACATGTGCTCTGTTGAAGGTTGGCATCTACAGACTCATAGATCTACTATGTGCACACTTTCAGTTTCAGTCTTCGTAGATTGCTACTGAACAACCACAATTTTTATATGTTCATGCACATACAGTATAAAACTTGTTCCTCTAACCATTCCTGGCATTGGTTTCTCAAGGGACGTACAGATCATGGTCACAAATCTTCAGAATTTACATTTTTTTAAATTGTATTATTGAAGGAAAAAATATTATCTTAAGATCATAATAGAGAGACCAATGGTGAGAGCAACCAGTAAGGGTTGGCATCTACAGACTCATAGATCTACTATGTGCACACTTTCAGTTTCAGTCTTCGTAGCTTGCTGCTGAACATCCACAATTCGTATATATGTTCATGTACATAAACTACATACTTGTCTCTCATGATATACAGGTCTACAGTATATGTGTATGTGTGTGTGTACAAGGAAACCAGCTTGTTTTACCCAAGGAGACTTAGAAGAGCCACAGGTGTGTTATAGTATTAAACCCGGCATGATGTGTACAATACATGTATGGGTCATTCCATAAATTAGGGACCCACTTTGTGACATTTTTGGTGTCCCTGTTACATATTAAGGAACCCACACGTATTTGTGGCTCTGAGTAAAGACTTAAATAGTGGAGTGAGATTGTAAAGTGATTTCACAGCATAATATTGCATCCTCATACCTACAATCACTTAACAATCATACTCCACTGTCTGAGTCTTTGGTTCCTTATGTAAAGTGGGACACCAAAAATGTAACAAAGTGGGTCCCTAATTTATGAAATTACCCATATGAAAAGGCCTGAAATAGGAAAATACCAGGGCTCAAAATCAGCTTGAAATCTAGCTTCCCTGTGTACCGGGTAATATATATTTTGATTAAATAGAGATTATTCATAACATTCAAACAGAAATTAAATTTTGTTTTACATCTGTACAGTACCTTATTTTCGAAGCTGCCTCACGTAGAGTCACATGATCGAAGAGCTGGTTTAAGTCAATGTCTCCAAGATTTTCAGATTCTAAAAAACGGAAAATAAAGAATGACAAATTAAATACCAAAATACACAACAGAAAATATTCTATGCTTGGTTTCAAGGTATCACAGAATGTTTTGCACTACCATATATTAAAGCAAATAATATTTAGAAACTGTAGTGTACATGGTTATCACTATCTTCAATACACGTATATAAGTTATTTAACCAGAAACTAATATTGCAGAGCCGAATCATAGTTGTGATTGTATTTTCTTTCCTCAATGAAAATTGAATTGAATGACGCTCAAAGATAAGAGATGGAATGTCAAATTTTAAATATAAAATAATAGGCTAATAAAAAATTAGGTGCACGTAAATTGACATAATAAACAATCAATATGTAAAAAAAGAAACAAATTCATGAAAATATTGTTGTCCCAAGCCCATCTAGATACAGCATACAAGTGCATACAGGTAGGATTATAAGAGCTATTTATTTTGTTTAAGTTAAAAGTAATTAAACAAGGGAAACGCCCTCGGCCGTCTCGCCTGCATTACGCAATTCGATATGATGAAAAATTGAGGTTGGAAGAACTTGGAACATTATTTTTAGGCAGGGTGGCCCATTAGCAGGCTCCAAAAAATGAAATCCTCTGAATATAATCAGCATTTTGAAGTGAATATTGACCAAGAATCATCAGACAAATTATTTACTATTAGTTGTACCAAGATTGATAACTTTAATGCAATATGAATAAAAAAATTGATTTATTAATTCTCATGTTAAGTTGTGAAAACATAATCCAAGTCTACTGACCTAAAATGACCTTAGACCTTGACTTTGTGACCTGGAATTTGTGTCATATGATTTGTAATACTTGATAACCCTTGGGTACAAGTTTTATTTAATTTGAAAAAAAACTTTTGAAATTATGCTAAAACTTCAAAATCTTGATGTTGATGCCACAACAAAGTCTAAGTTTGCAGACCTAAAATAAAATTTGACCTTGACTTTGTCACCTAAAAGACTAATCACATGATTGGTAATACTTGATGTTCAAGTTTCATGAAGTAGGAATTGATACTTTCGAAATTATGATAAAAATTCAAAACCTTAACCTTTGGTTAAGTTTTGATGTTGATGCCACAACATAGGCTACCTTTGTTGACCTGAAATGACCTTTGACCTTGACTTTGTGACCTGAAATTCTACTCACATGATTGAGGGTACTAGATAACCCTATAGACAAAATTTCATTGTGCTTTCAAAATTATATTAGGTTAAGTTTTCTTATGTTGACGCCGTGCCCCTGCCACCAGAAAAGCAGCGCCTATGTCTCGCTTTTTGCTACAAAGGCGAGACAAAAATGGACAATATATTCTTCAATTCTTAGTTTGTTTCACCTTAAGCTAGATTCATTCAAATTCTTAACAAATCTTTGGACAAAAATAGAAGTAAATCCCATCTAATAATTGAACAAAGAGGATTTTGTCAATAACATCTTAAAAACTTATACAACATAACTTACCAACAGGATGTGTAACTTGTACAGGCTTGTTCTCACAAACTTGCTGCAAATAAAAAGAAAAACATACATGTACATGTAAATAAAAGGGTGAAATAATATGGCATGAAAGAGTTCTTTTTAAAAGTGAATGATGAACATGCAAATTTGGATTGAACATTCATATCTTAATGTTCGTTGGAGTTTGTAAAAGTAGACAATTAAATTTACGATCAGGTCGACTCTGTTTGAGGTAATCAATTTGTATTTGTCTTTTCATTATTTGATGCTATAGGTGGAAGAAAGAATGTTTTATCGTAAATTATCCCAACCTATCATAATGACACGCAGAAATAACTTGGGCAATGATGAAAACATTAAACAAGTGAATAAATATGAACAAATACAATGTAGAATCATTTATCGACAACTCCAAAGCTGCCAAATGACGGCACAAAATATTTTAAAATGTAATTAACATTGTGTTAGCAACCTTCCATTAGCAACGCTGTGGCGTGTGAATTAATTTATATTATGTTTTGTCAGGCTTTGTCAGCAATACCACAAGGCACAATACCCTCGCCTTCTGCTACCGCTATAGCTGGATCACCAATTTTTGTTGTTTGAAATGTTAGAGACTTTTGTCAATAATTTTTTAGCCTAAATATTTGGGAGACAGTCTTCTATTCGCGATACCAATTTTCTTTATTTACAATTTGCTGCAAAGGGATTACCTTGGCTCAAAATGAAAATATGAGCCAATTCCTCAAGAAAAACAAAACCTTTTTACAAAATTACAGGACCCCTGCCAACCAAAGGCAAGTTTATTCCTGTTGGTGTGAAGTCTTGCATACATCTCTCATATTTTGATATGTAAACTTCTGAATGTGTTTAATTCAGAACTTTATTTCAGACTCAACTACACAAGGCAGAGGTCCATAAAACATATGTTACATAGATATATAGGGAGTATAAACATGATGAGTATAACAACAACAAATCTTACAAAGAGTATAACTAAACTATACTAGGCCTACGTACAAACAATCTAAACTATAAGAGTAACATGTAACCTGCAAGGTTGATAACAGCATAACAAACTAACTCTAAGCTGTACCTGTAACTGTAAGATTAAAATAAGTACATGTAAAACAATCAATAACAATCTATTGAAGTTGTATCTTGTAACAATCTGTCTCTGTTCAACTAACCAGAACGATAAACTTATAATAAATAACTATTATAAAAAACAAACAAACAAGGATACCGGAATCCTTGGTAACAGGAACATAATGATCAATTGCCATGTGTCAGCAGGCTATTCAGCCAAAATCTCCAGAGGCCCGATGTGTACCTAAGACAACTATACGAGGGGTTCACTAACATCTTTAAAATACCATTCTCAGACACATCCACTCTCTGGATGAACTTATACATAAGATTTCGTAATACAGCCGAACAGGCTGGAACATTCAACTCAGCAAACATTTGACTAGCACTAAAGTATCTAGGTACCCTAAGAAGCATTCTCATGGCATCATTATAGGCAACAGTAAGCCTGTACAAACTGCTCTTCTTAAAATTACACCACAGATGCGCAGTGTATAGAGGTGTACAGTATGCCCTAAATAAAGCCACCTTCACATCCGGAGAACACATATGAAATTTCCTAACAAGCATATTACCTTGAGCATATAATTTACGACACTGTCGACTAATATCTTTATCATCACTGAGATCCTCAGTAAAGAAATGACCAAGATACATGGCCTCTGTACAGACATTGAGTTTAGCTCCACACAAATAAAAATCCGGGAATACCAATCTACAGTGTTCCTTACATCTAATTATCATAACATGACTCTTTTTTGCATTATATTTCACATCATTATCATATCCATAATGAGAACAAATCTTGAGCAGACTCTGCAACCCAGCAGTTGACGGGCTCAGGTTGGACGGGCTAATAATAACGAGATCTTCTGCATACATTAAATGCTTGACTACCATACCACCAACTACACAGCCTTTTTTACAAGCATTCAGATTGTCAGATAGACCATCCATGTACAGGTTAAAGAGAAAGGGAGAAAGAATACCACCTTGTCTAACACCATTACTGACATGGAATGGTTCAGAGACACTACTTCCCCATCTAGCCATCATTGTTTGATGGGCATACCAAAACACAAGTATCCTAATCAGGTACTTAGGAATACCTCTATCAGCCATTTTCGTAAACAGCTTTTCATGATTTATCCGATCAAAAGCTTTTGAAGCATCAAGAAAACAAAGCATCAAGAAAACAAAGAAACAAGGAAGAATTTTTGCTACGATAACTTGCAATGATTTCCTTCAGAGCAAATATACACATGTCAGTGCCATGTTTGGCTTTAAAACCGAACTGGTTAACTTTAGTAAGAATATACATCTCTAACCTGCCAAGCAATATCTTTTCCAGCACTTTGAACAGGACACTTGCCAATGGCAATGCTATAGGTCTATAGTTGTCCTAGACCGAATTTTCCGTCTCTTTCGTTCGTTAGCCTCTTATTGGGGTAGGGTCGGCCGGCTCTCTCTTTAGAGACGGAAACCGTTTAATCACATGTCCTTGCTAACGCCACGACCAACTCTGGTCGTAGCGTTTTGCCCCCAAAATCCCCCTAAATGTCATTTTACCTCGTATAGAGTAAAGTACCCGGTTTTCGGCCACTTAAGACAAAATCCTATTTATTGGACTCTTTACTTCCTATTTATTATCATTTCTTGTTCAAATCATGAAGCAAATATTATTATTATTTAAACAAAAAAAGAATCCCCAAAAAAAATCACGAATTGCCATGACAATATTCATTTCAATTTTCACTGTTTTGGAGCCGGTTATCGGCCGAGCGTTTCAGTTTACGGCCGCATGTACAAAGTCAATAGGAAGCGCTTGCGCGCGCCGTGCGTTTCTGCGCTGATGTATAGCACAAGCGGGCGGAGCAGGTATCCTACGCCGGAGCTCCCGGGTGCTCGCCTGGCCGAATACAGGCACAGCGGTGATCGGAAGTTGGAATCTGAATTAGACGGACATATCGTGTGTGCGTCGCGGTGTGCGGCTGCATTGATTTAATACATGCGATGAGATACTTTTGAGCTTGCGACCAGCACAAAATCGGGCTCTATATCTGAAAAATACTTGAAATAAAGCTCATTTTATGGTACCCATATTTCTTACATACACGCGTAAGAAACTCGATTTTTCAGATTTGGGTAGCGGGACCGCCGATTACATCGCTAAAATGTGATATTTTAGGATATATTTTTCATTGCAAATGTGGTTCTTCAGTGACACTGGCATGGTATGGTATGTGTGGGATATGTGTTATGCTATTATGGATGTATTTTAAAGTGATTTTACCATGTATCCAACCAATTGGCCGAAAACCGAAGCTGACCGATTACCGGGTACTTTACTCTATATCCAAATGTAAATTAGGCCTAGGGTATAATAATTCGGTTCCACTTACTAACTTGCTTGAAATAATCCGTTTAATGGTCCCTTTTAAGGAAATTATGGGTCTAAATTGACAGCCGTGTTGAAAATCTTGCAAGTCGTGTTAAACTCTCGCTGCCGGAGTCATCTAAATCAATCTCATCCCTTCTAGTCTACGCCGAAGGCAAAATGATTATGAAAGAAAAACTGTGATAACGCCATTACGAACGTGTAGATGGCGCACAGTTTTTCCTTCATAATCATTTTGCCTTCGGCGTAGACTAGAAGGGATGAGATTGATTTAGATGACTCCGGCAGCGAGAGTTTAACACAAATTGCAAGATTTTCAACACGGCTGTCAATTTAGACCCATAATTTCCTTAAAAGG